>BMAU01020615.1:232500-585759 GCA_019973935.1 Trichonephila clavipes
AGATTTAAAAGAACTTCCACTAAAATGCGGATTATTCGTGGCCCGTGGGCCACGGGTTGAAGATCTGTACATTAATAATGTACTACAAAAACTAATTCTGTATGGGAGTTTTTCATATTTTTTTTAAATTGTCAAATTTAATACATATTTAGAATTTAAGTTATATCTACATAAGTAATTATTCAATTTTAACAGTAAAATATTAAATTCACCCTAAATATCGTTCCCAATAATTTCCCAAATGTAAATTATTTGAAATAACTTCAAATATTAAAAACTGGATTAGATATTTCAACTGAAATAAATTGAAAAAAACTATAAAAGAGTCTTGTAGGAAAAAAAATTCTTCCACAATAGTTTTAAGAGAACTGAAAGGCAAAGCCACCAGTTTATTTTTCAGAATTTGTCCGCTTTACCTAATTTCAGGACCGATGCTTAAAATTAAATAATACGTCAAAATAAACCGTGGTCAAAAAATTTAGATTTAAAATTATAATTTGTGACAGTTCCTTCGATCCGTAGGAAACATTTAAAATCTATGAAAAGCAGTTCTTTTATTCTTGTTACTTCTGCTACATGATTGACCGTGACACCAGATCCACGAAATTCATTGTGGTTAATTTATTGATTGAATATTAACGTCGTACTGTTCAGCTACACGAGGGCTTTTGGCGACGGACCACGTTATTTTGAACCATGGTCAAGTGACGTGGACGGCACCTGACCTAGCACCCCCTCTCCTAACTACCACACCACACCAACAGGAGGACGTTTCAGCCCTCGACAGATTTAACGTGCATCGCTGCCCTACACGGCGGGTCTTTAGGGGTACTGGGCTCGAACTCGTGACAAGGCAAGCCACGATCCGATACCTATACCACTCGGCTATCGCGGCCATGAAATTCATTGTGGCAAGGAGCTAGCTGTACGCCTTTTGTTAGCCGTAGCTTTGAGGACCATGCAGGTGATAGTTCAATTTGGCACGGTTCCACCCTAATCTTGAAGGGAAAGAACCGGGTTAGTCAGGGGCTTATCACCTCTCTTCCCCTTCCACCAACATCACTAGAGGACGTGCGGCTCGACGGCTATTTAGAATACCCTAATGTCACAAAGGTTCTATACATTTACAAACATCCATGCCTACTCCAGGATTCGAATCCTGGCCCCATGGCAAATCAGTCAACCTCACTAACCACCATACCGAATGGGGGAGTTCTTTTAATAACACATAATCAGGCGAGAAAAATATTTCTAAAACATATCCAACACATGTTATTATGTCTATTCTTAATTTTGTTATCCAACAAAATTAAGAATAGACATACTAAAAAAAGTTTGAAAAAATATAACTAAAACGCTTTTTCAGGTAAGAATCAAAATGAACAAATTAAAAGTATTATATTGCAGTTAATATTTCAGCCAATTATTTATGCAAATGCACACATTTGTTCATTTGTGTCACTTTTTTTTTTCCATTGCAACAAAGTATTTCGCAAACAATATTTTTACAAAAACTTACATGAAAATAAGTTTGGGAATAAAAAAATGCAAAACATATCGCATAATAAACCTCAGTTGCTATGTGAGTAGTATGAAAATACAGAGAAGTCTTATTCTTTGGATAGGAAATGGTAGCCTAATAAGATATTTGTTACAGCATTCAACACACAGAAAGTATATATCTTTTTATGATCCTGATAAAGTCGGAGTTCATTTGAGCGCAACAAATTTACGGCGTTTAAAAGAGGTACCCAAACATCCGTTGGCAACGATATTGACTCATATCGATTTCTCAAATGAAGTTATATGTTTATGAGAAAAGTTTGGAACGAGGAAATAGTTAAACCGACGCATAAAACAAGGCCATATTTATCTGGAGTAACCTATCTTCCTGATAACAGGGTTAGTTTCGAAACTTTTAACGTGAGGATAATTTTTGATGTTTAAGTCTTAAGATGAGAAATGGATCATTGTTCAATGATCTATAATTAAGACAGAAAAAAAGAATTCAGACGGTAAAATCGATAAAATGTGCAAATAAAAGAAACTTGTTACTTGAATTATCTTTTTTTAAAATTTTAACCGTGTCCTATTTCATCGACAATGATGTGAAAGCACAATTTTCTTTATGTGTGGAATCAAGGGGAAAAAATTGTAATAAGTTTGAATTTTTTCAAAGCTGTTGAGAATTTAAAATTCGAAAATAATAGTAAGACTTAATTATTCTCTTTATTACTCGCAGAAAATAATTACATTTCAATTTTTACAGATACAGAATGAAACATGTATGGGGTTACATGTAAATGTAAGATTTCTTCCTATCCTCATTTGTGTAGAACTATTCGTCGAAATCATAAAAAAAATTAATAATTTTAAAATAAAATTTTCAGAAAGCTTTATGCATATAATTAAACTATTTTTAGGAACTCTAATAAAATTAAAATAAATGCATGTAATTATAACCGAGAAAAAAAATTTGTAGCGGATTCTCACGTGTGTGTCTTACCTTTGATTTACTTCACTACACTGTTTGACAAGGATACTTCATCTCACGGAAGAACCGGGATTTAGGTAAATAGGCAATGTTATTTAAATATTAATTGTATAGAGAATAAGGAAAATAATGACCTGAGTATAGAAGTTAATTCACACACATAAAGAAGTGAACACTTTCCAGATGCTGTAAAACAATGGCATTCAAAGAAAAGCACCACTTCAGTAAACCATGAGGCAGATGTATTCATACAGTTTGTGGCTCACTCCTGACGGAAGTGACGTAGGCATGCGTGTCATGTGACTAGAGAGCTAAAAAGATGGCGTCTGCTGAGGAAAAAGCTCCTTCAATTTAGCAAAATGTCCCGAAGCCACTATTTAGATGGTTTAACTCTGGTTGATGACAACTCCGTTCTCCACACGGGTTGGCCTACATGCGATATTACCGCGATGGACCTCTTCCTCGCCGATGGATTGGACAAGTCACGGACTACAACATAGCTTCTTCCCGATGACCACTCACAAGTTCTCACTTAACACTGTTTGATTTGTTTTCGCGGGGCTACATGGTATTGGCCTACCTCTTGTTGTTGATCTAGTGGAACTGAATCAGCGTGTCACAACCACTATCAATGGACTTTCATCAGATAGCCTAGCATGCACTTGGGCGAAAGTGGATTACGGGCTCAGTATGAGTCACGTGACTAAAGGTTACACATAGAACACACACACACATATGTGTCTGTCTCTAACACAGCTTAAAATATAACCCCATACAATTCTGTTACAATAGACATACAATATCTTACATTGTTCTTTATCTATAGCGCATTATGAATCCGCCTATATCAGGACGTGCCAGCATATTTGATTTGAGTGATAAATAAAAGTAGTTAATACTCTCACACGGAGATTGACTTCTGGGAAAACCTATTTGAAAATAGTATACATACAATGGTCTATCTCACGAAGTCTTGACCTTAAACTTATTGAAACTTCCTTTTAAGACTTAGGTCACTCTAGAGGTCGGAAAAAATAGGCGTTTTGGAAATTTTTTCCCCCAGAAGTTCTACAAAATAAATCGAGATTACAAAAATTGGGTGTTATTATACATATTAGTGACTGTTTACAATAATTTTTATAAAGCGATTAATTTCAAAATGGTGGCTGTGCAGCGTTTTCGCGATGACGACTCCGTTTGTTTAGGGTTCACGGCCTGACTAACAACTCCTGTAATTTTATAACCATAATGAACCAATTAACTTTTTTCGATTGTGTATAATAGTTGCTATATAAATACACAAGAGTTTTACGACAGATTGATCTCTGACCAAATACCGCACGTCTAAAATAGAAAGTGAAAATTTTTTCCTAAAAAAATCATCAGATAATTGGTAATAACAAATGAACTGTACAATATTTTAAAAAACCCTACGTACTTCCATAGACAATGTACTTTTCAAGATATATTCAAAATTTCAAGCGAATCGGTTGAAAATCATCCGAATTATGATTACGGCCAACTTAAAAAATGCAGATTTGTGATAAACGCGTTTGAAGTTTTGTGTAGTAGGAAATCATGAATAATTTTGCGATACGTTTAATCCGAGATGCCTACACCATGCAACTGACCTTCCAGCTGTGGCATTTCTTTTCTACTTGAAGCGATTCTTGCCTCTTTGACCCGGTCAGATAGCGATCTCTCTGCAAGCTTTATGCTATGCTTGTCGATTTTCAGGCACATTTCATAGCTGTTGGAGCCGATTTCTAAGTTCATTGCCTTCATTATGTGCAAAACTGAAGAAACCCCCGTCATTGAACATACTAACCGCAATATCCGTAGCTACATCCAAGACTGCTTTACCGCTCGAAATGGATTTCGGGGCCAATGCCCAAACAGTCGAGTTGAAGCGTTCGTAATTATTTAGTGTGTAACCGCCGATCATAAATTTTTTCAATAGACTGCTCTATTCCCCTAACGTACTTTCCCTCTTTCGCTCACAAAGGGAACTAGATGTGGACCATACAGCCTTGTATTGAAATAAGGTGACCAGTTTTTTTATAATGAAAAGGAGGACGAAAAATTTAAGAGAATGTTACAACGTAAATATATGAAACATTTTATTAATTCAAACAAAAATACACTAATTATGTCTACATCCCTTTAAATTATTTACTTAAACGAGTATTTTCTCATTGAGTGAATTTTATTTTGTTTGTCAATGTATTATTTTCTAATATATCGGAAATTTTGGAGCAAAATATATCCTTCATCTTTACTGTAAGTACTGCAGTCAAAATATCAACATTCAATCTTGATTTCTCACTTCTCCAAAAATTACCAACTGAAAACACTCTCCCAACTGGTACATTAGTTCCAGGGCAGCACAATGTAAATTCGAAAAGAATAACTAAATTTTCATATGGAATGTGTTCACTTTGAAATGGTTAAATATTTCAATCCATCTTTTATCAATTTCTGCATGTTGGTTTTCAATTGTTCTAATCTATTTTAATTTAAATATACATTCAATCTTCCATTGTCAACGATTTTAATATCAAGCATTTCTTTTGATGAAAATTCTACACAGTTTTCTATATCTGTCCAATTTACTTGGGATGGTCAAAAAACACAATTGAAAACTGTTATATCCAGTGATATTTATTTCAGACTATTATTCGACGTATTGGAAACATGTTTGATTAATCTCTGAATAAAGAGATTAACAGATCAGTTTTAAAATATTGAAAAGGGGGACAAGTAGGATGACACTTTTCAAGGAAGGACAGGACGTATAAGAGGGGGATTGTCCTCCATAAAGGAGGACGGTTGGTCACCTTAACTAAAATTCAAACATCGTGTACTTAGAAATTTTTCCCTGCCAAAATCTTTTGGGACATCATTTTTGAGTTCTTAGGGGACCATTTGAAATCGTTTAAAGAAAAATATATTTTTCGAAAATTCGAATGTGGAGTAACGCCTTAAATACACTGCTGGCCACCGTAAATGCAACACCAAGAAAGACAAGAGATAGCACAACAAAATTTATTTTGTAGATAACATGTTGACCAAGTATCAACTGATTAAATTTATAGATTTCTGTGAAGTGTGGTTCCTGCCAGAATCAGTAGCCAGAGTAGCCGCCATTGATGGAGATCACCGCTGCCACACGCCTCCGCATTGATTCAAACAGACTTTGGATGTGTTCTTGGGGTACAGCAGACCAAGCAGCTTCCACACGTTGCCAAAGCTGATCTGGTGTTGCAGCTAGGGGTGTAATCTGGGTCAATCGTTGAGCAACCATGGACAACATGTTTTCCATCGGTGAAAGATCCGGAGAGCGAACCAGCCTGGGAACCTATTCAACCTGGTGGTTGACGAAGAACCTTTGGAGAATGCGTGCTATTTGTGGTCGCGCATTATCCCGTTGAAATATGTCTGTGGCCAAGCCCTGAAGGTAAGGAAAGACAACTGTCTCCAACACCTCGGAGATGTAGCGCTGGCTGTTCAAAGTACCAGCATTGCGTACTAGGGAGTGTGAGAGTGATATCCAATACCGCCCCTGACCATAATACCCGGGGCAGAAGTGGCGTTGCCTCCACCTGTCTCCAGACTCGAATCCGAACATCGTGGTGTTGCAAACAGATGCGTCACTCGTCAGTAAAGACAACTTCATTCCATTCTGCCGCCCACATCCTTCTTGTGGTTCTGCGTCAAGGGTATACCAAGCAATGAACGTCTTGCGGACAGACCACTCTGCTGTAAACGGCGTAAAATGGTACGCGCAGACACTGAATGATGCGTTACAGACTCAATGTGCTGTGCTACGGTTTGTGATGTGACTGAGCAATCCGTCACTGCCATGCGGGCAATTTGCCTGTCCTCCCGTGAAATGGTGCACTGAAGTGGATGCGATCGACCACGTCGGTCCGTCGTGCCCTCCTGCATCCAACGGTCACATATCCGCATTACAGTTGTTTGGTTTCGTCCAACACGACTACCTATTTCCCTGAAAGATAATCCACACACACAATCTCGGTAGGCCATTATCCTTCCTCCGTCGAACTCGGATACTTGATCAAGCTGATCGCTGTTTTCTACGAGACATAACTGATCGTTTTTTGAAAAGAAACCACAAGAAAAACACAATAGCCGAGCTTGAAATCGTCGAAATCTCCAAGCCGTAAATAGCGCTTAGAGGCGGCGCCACAGGCGCGTGATGTGTGTCTTTGCTGAAATTCTAATCATTTGCAAATCTCGCTTCCGCTAATGCATGTTGTAAATTCCATGTTGTTTGAGTGCTTCTTTCAGGGCGTTGCATTTACGGGGGCCAGCAGTGCTTATTGAAGGTTATTAAATGAAACTCTTACAGAGTGGACGTGATGTGCGAATGCGTCGTATGACGTAAGAGGAAATGACGTGCAGCGAGGGAGGAGGAGCAATTCTATGGTCACATTACACTGCTGATTACACAACTAATTCTTGTCGTAATGAATTATTGTCAGCAAGATTATTTAAGTTTTTTAAATGGAGATGTTATCTAGTGCAACGTGTCGTTCTGAGTTTTTATAGTGTTTGGCTTTTGAAGAATGTATCAGAAGCCTGCATCTCGTTGGATTGGTATCAGATAATTAAAGTTATTTATAGTTCTGCTTACAGTTGATCTTACTCTCATAATTTGAGCTAATAGATAGTAAATAGTCTAGTTAAATATTTGTGTTAGTAATTTTTGTAACGAAAGCTACATGGACTCTCATGTTCGGATCAGATTCTAAGTAACATTTCTATTTTGTCAGGGTTCGATTAAGCAAACAATTCCACGAGTACGAGTATTCTTTATAATTTAATCAATCTTGTTGTTTCTAATGCTATCTGTCTGGCGGTATCAGATCGAGGCCTAAGAAATTCATCACGGCAAAGAACTATACGCAATCCTGTCATTAACCGTAGCTTTGAGCACCGAACGGATGACAGTGCGGTTTGGCTTGTTTTCCACCCCAATTTTGAGGGAAGCAATTTTAGGGGAGGATCATTGGCCTCCCAGGCCCTTCCTCCAACATCTTGAAAGGACTTATGCCTCTACGGCTATTTAGAGTGCCCTCTTTCTAAAATGCACTATACATTGATAAACACCCAGGCCTTCTCCTGGATTCAAGCCCAGGCTCAACGGCACTGCAGTCAGCTTATCAACAAGTTATCATATTTAAACGTCTACTATGCTTGCATCAATTCACGATCTACGATATCTTTGATCCATTTTACAATAAAGTTTCTGGATTCTCTCAGGGACAGGGCAGCCTAATAAGCACGGTCATTGATTCGTGGCAGGCTTGTCATAATTCGAGTCTAGTGCCACTGGAAATCCAATGTGTAGTGAGAAAGATGCATGTCAAATTTGATGAGAGTCAAAGTTCCCCCCGTTGGAGAAGGTAGATAAGTTTGGAGAGAAGGATGAAAATTCAAGTGTCCTCCTTGTCATGACCATGATTTAAAATGACCATGTCCATCACCCAAAGTCCTCATGTTACTTTTTAGTTCGATGTAAATCCGGCCCTCTCAAGCTTTCAATGTTTGCGATCCAATTTTCAATCATAATTTTCCTCGACCCCCATACAACAATAATGTATTGAATGCAATAATAATGTAATTTGACAATAAAGCTACAATGCGACCTTAATTATGTGGCCGCGGTAGCCGAGTGGTCAAGGTATTGGATCGTGGCTGGCCTTGTCACGAGTTCGAGACCAGTACCAATCAAGACCCGCCATGTAGGGGAGCGATGGACGTTAAATCTGTCGTGAGCTCAAACGTCCTCCCGTTGGTGTGGTGTGGTAGTTAGGAGAGGGGGTGCCAACTCAGGTGTCGTTTATGTCACTTGACCATGTTTCAAAACGACGTGGTCCGTCGCCAAAAGCCCTCGTGCAGCTGAACAGTACGACGTTAATATCCACTCCCTCAACCACGCAAACTTCATTATACACTGCAAAAATAATCAAGATAAATATTCTGTATAAAAGTTTGAATATGATAAGACCATGGAAGTCAATAATAATTATTAAACTTGTTCCTAACATAGTATAGATAAATTAATTGTAAAATACATTGTGCAATACTTATACATTGATAAGTGTAAATGTGTTCTTTATTTTGCCAGATGTATGTTTTGCTACCTTTCGGTAAATGAATAATTTGTTTTAAATAATGTTTTTCCGAATTTTTGCGCTTCCACGCGTCGTTAACACGCCTCCGTAGAGGGAGTGCGCGCCATAGTTCGGGAAACTCTAATACAAGTAAACACTTGCATCATCCAATACAAGTACTGAATCTGATCTACTAGTTGCCGCTTAATAAG
Source organism: Trichonephila clavipes (assembly GCA_019973935.1). Lineage (NCBI taxonomy): Eukaryota > Metazoa > Arthropoda > Arachnida > Araneae > Nephilidae > Trichonephila > Trichonephila clavipes. The sequence goes on from BMAU01020615.1 coordinate 241,347, forward strand.
GACGCACTTACAGCAATCTGAGGTCTAGTGACAAGTAAGCCCATAATTTTCCATAATAATTCAAAAATTTAAAGTGAGTGTCAAGACTAAAGAAAGCAGAAATTAATATTTTAATAGCATTTCACTTAAAAACAAAAGACCATTTGTGAGATCATTGTTTTCTCCCCAATTTTTTATAATCCTTAAAGACGCTCTTTCGAGGTTTTTACTCCAAAAACATTTTAACTATCTCAAGTACTTTATCAATTATTTTCGATAAATCATGTTATTCAATGCAATTGTTTACAACACACCTTCTCGCACATATTTAAAAGGGCAGAAGAGCTTTAAAACAATTTTTTTAAACTCAGAACTACTGACATTTTAAAAACAATCTTTGAAGTCTATCAGACATTTAAAAAAAACACAGCCATTGCTCATTTTTCTAGTTTTCAGTAATTTTTAAAGTAGTTCCCATCAAAGAATTAAGTGGAATTTCGTGATATAATCGCGTCAGCACATTCCAGACTTTCCAATTAAGGATTTAAACAAAAATGAGATGTAGCTCTGCAGCAATTAATTAGAGAAAATCCTCCCAGAGCTATTTTTTTGCGAGGACACGTGACACATTTTTATATAGGTTTAATTAATTTATTAAAAAGTATCATTTCGGCGAATCTTTTCTTTCTTGATGCAGCTTAGTGGCTTTTTCTATTGCTGCTAAATTTCTTGGTGAAGGAATTAAGTTTCAAATACCTGTTGTTGACTTTTAAATTTCCCGTCAATTTTTCTTGTGTTTTTTGCAATAAGTGTAGAATAAAATGTATTTCTTACGGATCGAAAATATAATAAAGTGAATTAGTTAATGAATTATTGTAACGCTTTTGGTTATAATTTTAATCTATTTTTTTACTTGTTTAATTGTTAGCTGAGACTTAAAGTAATTTCCATTTAGAACGGCTCTATTGCTACTGGGTATCTTTTTAACACGGTACGAGAAATGCAGAAAACCTTCAATATAGCATGAAATAGAAGCAAGATAAATCATGAGCAAAAAAAGTTTAAACTTTAAGAGTAAAATTTGCAATTAAAAAAAAAAAGTCATCGCGACAACATAAAGTGCGCTTATAGAAAAAAGGACCAAATTGCACAAGATAATTTACTTGAAATATTTCATTTGTGCGCTAATTTCGCATCAAATTTGCCTGAAGAGCTTTGAAATTCTATAAAGTGAAACAAATTTAGTTCGTGGAATATTAAGTATCTATTTTTAACATTTTTTATTCATTTTTTTAGTGTTTATGTCTTAAAACGTCGGGTTTTTTTTTGGCTCTGTATTACTTGACTTTATAGTTATTTATAGTTATTTCGTTTATCGTTTGTGTGCATTAATTGTGGTTCTAAGCAAAACATATGCCTGGTGGAGATAATAAAAAAGAATTTATTTTATAGTATATTTATTCTCTCTTTACACAAAAAAAATTGGTGAAGCAAACATTACTTATAACCTTTTAATTTTTTTAGCTGTTGTTAGAACTGCTTTAATATTTATATATACATAAATATATATACACACCATATTTATTTGAATCTAAGCTGCCACCCGAAATTCTCAACAAGACTTTTATGGGAAAAGGAAAATCGTATAGAATAGCTTAGAACCTGTAATTGCTCAAATTGCACATTCCAACGCATTTTTTTAATTCGATTCTAAGTCGCAACCAATTTTCTGTAGCTTTAATATTGAAAAAAGTGCGTCTTAGATTAAAGTAAATAATATACATATAATCGCAATTTTTGATTTGGTTGTAATTGTGTGCTCTTCCAATGTATCCTCTTTTATGACATATTTAAAATCTGAATGACATTCATATCTTAAAATCGTTAAAATTCTGATGGTCAACAACGTAAATGAAGCTTCTAAGATATCTTGACAAATATTTAGGAAGGAATCTCTCTCAAACGGGAGTTATGGGTAAGACATTGCGCTATACTAAACTTTTTATCATGAGAAGTAAAATAAATTTCTTTGTAAAGTAAAAACTTTACAAATAAATAAATTAGCAAAAAGTGAAAACCTGATATTAATATCTCTCTCTCTCTCGATAAAACATTTTCAATCTCATACTATGTATAACGCCCCATCGTTTTAAGATGAATTTCTTAAAATTATTTTCAAATGACCAAAAGGTCTTGTCACAAAAATCAAACACTTTGCAGTCCTAAACTGTCCAAACATCTATCTAACACTGAAAATTCGATATCTAAGCTATTTTTGAGAATGCCTAAAAGAAAATGCGGCCGAAAAAGAGAGATTGGACACATTCCATTCACATGTCAAGAAAGCAATCTCTCGTTTGTTGCTTGCTTTCTATCAAAAATATGTAACTCTAACTGTAGATTTTGAAAGAAGCTGTAGTCGCGTTGATAAAATTTCGTAACTGAAATTTTTTATTAGGTTTAAAACTTCTCTATCTACATTTTTTCTGAATATGTCACGTGACACACAAAAAATATTTAATTTAAAAACAGCTTTTCATGTTTTTTTTTTTTTTTTTTCTTATTGCTACATTTTCATATACATAACAAAAGCTAATCAGAAACAAAAGGTAATGACAGGATACAAAACATTTTTGTTTTTATCTATAAATAAAGGAAAATAAAGGAAATAAAGGTTTTATAAAGGAAAAAAGCGACTCACTCACTCACTGACTCACAGACTAATCACGATATCTCCAGAACAATTAAACCTAAAGACTTAAAATTTTGTAGGTAGGTTCCCTTCATGGAGTACACGTCAGCTAAGAAGGGATTTTGCAAAGTTCGAACCCCAAGGGGCGTTATAGATAATTATTTCCATTACTAAACTATTAGATGTACAGTCGTGAAACTTGGTACAGAGATTTCTTTCATAAAGTAGAGAATCCCTACATAACGATTTTTACAAAAATCAACCTCCAAGGGGCGCTAAGGGCGATAAAAGGGCGTTATACATAATTATTTCCATTTTTAAACTATTAGACCTACAGTCTTGAAATTTGGTAAGCGGATCCTTTTCATAGAGTACTGATCCCCTACAAAATGGGTTTTGTGAAAATCGACTCCCAAGTGGCGTTGTAGAGAATAAAGTGGCGTTATAGGCAATTAACTCTTTTTTTAAACTATTAGACGTTAAATCTCAAAATTTAGTACGCTGATTCCATTCATTAAGTAGAGATCCGCTGTAAGATGGGTTTTGTGAAAATCGTTTCCTAAGTGGCGTTGCGGGGGCTTAAGGGGCGTTATAGATAATTATTTTAATTTTTAAACTATTAGACGTATAGTCTTGAAATTTGATATATAAGCGGATTCCTTTCATAGAGTAGAGATCCGCTACAAAATGGGTTTTGTGAAAATCGACCCAAAGTGGCGTTGTAGAGAATTAAGGAGCGTTATATATATATGCAATTAACTCCTTTTTTAAACTATTAGACGTAAAATATTTAAATTGAGTAAGCAGATTCCATGCACTGAGTAGTGATCTGTCATAAGATGGGTTTTGTGAAAATCATTTCCTAAGTGGCGTTGCGGGGGCTTAAGGGGCGTTATAGATAGTTATTTCCATTTTTAAACTATTAGACGTACAGTCTTAAAATTTGGTATATAAGCGAATTCCTTTCATGGTGTAGAGATCTGCTACAAAATAGTTTGGGGGAAAATTGATCCCCAAGGGTCACTGAGGGGGATTAAGGGGCGTAATAGATAAATATTTCCGCTTTACAACTAATAGAACCACCTGATTGAAAATTAGAAGGTATGTTCAGTTCATGGAATAAAGTTCCTTTTACAAAGATTTTTGCGAAAACGGACCCCCAAAGGAGTGGGGTTGCGAGGGAATAAGGCGAGTAAAAGAAAAATTCCTGTTTTTGGATTTAACTCTTTTACTTCAAATTTGTTGAGCACTTTTCTTTAGTTGAATACAATTCCACTAAGAATGGATTTTACGGAAATCAACTCCAGGGGGAAGCGGGGAGAGTTATTGGGGCGTATTGATAGACAAAGTTCCCGTTTTTGAACTGCTAAGACTATAATAATAAAATTTGGTTTGCATGCTTCTTTTGTTGAATTGGAATCCGCTAAGAATGCTGTCAATGAGGTATTGATGATAAAAATCCCGTTTTTGCTCTGTTAGTTTTAGACTTGAAATTTAGCACTCATGTTTATTTTATGGAGTAGAGATCCACTGAAAGTTGCTTTGGTGGAAATCCACTTGATTATTAGGTTAAGTGAGCGAAAAAAAATTTTCTACTTCTATTTTAGATATATATATATATATATATATATATATATATATATATATATATATATATATATATATATATATATATATATATATATATATATATATATATATACGAATAGAAATTAATATTATAATTTATTTTCTTTTTATATCAAGGGGCGAGAGTGTAACAGCTATAAATATATTTTTGATACAATCGAATTCTTAATGCTAGATATCAATAATTAATATATATGTAAACAGTATATGCATATGCAACATCGTGAAATACCCTGTGAAGCGGGTGGGTAACGGCTAGTATAACATAACCTCGAAAATTTCAGCGCTTATTATTAGTATTATTATTATTATTATTATTTTCACTTATTTTTACGGTGCGACTAAATATTTTGTAGCAAAAATAATTTTTACATAATCTTTGTTTGTAAAATTAACTAACGAAGGGTTGTCAATATACAATTATACCCCGAACTTACGTAATAGATGGGACCTCGTGAGTCAAATTCGCTGAAATTGGGGTACATTTTCGCATATAAATTATCGTTAGAGACGTAAAAAATAATAATTTGCAAAAAAAAAAAAAAAATGCCTAATAAAATCTTAAATAACCCAAATACAAAATCGCAGGCCGAGATTTTTTTGATATGCTACAATGGTTGGATTTAAAGGCTGAGTATTTTTCACAGCGTCGATAATTTTTTCTTAACATTTTATAACTGTTCTGACCGCCCATTCCATTAGGTTAAACTTCTTTACTAATTCACAAATTTTTATTTTTATGTTGAAGTCATGAAAAATTTTAAGTTCTCAGTTTTTCTTTTCTTGTTTGATGTAGTTCTATTTCATTTGGATGACATAGCCGTCTCTCCAATCTGGTAGATATAAAACAACAATCAATGCATAAGAATTATAACATCTAATAAGAAACACACACTCAGTAGATAAGAAATAAATAACACAAAATAAATTATGATGGCATAGCGTCGATTCTTCGCGATACATGTATACTAGCTAAACAGGAAGTCAGGAATGAAAACCGAGTTTTATAGGGCTCAAACAAAAGACGAATCGACGAGATTTGAAAAACACGTAACTCCGGGATCGTGTCAGTCGTGGTAGTGTAAGTCGAGGTGTTATAGATATAAAATACCTTAAAAACTGTTTTTTCTATTTCAGGAGGGCAAAAAATAGGGGAAACAGGAGAAGGTTGACGAAATATTTAGTTTGAGTTCGTATTTCTAAGTAGCAACGCCCTTACGCATATTCTACTCACTCTTCAACTGTCAGATGTCAGCACAGGGAAGCAGCTGCCAAATGCCATTTCATTATTTGTTAGACGTTCGTGCGTCGTATATGACACGTTTTCATTTTCATGACATGTTACGCTAGACCATTACGACTAATGCGTAAGAAAATTGGTAATTATTTTCTATTCGATTATCGTTTTAACAAAAACATGAAAACTTTTCGCTTATTAAATTTTTATTCAATTCATGGACGGTGGTTTCAACATCAGCCTTTCAGCAGTGCGAATCGATGCGAAATTAACTTCTTTGGTTTGGGATTGGGTTGTAGTTACTCGTATTTCAGTTATTGTTAATTCGGCATCCTTTAGTTTTTTGGAAAATATGACGCTTTCATACTGATTTTAAAAATAATAAATTATTTTTGATTTTCAATCCAATAAACCAGTGGTTTTCAAACTTTTTTGACTCCTTTTGACTATTTTTCACTCTTACTCAGTCTTTTAGGAGAATATATTAAAATAGATTAACATATTATAGGTAATTTATGTAAAGAAAATTGTATTTTTTATTATTATATAATATAGTGTTGTGAAAGACACTTACATGCTTTTAGCTGTGGGAAGAATCTTGTGCATTCTGCATGAATTCAAAACTTAAAGTTTAGGAGATAACTGTTCTTGCTAAAATTTAGATTTTAGAGGATATTTATGCAGTGTAAATTTTGAAACAGAAATCAAGATCTTCTCATTCACATCGTATTTTAACATAGAATCTGTTGATAGTTCAATCCCTCGTTCTTGTTATATCAATAATAAATCTTTATTTTTATTGAAGTCATGAAATATATTTTCAATACAGCCCATAAAATACGTGATTTTATTTTGCACACACATTTATAATCCTTTTTTCGATTCCTTTATTTTAACTTGTGGAACACCTGAACATTCCTCGGGGAACCCTCGGGCTCCGTGGAACGCAGTTTGAAGACCGCTGCAATAGACTAATATTTTAATATGACATGTAAAAAAAATAATTAACTAAAAATAAATAAATAACCCTCCACTAGGCGCGCAGCATCTCTCAGATGCATGATCTCCTAATTACGTTTGAAGATGATTTAATCATCTTATTGGTTGGATTTGACATTTAAATACATTTGACATAAAATAATATTTAAATCAGCATTAAGAATTGAAATATTTATGTGAAAAAAACATCCAAAAGATATAGTGGTTAGTTATCACCCCTTTTCTACATTTAAGGATGCCTTGTTAAAGTCTTCCCAAATCACCAGACAATGTTCAAGGGACATGGATTTCTGGTATAATGCACTACAAAATTTTAATAATATGTTCTGACGAGGGGGAACAGCACCTTCTTTTTCAAGGGGATATTACATCTTGAATGGGGTGTCTGTTGTATGAAGGATTTAGTTTATATAGATATCACACCTGCTAGTGATTCGGCGAAAAGGCAAACAAACGATGCCATATTTTAGCGAGAGTATGAGCAGTTGCGTCACTTTGAGGGTTACGTCATTTGTGTGAGACGGCTTGCTTGCTTTTTGTGGTGGATAGATGGCACCACAACTACAGTTCTCTTTGAACGGCCAGTGTCGCCAATGGAAGAAGAAAGATTAGATCTGGTTACCTTCCATTCCAAAAACGAGTATCTTAACCATCACGCCACAACGATCGTCATTGAGTGAAGGCTATAACTCGTTCCTATATATCTTTATATATAAAAATCTTCTGTGCGTGTGTTTGTCACTAAACTCCTGCTAAACGGCTGGACCGATTTCGATGAAATTTTTTGTTTGGGTTCAAATAAATTCGAGAATGGTTTAGATTCACAATTCGGTCCTATATCGCGATTAGTTAAAAAGATATTAATTAAAAACATTCAAAAAGTACAACTCAACATTCACCTGCATTGTTGTAACAACGTTATTGTTATAAACAAGTAATATAAAACAAAACTTTAAATCAATTCCTACTTAGATCAACCAAGAAAAATTTATTTTAGCTACTTTTTATTAAATAGATGCAATTAATATAAATATGTGTATACATAGGACAGAATCACAACATTAAGTGGTAATTAATTTTTATTAATTATCATTAAAGTATCGTATTATCATCCAAAACAATCGTGTGTATAAAATTTCCTTTCAACTGAATGCTTTAACACGTGAGAAAAAACATTTTCAAATTTTGACATAAGTTGCCAAAAGGGTCGCTAAGTCGCCGACGTGAATGTATTAGTAATTTATTTTTTAAATAATTAGTTTTAATCAATTAATGTTTATTCATTATAATTAAATTATTGTACTGTCATCCAAAATAATCATGAACATTACATTTCAGCTCAATGGAGCGCTTTAAAATGTATTTTATTAACAATTGAAAATTCCACCAAGATAAATAAATAAATAAACAAACAAACAAATAAAATATGTATGTATAGAGATCGTGAGTTAATAGTAGGTATTGAAAAAGACGTAACTTGGCATCGAAAATTGATTTTCACCCAAACTGGCCAAACCCGGTCTTTATTGTTACGAAAATGCAGACGTGATTCACGCTTTTTAGCGTTTTTAATTAATATCTTTTCAAATAATCTTTATATATGCAATTCTTCTGTGCGTGTGTATGTAACTGAACTCCTCCTAAACGGTTTGACCGATTTTGATGAAAGTTTTTATCTGTTCCAGTGGACTCGAGAATGGTTTAGATTTATAATTCGGTTTAGAAATGTTTATTTAATTAATTTTTTGATTTATAAATTGTTGATTTTGGAATGTTTTACATTGAATCCTGCAGACTGCGCTATACGATCGTAGTATAAAATATTCAAAAATATTTTATTATAATTCAAGTTGGTCCCTACAGTTGGTGCTGTGTTCCTTTCAGGATAATATTTTGTCACTTCGTGTTATTATTTTGTTGAAATAAATCGTGTGTTGATTAAATTATTACATCTAAATGTAATTAGTGTTTGAAGAGTTTTGAAGTGTGCATAAAAAATTATACATTCTCCAAATTTAGTATGCAATATTTAAGTGAGTATTTTACATGATTTTCTATTAAATTTACACGTGCGTTGACAACAATTATCCTAACCTACAAATCTATTTGTGTAGTTAATTCATTACACATATTATTAAACTTTTTTTTATTTAAAATTATTTCTTATCGGAAATAGTGTGTTTCACTTCTAAGCAACCCAGAAGTATAAAGCTTGGCACATAATTACATTGCAATAACTTTTTAATACAAATTTTACTCAAAACGGTCCAGATTGTTAAAGCCTATTCATAAAAATTTGGAATTTTCGAATTTAAGATGTGTGTACAAGACAACGTCTGTCGGGTCCTCTAGTATATATATATATATATATATATATATATATATATATATATATATATATATATATATATATATATATATATATATATGTCACACCACCACATGTATATCAGACATTTCCTCAATCTTGAGTCAAAATAAACGAGGCACTGAGACCGTTTTCGTAGGTGCTATTTTAAAAGTTCGTGATCTAGTTTTCCTAGATATGTGTGCAAGGATCTGATTAATTTTGATTTCCATATAAATTATTTAAGTATTTTATTCCAGCTATATTGAGCATTGAATAAAATACCGTCACTGTCTAGGCTCGTGGCATCCCTCATATTTATTTCAACTCCCAGCAAAAAAAATGTATCAAACAGAACTGAAAACTACCCTATTTTGTAAAAGAAAAAATATCAAAATTAACAAAATAGTACAAGGTCATAAAAACTGGCGTTGTTGGTTGCGCTGCATCTCTCAGGTTCAATGGTCCATGGCACCTAAAATATGAAGAAATCCCCCTCATCCTTCACACTGAATCATAGAGCGAATGACGAAAGGCAGATAGAAGAAGGTCGTGTTCCAATCCACCGTGGGGACTTACTTACTCCAGAGAATTGAGCTCACCCAAAGGGTTTAGAGCTGCATCCGACGCAACACCAAAACTATTTTTCTTATGCATTTGAGAAATTCACGCACCGGAGGGCTAAAAAATTATAAATTTGCCCTATCATTGTTAATGATGTAAAAAAATCTAAATGAAGTTAAATAATTACCAATTAATTTCTAAAAAAAACTAATTTTAGTTTAAGGAAGCCATTCATTTTTTAAAAAACTTAAGGGGAATACGATTATATATATATATATATATACATATATATATATATATATATATATATATATATATATATATATATATATATATATATATATATATATATATATATAAAGAGCAGGTTCCACAATTTTAATTTAATTGCTTTTTTACCAGCGCTGTCATAATCTGGGCTTTAATTTTGTGTGGGGCACTTTTAAACTATTTTTTCGAACTTTATTTTCGAAAATCAACAGATATTTCGAAATGCCACGTTTTTTTGAAAAAAAAATTGCAAAAAATGCATGAACGTTGCTCGCGAGATCCGAAAAAGCACGCAATCTCCATAAATTCAAGAGAAACACGTTTTGGCATAAGTTTGATTCAAAGAAAAGTACTAAGAGTCACCTTTGCATCAACACAGTTTCTCTCTGCTGTATCTTTTTAGTCTGTTTTGAAAAATTTCCAGGAACCTAATTTTTTCCTTTCGACCTAGTAAAAGTTTTCCAACGGAAATCCAACTTTTTTTCTTCATGTTGAGTAAGCAGAAACCTTTCTGAAGCAGCGTGTAGGGCGAGATGTTTCACGCATCAACGGATTCTCCTTTCAACAGAGATTGAAAAGTCAAAGCCTTGATGCCAATCAATACATGTGGAAAATATACCAGACCATGCATTATGTATTACATTTATTTACCTTCACACATTCCCCGGAAAGAAAATCTAATACATCCCATGGTAAAGTAAATTGTTTCTTTGAGAAACTTCATAAATATTTTTTTCTTGGTTACCATCCTTTCTTTGTTAATCATAGAGTGTAAAGTTCCAAAATAATATATATATCAAAACATAACTTTTTGCGCTTAAATAAAAAAAAGCATAGAAACGAAGTTTAATGAACGTATTTAGAGACTATCCTATTGCCCTATTGTAATTGTTTTTCTTGTCTGAAGATACTGTAAAGTCTATGGTGGACCACTGTTAAATAAGTATAACTGTGATAGGAATTTCGTTTTTTGCAATATGACAACAACTTGAAACTTTTTGGAGTATACTCTCGAAGAATCGATTTTCATATAAAGTCCCTGGTATCAAAGTATTATGAGGAGTGAAATTTGAAAAAGGCATTAACAAAAACGCGCGCTTCTGCGCATGCACTAAATATCAGTCCGAAGAAAGAAGGAAGAGTTTCTACTTTTTCTTCGATTTTAAAATTTCGATCGTTCTTTTCTTACCGAAATCGGACAAAGAATACTTACAGAATCGGAAAGATCACTTATTTCACCACAATAAGGTATAAATATTTTTACAAAATAACGAAATTTTGCCTTTTTTTACGATTTTTTCTGAAAAGAGTCAATATTGATGCATTTTTATGAAAAGAGTTTTTTCAATCGTTCTGAACGGATTTCTTACTATTGTAATGCATCGAAATTATGTACTAAAAAGTCCATACTTTGTTCCTTTAGAGTCAGTGACCAAAGGTGTAATCTATATGGCAACTAATTTTCAATCCTCAATTGTCTCACAATTTTTTAACAAAACTGAAACTGAAATACTTTCTAATTCCTCCTATTCGTCGAACATTCTTCCTTGCGTAAATTTTATTTATTTTCATTAAAAAGAACAATTTCTGCATGTACGTCATTTTAGGTCATCAGAGGGGATTAAAGCAACATCACAAGAGAGGATGGTAGCTCCCAACAAAACTCCCAGAAGTTGCATGAACAGAGAAAAACGTATATTATCGCTTACGTAAATCATTTAGCGTAGATATGCGTGGACATTTTAAAATATTCAAGGTGAGGAACATGAATTTTAATCAAACTTTGAGATACAGGTGATTTTCAAAATAATGGAAACACCTGTTAATGAAAGTGGCATTTTTAAATGTGCTTCGTAAGCATTTAAATATAATAGTAGCGACCAGTTTTTATATAAGAATAGAAAAGTATATTTTCTAGTGTATATTAGCATGGGGTAGCTTTATTGAAGTTCTGTAAGTCTTGGAATTTTTCAAAAGGATAAAAATGTTGGACCTCTCTCTCATTGTTAAGTAGGTCAAACTGTAGGAGCCCGTCTAGCTAGCGCAAGTGTGACCAAAACATCACAACATCCAGGCGTTCCTAGAGGTAGGTGTCTTGTCAAGACAGAATATACACAGCGTGGCAAGAACAAGATCATCAAAGCAAAATAGTGGACGGAAAGAGAAGCTCAGTGAAAGAGACCGATATGTATTAAAGTTAATTTTTTTATCTAAAAAGCGAATAGCTGCTGTAAAAGGGATCACTGAGCTCAATCATCATCTGGCTTCTCATGTGTTAATGATTATAATTAGAAGGCACCTTCATAAACAGAACATTTACGACAGAGCAACAATTCCCAAGCCACTTGTCACAGATATTAATGTCAAAAGTTGTCTGGTCGATTTATATGTGAAAGACAATAATAGGGTCTGGCGAATCGCCTTTCACACTTTTATCTAGAACTGGACAGGTGCAGGTTTGGAGGACACCTGCACGAGCGCATGTGTGATAGGGATTTTCTCTTTCCAACTGTCAAGACAAGAGATGAATTTGTCATGATATCCGTGTCATGGCTTTTTGTTGGACCAGTCGTAACCCTAAGAGGAAGGATCACTGGGGGAAAGTATGGAGAAATTTTATCTAACAAAATCCATCCTGTGATTCAAACTTTGTTTCCCGCAATACTTTGAATTTTCGAGATTTAATACGTAATCGATATTTTCCAACGATATCTCTCCAAAAACTTTCCATGAAAAATGTTCAAATGTTCTTCCAAAATATTTCCAATCTTTATTCTTGAGTAGTAAACATTCACTGGAGGCAGTTCATTGTTTTCTTTCACATTGTTTGCAACAAGCTCCCTTAAACTCCGATATTTGACGAGTGCACTTGCTTTGAGATCCAGCGCACACATCTCAAAATAATAATTTTCAATTGTAATTTAATTAAGTGTAATACAAATAATTTTTGGGTATTTTTTTTCTGTCTTAAACAACCGCATTACAATAAAATTGTAAAAAAAAATGTTACTTATTTTTTTCAATGTAATCATCTTGAAATAAGTCTTCTCGTGCCACTGCTACAACTGCGGAAACCGTGCTGCTGTGAGCACTATTGGGTACTCGCACGAACCATGCGATTCCAAGCTGTCGAAATCTTTCCCACACCGTACTATGAGGTGTTTCCATTATTTTGATTAACCACCCAAATTTCTTCGTACTTTAAATAATCTTATGATAATAACATTTACGTTGTGCATTAAATTGATTTCAAACCTTATTTTTCATCTCATTTAAAAATAAGAAGTCTTAATATTATGTTCTTTTTTCAATTTAATTTTTTTATCAAATTTTCAATTTTAGAGATGAATTTTAAGTGATATGTGACACGTTTCATAAAAGGACCATAAATAAAACTAAACAATATTGATGACTTCAGGATAATATGAATAATAGTGAAGCCTTCAGGAAAACTCACAACCAAATCACTTAATTATCTTGCTTATTCATAAGATTGCAATTAATTTCTTATCCCTAGGCTATGACTCAAAAAGGAATCATGGGGAGTTAAATATTGACTCCTCTAAATGGAAAGCATTGCCTTTTTATATCCAAAGTCTACATTTGAGGCATTTGTTGTATCTCTAAGAACACTAAAGACTATCAGATATTTCAGAAGGCTATACGAGTTTAATCTATAACGATATTTAAAGTAAAGAGTATGAGTTAATTACAGGATTTTACTTATAAGTTTGAGTAAGTAAGTAATTTTAATTAGAATCTTGTGTTGAGTCAGATTTTAAGCAAATGTTAACAAATTAGAGTTACAACTGTTGCTAAAAATTATTTTAATTTTAATATTTCTGCTGATTTCAATATCATATGAATAAAAATTACACTCAAATGCTTTTAAATATATATCCATATATCCATTAGTAAAAATACGCAATACTTGAAAAATATCTCAGCATTATTTACATATACACACCGGTAAAAATATAAAAACAATTGTTGCAAATGCATCGTTTCTTCTAATGGAAAAAAGAACTAACGAATAACTTGTACAATATGCATCTAAAATAGGAATAAAATAGTTCGAATTTGTTTATTTCTGTGACGGAGGGATATTGTGAGGAGGGTAATGATTGTTTGTCAGCAAAGAAAGAATATTATTCAATAATTTTAAGTAAATAATAATCTTCTTTTCTACAAGTTTGTTAGCTAAAATGTCGAAACGTCGTCAAATCTGTCGACAAAAATAGATGACTCGAGGTGAATCCTGTAAAATCTAGAACAGGGGTCGGTATTATTTTAGCTGTGGTTGTGCCACCCATAGGATTCAGCAGGAACCATGCGATCTGAGCGATGACGCGTGAAGAGTGAGCGAACAAAGGTCAATGATATAGACTTGCAGTTTCACTGTTTTTGCATTATTTAAAGATATTTCTTATCGTAAAAATAAACAGCAGAAAATATCTGCATCAATAAAAAAAATTAAGATTGTACATACATTGTATATTTTTATTAATTTATTAGAATAATAAAAATAGACAACAGAAAATATAAGTATTCCCCTTCATTATAGTTAAATAAAAATATTAAAACTTTAATGCAAACCTAGTGCTTTCACCGCTCTAATTCATATCCCCAAATCAGGGGTATAATTTGGATTTTTAATTTGACACGATTAGGAACATTCAGTTGTTAACTTCTTTGTAGACTCAAAATATTTTTCATGTGATGAAAGATTTGTTCACTTATATATAAAGAACCAAATGCGAAAGCAGAGTACATGAAATGTTCTCTCTTCAAACAATTAAATCTCTCCAGCAATGACGTTAAATAATTTTAAAAATAGCTGTAAATTTATCTTTACAGTTTATTTACAGTTTGATTTTTTAGCAATTCCAAAAATGTTCATAATTATGAAAATGTTTTTCAAATAGGATCTATTACACATTTCTTATTTCAAATGTTCACTCGAAAACAATTAAATTTGTAGAGTAGAATTCCACCGCGTTGCCGACCCCTGGTCTAGATTTAGGTAATTCTGAAATAGCTCCACTGCCAATCTAGGGATGATGCAGGGAAGCAACATGAAGGACAAACATTTGATTGCAATTGCTGTAGTGTCCGAGACCACTGTTGGCGGTGATTAAGGAATGTTGGCACGCGATTTCGGAGAGGTTGTTGTGTTTTGGGGAAAAGGTTGTTTGACCGCAAACGAGGTGGTCAGGAAAGAAAAAGACCCTTGTACTTTTGGAAGCGGGAAGCGCTGAATTTTTTTGGTCGAAGGAAATGGAATTCCTTCGGTGAGAGATCGACCTCAGGGCGTGGTCTGGCGTAATAAGAAGATATAGTTTCTTGGGAACTGCTTTAACACGACGGACATTATTGTTTGATTGTAGTTTAATCAAGATAATTATATTTAATCAAGATAAATTATGTGTAGTAGTTGATTATATGGAGAAGTACTTAAGAAAGTAATAAAGACTTGAAAATTGCAATATCACATAAGGCAAATAAAACGTACGGACTTGAATTGCTGTGTCCGGTTCTGAAGTTGTGCTATTACCGATTTATACATGAGTGTTAATTGGTCTCTATACAAAGTAGGAAATCTGGTGTCTTTAAAACTTTTAAAATAAATTACACAATCTATCCGAAAGCTTGTTTTGGCATGACCTTTCCTTCATCCGAAAATAGCCAATAAAATACCAAGAGATCAAAAAATTAAAATCAAATTATTGTTAAAGTCAATTCCAAATATATATTCATATTTGTAATATTTATTTAAAAGATATTCCTTTCTTACTACTATTGATATAACTTTAAAAGTAAACTGAACTTTTTCTAAAGATAGCAAGGAACACGTTTATTGACCTGAATATCTTCCCTTTTTGGTGACACAAATAATAGTATAGAAATACACAAATAGTCTGCTACCAGATATCATAACACATATCTTCTAGAAACTTCTCAAAAATTTCAAAAATGTCCCCATCAACACTACATACTTATAATGTTTTATTCCCTCGAGTGCAGTTCATTCAGAAGAAAATGTTAGGAATATTACAGTAATACTAAAAGTGGTTACATATCTCAGAGTTATGGTAATACCAGCCTTGTTTTCCTTTTTCTTTTGAAAAAAATATATTGCATTCGTTTCGTAAAAATTTTATTTTGTAAGACATTTTAATAAAAAAGATTTTCCCTGCATTTCTAAATTAACATTCCATCTCAACGCCTATTTTATACAGTTTGGTTAGTTACATCTAACTTAAATTTTTTCCTTGCTTGAAGATTAAAACTTCATAACAGCAAATAGAAATTTCGTAGAACTTACAATCTAAAATTTCTCGAATGTATAGTAATTTAAACGTTTTATAAAGAGCTCAGCTCGTTAATTTTATTTAGAAATATATATACAGACGGACCTCTATATAATGGAGTCACTAAATCCCGAAAAAAAGTTCGTTATATGGAAAATTCGCTACATAGAGGGTCATGTTTCAATTTTCTTCATAAGCGACATAAAACAAATTTTAAATTCTTAAACACTGTACATTAAAAAAGTAATTATATACACCTTTTTGTAACTTAATATATGTTTATTTTATATATCTTACGTATCAAGAAAAAAAAGAAAGAAAAACTACAAGAAAAGTTTCTTGACGCCTTTATCCACACTTCCTAAAAAATTAATTTTTTTTCTTTGATACTCAAGCCCTTACGTTTTGAAATTTTTGAGCTATAAGGAACGAAGTTACCAGTACAACTGATCAACACTACCAATGAATGGAGATTAGTTCAAAGTTAAAGACTCCACTAAGGGTGAAAGGGGATATCGAAGATGTTTTTAGTAAACTTGACACTGGGGTTAAAGGTTGCAGTTCTTGGACAAAATGCTCAGAATTCTATTGCTTTCGGTAAGTTAGGCACCTAATAAAACCATTTCAAGATTCATGACTGCCATAAAATGTGATAAATAAGAGAATAACTTTAAATGTCCAGAAATACTGAAAAAAAAGGAAGAAAAAATTTGAATCACCAGAATAAAAATTGTTATATAGAAAATGCACTTCACTATAGGGATATTATTTTACAAAGAAAATGGTGAAATGTTCTTGGTTCCAAGAAAAAGTTCGCTATATAGAAAAATTCGCAATACGGAGGTTCGTACTATGGAGTTTCAACTATATATAGAAATCTAGAAATTATATTCTTCTTTTTACATAATTTTAAAACTAGTATAAAAATAACTCTTCGATAAAAAAAAAATCCTTCTAATTCCCTTTCCCTTTGTTATATAATTGTTTTCACCACAAAGTTTGTAGAAATATATATCTTATATTATTTCAATATTTTAATAAAACTATACTTCCTTAGTATACATTTGTATATATATACATTTGTGTATATATATATACATATATATATATGTATATATATATGTATATGTATATATATATATATGTATATATATATGTATATATATATATATGTATATATATATGTATATATATATATATATATATGAGAGTCTGCTCCTGTGTAAAGGACAGTTGCTATCGCGGTGCCTATTACGTATGCTGACTCATCCATACCGATTTTTACTTTGCTACACATTTTGAGCAATTTCTTCCAATCGCTGTCTTTATCATTATAATCTCTTTAAAATACCTAGATGAGAATATGTGAACCAACAATCAATTGTACCACAAACAAAGAAAAACAAATTACTTCTGAAGTTCATTCATATTATATGAAATGGATAACGCATCATTCCTATGGAATACTTGTTTAAATTCAACTCCAAAATTGCATGAATACGATTTTTAAATCAGTTTTTCCAAAATTAAATTTTATCTTTTAAAAGAATACTCTTTGAGAGGATTGATTTAAAAAATAATTAAATATTTTCTGCTAACAAATGAATCCATATAACCGCAAGCATGTGGTCATAACATCATGATTGATAGTATGATAATGCTTTTTTCAGTTAGAACTTTAGTGTTCCTCCCGCATACTTAATGAATAGCGCGCTGATTGGATTTACGGATCTTGGAATAAAAACGCGCTCTAATTTTTTTTTTTTTTTTAAAAAATGGAAATTCATAAGTTTCAAACATTTAAAATTGACTCATCTCAACTTTCATAACACACCAATTTTTTTTAAATGCAAGAATCGAAAAACTGTGGTGTTTTATTTGAGAGCTAGGTTGCACAGTACACACAAAATCAGTACAACATTGAGTTTAAAAATCTCTGCTAATCTCTTAAATTTCGAGATGTGTACACCATCATCATTCATCATTTCAAAGCCAAACTTTTTCCGTGTATGCACTGTAGTGCTTAATCCGTACCCATTACACACAAATAATCTTCATGTTATCCACACACGCTATTTCTACGCTCAATACGTTCTCAAAAGATACATTTTGAAAGAGAGATTATTCAAACCAAATAAAAGTTGTTGTTTTTTTTTAAAAAAAAATCCAAGAAGCCATTATAATGTACGGATTTATTTTCCCAGAAGGATTATACAGTATTCACTCGAAACTCTAAGGCCCCTTCCCTCCGTCAATTCTCTACACGTTTTTTGAGAAAAAATTTGTGTAAAGTTTTATCGATATTCAATACTTTAGAATTTTTAAAAACATGTCATGAGAAATAATTAGTATAGTTAATAACTAATTTATCTTACCAGTAAGTTAAAAACTTTCAAATACATACAGGAACCTATAATTACTCTAACCGTCAGTATCATGCTTCGAAAATTATTCGTCACAGATAACTGCGGAATTGGTGCCGGCGTCGTCATTTTCCCGTAGGATGTCGTGCTTCGGGCCATCCAATGCATTGTTATGCAACATTTTTTTAAAAATATGTATAAAGTAGAATGTAAAATACTTAAAAACTTTTGAATATTTGCAAGGAAAAATTATATCATTTGGTTTACTCCATCGGCGTATATTTGTTTCATCCATGTAAAACTTTCAGTAGCCGCTGATCTGTTTTCGTTTTATTCTGCATATAAAATTGTCACCCTTTTCATGCGTCATTGTGAACTCGTCTTGGTGTTATTACTGATATATTTGCTGTTTAGACGATTAAAAGTAAGCGTATCCAAAAAAATTCCTAAATACGAGCAGAAAATGATGTTTAGGATAGATTGAATACTGAAGATAAATTATGAATACATGTCACCAAATTAGATGGTTCCTTTTTTTTTCATTTAAGAGGGTAGAAACTCAACAAATGTTTTCCCTTCGATTCTAAGCCACACCCGATTTTCAGTAGCATTAACATCGGAAAGATAATGGAGCTTACATTCGAGTAAATACGGTATCATAGAAAACAATGGTTCAAAAGGTTATTTGCCTAAAAAAAACCAATGATAAAATAGCGCCAAGCACCAGGATTAAGACTAGAAAGACCGAAACTTAGTACATTCCTCTAGTGCCCCAAAGCAGTCAAAATAACTAAATTGTGAAAGAATGATTAATGTGTACAGAAATTTGTAAAAGTGTACGTGTATGACCGAAGTTAAATTTCAATGGCCTTCAAAATGGCATCATTTGTATATTTGGTTTAAAGGAATTCCTGTGTCAAATTTCCAGGTGATTCACAGTATTAAGACTGATACTTGGTACATACCTATAGTGTCCAAAAGCAATCAAAATGACTGCATTGCGAAAGAATGAAAGACGTGTAAGGAAATTTGTTTAAAAAATTAACTTTCAATATATTTTATATTTACAGTCATATAACAAGTTATTAGTAAATATTAACAGTAAAAAAAATTACCTCCCTTGGAAAAAAATATATTCTAAGAAAATCTAAGAAATTGTTCATTATATATGTAATTGGTTTTCTAATTGAAATTAAAAAGCAGTCAAAATGACTTCCTTAAGCAATCTAGTGTTAAACAAAATACTATTCCAGGACCTAAAAAGCGTTATTTGAACACGAACCAGCAGCATTCAAAAATTTTCACATTTATGCATTTATGAAGCTTTTGCTGCTTAGTCACCATATTTTGTTTTCTATACACTCCTCTAGCTTCTAAATCCCAGAAGAATATCATTTGGCTCTTAAATATACTTTCGAATGCGTCAAAAATGTAAATACAAACATAATCTTGCAGCTGAGGCAAAAGTTTGTTTTTAAATGAATATCTTAACTAGTTCTCTGAGCAATCTATATCTCGATTATGAAAATAAATGTTCATGGAGTCCGAAGGCAATTTTCCTAAAATGTCGAAACTTAAGAAAGAGGAAATTACGATTCTTTTTGCATAGAAAATTAAAAATAAAACATGATTTACATTTTTTCTCGGTTCTCCTTTTTCATCCCAGTTTCTCTTCCCAAATAAATTTTAACGAATAGTTTTTGGAGTTCGGTTCAGCAGCTAACGTAATTCCGAATATAGTTAAATTTCTTATTTTGTTGCAAACTACAAACAAGGATCTAATTTTGATATTTGGTTTCTTTCTAAAAACGCTTTTGTTCTTTGAGAAGTTTACAAAAAACATTTTCTGCAATAAAAGAACGTTATTTTTTTCAGAAATAAAACATAAAATTTAAAATAATGCGATTTTAAAGCATTAATCTATTGTTTTCCTATTTTCTTAGGGCTTCATTAATTTTTACTTTTCGTCATTTAGTTTTATTTTAAATATATCTATAGAGTTACCAAACTTATACGCAATAAAGTTTGACTTTTAAACCTAATTTATTGAAAGAATATTTTACTATTGTTTCACCATAAATTTCTTTGTGAAGGTATTTCAAAATGTTAGGATCTCCCAGTTTTAAATGCAATATAGAAAATTAGAAACTGCCGACATCCAAATAGAAACCCATTCTTAGGCGTAAAAATTTTAATAGACTTAAATTTCTCTAAAAATTTTTGGATTAATTGTTATTAATTTTTAATGGGTAGTGTTTCAACTCTTGAATATCATTTACTTTTAAGAAGCAATATATTGAAATTCAAAAACTATCTAATTAAAAAGGTTTAGCAAGAAAAACCCTTCAAACAATTTCATCTCCCAGTCTAAGTTGATTTTAGTTTACACAAATTTTCTTTTATATTATATAAAAAACGATGCTAAACAAGTTTTTATGCAGCATCCTTACAAGTTTATGGCAACAAATTTTATTCCAATAAATTTTAAACTACACTATATCTATAAAGAAATAATTGTCCTGTTTTATAACATATTGAATGGAGTTTACATTTTCAAAAAAAGAAATAGAGATGTAAATTTTAATTATATATTCATTTTTATGTAACATGTATTTCCATCTAGTAGTAATAAGGAAAGAATTTTATACATATTTATATTTCCTCAATGATTTAAAATTCTTTTAAATTTATTAATATTAGTTTTAAATAAATATCTGACTTAAGGCAAATCAACACTTTATTTCAACTAAAACAACTTTTAATAATTTTCAGAATATTTTATTCTGGAAAGCTATGTAGGAAAAAATCAAATTAATTTAAAATTTTTAATCTGAGTTCGTTAAATTATTAGTTTTTCAACGAGTTGACATTCACGAAGTAATTAAAATTCGCATTCTAAAAACTTCCTGGCTTTAAAACATCTACAAGATAAAAGTGGTGCAGGAGTTTAAGATATAAATATCACAGTGTCCTGACTCTTCACTAAATGAGAGAATGAAAATCAATCAAAAAATCATTTTTAAATGTTTCCGCATTGAAATATCTGCAAATCGTACACATTGGAATTACGAATAACAAAAGCCTAAAAAGAATAAAACTAATTAGTATGGAATTTCTAAAAGCGTCATTTAATTATCATAAACTATATGATGATGTTAAAATTGAATCAAGACTATTTTAAACCAAGTAGGGTTTTAGGATTATTTTTTGTTATACTGTCAAATTATTTTCTATTGACAAAGTTTTTGTGCACTTTAATACGCGCTTTAAAAATTTATAGAAAGCTAATAATCGCGTGAAACAATTGCTCATTATTTGTCATATCAAATTTTCCGCCAGCGATGCATACTTTGAAATTTTTACTACTGGGCAAAGTATACGTCCCTTTTCCTTTCCTTATAATGACACTTTATTACATGTTCAATGTATGGAGTCTCTCTTTCTCAAATCATGGGACAGATTTTGAGCATTGATACTACATAAGACGTCCAGGATTTACCCCCAAGAGTTTCCAGTCAAATAAGCAACTTTCTGGGGTGAAAAATATTTAGTTATTCGCCAGATCCCCGAGCCAAATTATCGGAAAACCGGAACGAATTTCAAGTATATGGAAGGCGCTAACTTTTGAACTAATTGGAA
Organism: Trichonephila clavipes; assembly: GCA_019973935.1. Lineage (NCBI taxonomy): Eukaryota > Metazoa > Arthropoda > Arachnida > Araneae > Nephilidae > Trichonephila > Trichonephila clavipes. Next base: position 263,377 of record BMAU01020615.1, read on the forward strand.
TTTTAAAAAGCGCTATATATATTTATGATCAGCGTTGAATTTTACATAAGTACTCCAAATTGGTTGAGAATCGGCTGAAGAAAAAAAATGCGTCAATCGCACGGAAATTCGAAATGCAGTCCAAAAACAATACCTCCCGCGTACAGTGTTTAAGACACGTCGCTGACTACGATGTTGAAACATTTTTCAGTGGTTTTTTTCGGTATTTTTTATTGAAGCGACCCTATGTTCCCTTAGAAATACATTACCAAAGTGCAATATTTCACGTTCTAATAATCGTAGAGTAAAATCGAAGAATTGTACGTGTTCGGGGGTGGATCCCTCTTTGAATAACGCAGGAATCTTTAAAATGGGTCTGTAAACTTAGTTCCCAGCACGTATGCTAATGTAGAGTCGATTTTATAAAAGAAGTACTTTGATTTTAAGATAAACGTACTGAAATTTTGTGAAACGAAAAGGTTCATGGCGAAATTTTGAGTCAAATGGGTCACTTTGGTAACTTTCTGGGGTGAAAAATATTTAGCTATTCACGAGATCACCGAGCCAAGTTATCGATTAACCGGAACGAATTTGAAAGATATGGAATGCGATAACTTTTGAACGAATTCTCAATGTGAAATTTCTATGGCGTTTTCGCTATTTTTTCATTATTTTTTATTGCAGCTTTAATTTCGTGGAACAGTAAATAAGAATTTTTTTTGTCGAAATTGTAATATTGTTTACTAGGAACGTTGTTATGTAATGCACCGTTGACTGTTATTTCCATACAATCGAATCGCGATGTCCCCATGCAGTCACCCTCCCAAGTACTGCGTGATTGCGTTCGATGACGCTTAACTTCGGTCATCGACAAGAACCGGTGCATGCAAGCGGATTCGGAAGAGTGTTTTACGGCAGAGAATGAAATCTAAAAGAAATAGCTTTTAATTAATAAAAATGAGAACATATTATTTGTTTATTTACCTCAAGGAGTTATTGAGTATAAAGGGACTCAGGAAAACTAAACAGGGTTGCTAATATTTTTATAACAACGTATAGGCTGATTCATAAAGAAATATACATTTTCTAGAAGCTGTAAGACACCGACAATCAAAAACATGCATCACCTAAGCGAACTCTTTAATTTTGTGTTCCGTTTGTGACGTAGTCAGTAGCATGCGTGCCATGGAACTGGTCAGTCAAAATTACGTTTCGAGAAAAGGGTTTTTGTGTTCTTTAGCAAAATATGACGTGGGGACCTTTTTTTTTAATTCTTACACTATTGGCTCACACTCTCTATACATTTATTTATTTATCTTGGTGTAATTTTCAACCGTTAATAAAATACATTTTAAAGCACTCCATTGAGCTGAAATTTTATATACATGATTATTTTGGATGACAATACAGAAACTTTGAATTATATTTAATAAAAATTAATTGATTAAAACTAATTATTCAAAGAATTAAAAATACAGCCCTGTTGGCATCATTTTTGGCGACTTGTGTCAAAACTTTAAAAGGTTTTTTTCCCCTCACATTTTAAAGCGCTCATTTGAGCTGAAATTTTCTATACACTATTGTTTTAGGTAAAAATACGATAATTTAATTATAATTAATTAAAGTTAATTGACTGAAACTAATTATTCAAGGAATTACGGATACATCCATGTTGGTTTCATTTTTACCGGTTTCTGACCCCATCTTAGACTCGTCTCTATTGTTGTAACAATGTAACTGTTAAAACAATGGCAAAAGGTCGCGTCGAAAACCTGTTTTTCAGCCAAAGTAGCCAAACCGGGTTTGCATTGTTACATCAATGCAGACAAGTCATGCTCTTTTTTCAATTCCTACTCTATTAGTTCACTCTCTCCCTATATATATATATATCTTATTCAAATTTTCAATCGTTAATAAAATACTTTCTATTCATCCATTCAAAGCAAGAATTGACTTACATTTTTTTTATATGTTACTTGTTTGGATACTTGTTTGATCACTTGTTTGCTTGATGTTACAGTTGCAGGACGACATTGACAACTTCATTCTCCAACTGGATGGATAGGAGAAGGGGTGCCAGCTCAGGTGTCGTCCACGTCACTTGACCATGGTTAAAAATGACGTGGTCCGTCACCAAAAGCCCTCGTGTAGCTAAACAGTTCGACGTTAATAATAAATCATCATCATCACCAACTGGATGGAGCACCACAACAATGGTCGGGCAATTTGCGAGATTAATTCTATGAACATTTATCGCCCATATCTGTGGATTGGATGTGGACTATCCAATGGCCCCCCAGAAGTCTGGACATCACTTTATTACAAAACATTCATTCCTATATATATATATATATATATATATATATATATATATATATATATATATATATATATATATCCTTCCTGTAGATCTAACGGAGCTGACACAGCATATCGCACCCGCTATGGATGGACTTGATTAACCGTTAGAGTCCCGCTTTCACTAGAGAGGCCAATGTAATCTTCTATATAAATGCCAGTTGTTGAGTAGGCGAGGCAATGGTTAAGAATTGATCCTAAGTGGAAATTCTAATGTGAGCGACCGGGAATTGCACATCGTAATAGAAATTCTATAAGAAGGATCCCCGGGACAGTTGAAAACGTCCACTTTACGGCTGAACGAGTAAGCAAGTTGGAAGCAGGATCGTACACACAAGAGAATATTCCAGATAAGTGCTTTCACACATAGTTAATATACTTTGGATTAATAATCTTATTGATATTCTGATTTAGATAATAAAGTGCATTTCACCTAGTGTTTAAAGGTGAATAAAAGTAGTGATTTTAAAATAATGTCGGTTTCTTTTTCGAATCCTCTCACCCCCGTGACCGACGGATGTCTTCTTTAAGAAACACCCTGTATTTCACACTCGTACCAAAAAAAACCCGATGAGCCTTGTTTGTTGGTATCATTGTTATTTTTTTCAATTTAATCGAACTTTGTTCATATTTCCCTTTTCACTCATCAATTTTAACTCACGCACAGTTCATGGCAGATAATAAACAAGCACAAATCAATCGGGAGGCAGAAAGCACAAGAACAGAGTCTTTGGAAGAAAAAATGATAAATAAATGTAAACAACAGTTCTAAAATTAATAATAGCACGCAATAACTGTCGTTTTTCGAGAGAGCAACATAATGACACGGTCTCCTCTTTTGATTGAGAAAACGTTATGGAGCATGCGGATAAAAGAATAGATGGAATCGATAAGGCAATGAATCTTTTCGGGTCATGCCTTTGCTCATATGACCATGAAAATTCCAAAATAAAGCACGAAAACAGGTGCCGGTAATGATGGGAAACGACGGATAACGATCCCATATCGAGGTCAACGTCGTCCATCATTAGCGACAATTTGTGCCGAGCCCCTTCTGAACTATATATGTGTTTGTGCTTCATACGTATGTCACGAGGTTTGGACTATAGGGATTATTTTTTAACCCAGTCCCTATTTTGTTGTTGGCATCTGGAGATAAATGATAACCTGAGAATGTTCCGGAAAATGCCCAATCGGTGTTTTAACAAGCTAATACAAACATTTCGTAACCAATTTTGAAGTATTTATTTAGGTAAATAGAAAGAGAAAAGTAATCAAGGAAAAAATCTTCGTTCACAGCTGAGTTATAAAAAAATGCTGAAGCTTTCTTTTCGAAATTGGAAAACCTCATAAATACAAGATGAAACGTACATTCGTGAATAAGGCTATCTGCTATTCATTTGAACTTCTAAGGGTGGTGTGGCCTCTAAGAAATTTCTAATTGCCTTGTTAAATCATAAATTTTGTATTTTCTTCGAAAAAATGAAATACGTAAGAGAAAAATAAGAAAAAGGAAGATATTTGCCTAGGATATTTTGGCGTTAGCATGGCATCATTCGTTTTTAAGTATAAGAATGTTAAGATTGATTGATTGATTGAATATTAACGTCGCACTGTTCAGCTACACGAGGGCTTTTTGGCGACGGACCACGTAATTTTGAACCATGGTCAAGTGACGTGGACGACTCCTGAGCTGGCACCCCCCTCTCCTAACTACCACACCACACCAACGGGAGGACGTTTCAGCTCTCGACAGATTTAACGTGCATCGCTGCCCTACACGGCGGGTCTTTAGTGGTACCGGGCTCGAACCCGTGACAAAGCAAGCCACAGTCCGATACCTATACCACTCGGCTACCGAGGCCACATAAGAATGTTAAGAAAGCGAATCCAAAAAATTAAATTTGAAAAAAATGGTATAAATAAAGTTTTGTACAGCACAATTTTAAAATAACCGAAGTATACTCTCGCTGCAACAAAAAAAAAACAACGCACCGAGAAGGAGTTATCCCATTTTAAAGAAATTTTGTATGCAAAGATATTTGTATCGCACATATAAATGATTAAATTTTGATGCCCAAGGAATGAATAGCGGGAGCTACAGCGCATCATAACCGCGCACTCAGCAGGTGTTTATAAGATGAGATTCTCAATCTGATGGTCAAAATTTCTATTGCATTACGATTTAGGATACCTTTCAACGACTGAAAAAAAATGCCTCGCCGCAGGATTCGAGCTCATTACAAGCAACTATCAGAGTTTGAAAGAGGTTGTATCATTGGATTGAAAGAGGCAGGTTGGGCAAATAGAAAAAACACTCGTCATATGGGTCGAAGCGATGCGGCCATTAGAAGATGCTGGCAAGAATGGGTGGACAATCGTAAATTTTAATATCAGTATAGTAGCGGTCCACCTAAGGCCACATCAAATCGAGTGGACAGATGACTGTCAGATCAGTTGTCACAGCGCTTGATTCACCGTTATCAACCATCAGACGCACACCAGTGTCCTCCATGATCCTTCACAGACGGCTAAAAGAGCGAAATTGACTCTCGTTCCGACCGCTACGTTCTATGCCTGCACACTGTCGAGCCAGATTACTGTGGTGTTTGACTCGATCAGGTAGGAATCATGCCGACTGGGACGTATAGTGTCTGGCTCATGGCAGTCATCGAAGACGCGTCTGGAGACGGCTAGGACAACGGTACGATCCTGCTTTCACTATTGAATTCCACACAAGCCCTCAACCAGCCGTTATGGTCTGAGGTGTCGTTTCTTTTGACAGCCCCGGACCCCTTTGGGTGTCATTAGAGGCACACTTACAGCACAGCGGAACGTCGGCGACATTCTGAGAACTGTTTTGCTATCGTTCCTTTTGCAGTACCGTGGACTTATTTTCAGCAACATAATACCAGACCACATACGGCACGTGTTACTATGAACTGTCTTACAGCTTGTCAAACTTTTTTCCTTGACCAGCCAGATTGCCAGATATCTATCCAATCGAGCATGCCTGAAATATGTAGGGAAGGAGACTGCGTCTACCGGGGAATGTTCATCTTCTGGCCTGACAATTGGAGCAAATTTGGCAATAAATACCGCAGAAGACCATCAGGGTGCCTTATCACTCTATGCCACGTCGTGTGGCAGTTTGCATCTAGGCTAGAGTTTGGTCAACACCTTATCGAGCTTGTTACTTTGTAACTATGTAACTCTGAAATAAATCATTCAGTTTTTTTGAAATTTGAATCATTTTCTATTATGTACATAATCTTTCTACCACTAATTTTTGTCGCTATCAGACAACTCCTTCTTGGTGCTTCACTTCTTTTGTTATAGAGTGTATATATAGAAGTTTTTAGTTCATTCAACATTTAAATATTTTTGGATCTAAACTCTTCAGGACGTCGAGTTAATAAAATTTTCTATGTACTTTTACCTTTACGCTTAACTTCGTCCACACGCATTCCTAAAGTTATAAAAATATCGTTCATTTTTCTACCGAAAATATATTGTGAACGGAAAGTTTTTTTTTGGAAGACAAAGAGAAAATACTCTTTAATATCGTTAGGTGAGTAGATTTGATGAGCTCTTCTAGATAATCCTTCTTAACCTTTATAAGATGCAGAAAAGCGATGTTGAAGTCAAACAATTGACAGCCAGTTTTCTTTTCAATCGACTCCGACGATATTGAGAAAAAACAGATTTGTGTGAAATTTGTTTTATTGTGGATCTATATGTGTGCGTTAATTGTTTTCAGAAAGAAAATCTATTGTAATTACTGACAGGTTCCAGGCTAAATTTTGTTGGTCTCTGAAAGAATTTTGTCATTGGATTTTTTTTTTGCACTTGAAAGACGACCAAACTCGAGACCTATACAAAAACAAGATTATTATATTAACACCAGAACATCCACCAGCGTCGATCTGACACATGAGCCTGTTTAGTTTGTTCTCCTTTCAGAATTTTTGCAGGAATTTTGAAAAGTTTTCGCGACTTTTACTAAATTTCCATGGTGATTACACATGAAAAATTTTGTGGTTCTGGTTTAGTTAAGAGTGATAATGCAAAGAAACTTAGAATGTTTGCTTGTGTCGTTTCGACACCAAGACGTTTTTTGGATTCACAGCGATAAAGAGTCAGTTATACTAAAATCGTTTTGTCTGAGTGTTTCGTTACATAGCATTTGCCTATTTGTCATTACGTTCAAATTATGTAACAGCAAGAAATTTGAAAAATCAGGTAAATACTGAAAAAGAAATTACGAATTCTCTAAAACGCAAAAAGTACAAAATTAAAGAGTGAACTAGAAATGCAAATTAAAAAATATATATATGTGTGTCTCTTGCATGAAAAGGGTGTGCGTCAAAAGTACTGCAAATGAGGCAGCGTTTCTCAAACTGCGAGGCGTGCCCCCCTTGGGGGACATGGAAACTCTACAAGAGGGCGCGAGCATATTGAAAAGTCAAAAAAAAGATTATTTTAAAAATTATTAATTTACTGAAAGTAGACAAACAAACATAATAAAAAATAAAATACACATTTACACTGTTATATTATACTTACAAATTTATTTGTGCTACATAATGTATTTTACAATTAATTTAACAATCCCAATTTAAGGAAAAGTTTATTGTTTACCAGTGACCCCATAGGCTTATCATTAATGTAATGAAAAACAAAAATTAACCCTTATCTTAATAATTTGTCCGGTTTATAATTTTTCCCATAACTTCTAATTAAAAGTTAAGCGATTCACTTCCTAATGCCAACCGTTTTCCACGTAGGCACGCGTATGGGATGTTTTCTTTGGGGAAGAATAAATAAGAGAAAATAATCTGAAATAAGTAAATCCTTCGCTAAACTGTCAAGGTCCTTTTATTGCATTCCAAAGCCTTCGGAATAATTTTATGAATAGCACTGCACAGAAAAGATCGTACTTTGGAAAGACGCATATATACGTCCGAGGAAATAAACGCTTTGGCTTAGTGAAACGTTTGTATACGCTGGGGGTGTTTAAGAGGTTAAAGTCGCTTCGCACTTTTAAGGTCAAAGAATAGTGTTATTGAATTATTGTATGAGAGGGGCGCGACGAAAATTACGATTGAATATTGGGTCGCGTATATTGTAACTTTGAGAAACACTGAAATAAGGTTTGTACAAAACATTTTGCATAAAAACGAAAATGATGATGAAAAAATTCGCATTCTTACAAATATAATGATTTTGTTCAGTATACTAATTTTTATGAATATTATTGTTTTATTCTATTTTACAAGATTAAGTAATTTGTGTTTTGTTACAATTTATTATGATATAAAGGGTCATAAAACATGATAATATCACGAAATAATATTAAAGAAAACTAAGCTATACTGAGCCGCGTACTCCCCAGTAATTATATATATATATATATATATATATATATATTTAGTTATTACAATTATTATATAGATTATAAATATGGTGTCGAAACGACACCGGCGGACTTTTAAACTGGTTCTCGTTTCGCAAAATTTCGGTAACTTTATCTTTAAATTCAAAGTATTTCTCTTATAAAATCGACCCTATATAAGCATACGGGCTTTGAACGAAACTCACAGTTCGATTTTAAAAATTCTGATGTTATTCGAACAGGGTCCTCCTCCAAACAAGAATAAGTGGGCTATTTTACGCTACGATTATTAGAACGCGAGATATTGCACTTCGGTAATGTGTTTCTGTACACATGTGACTTGAACATTCAAGTTACGCATAATGTACCCTAAAAGAATAGTAATTTGTAATACTGTGGTCGTTTTTTAGCTGACAATGCTTTGTTCTTTAGTTTAAAGGTTCATGTTCTAAGATGACGTGTCGGGTATTATGGAATACTATGTATTATATAACATCCAGCGTGCAGCAATGAATCGTTCCATTCTGGTGTGTTTTTGATATATCGTTTGTAATAAACATCATGACATCCACTAAAGAACCAGAAAACAAAGATACTGAATATATCTTCTGAATGTGTCTTCTGTCAATGCTTCAACTGTATTGTGTGGGCTCACGTTGATTGTATTGGAGCAAAGAAAGGTAATATTTTTGACTTTTGTCAATAGACTTGAAACAGAAAACTGGCTTTCGTGTATTTTTAAAAAAAAATATGGCTTTTATAGCTATAAACACCTGTTTTATGAAGTGTTAATTAGTTTTCCAATGTCTTAAACTGCCTATTCCTTATGACACGACTATTCCATAATAATATCCAAGATGATATATTTTGGAGATTTTTTTTATCAGAAACCAGTAAAGTTAATTTTAAAAATGTAGAAATGGTATTCCATAATACCTGACTCTTATATAAAACTCAAAGAAACTAAAAGAAATAACCATTTTTCTCAAAGATACAGAAGACTTACTGAAAAGCTCAGCTTTTGTTCGTATAAGATATTTGATGTCATAAAATGCCATTCTGTAACATGAATTGCTATGATTTATCACATTGCTTTTCTTCCAAACGAAATCACTCATGCATTGTAAAGTACAGCATCAGCTCCTGAAAAGGGACTGGGTAAAATGATGAATATTGGGAGATAAGAGGAATTTGGAGGATTTGTCACCTAAATTTGAAACTTAATATTGATTTACAATGTTTGACAATGTAATAATAGACCTTGTAGACTAACCTACTTTTAAAAGAACACGAGCCCTCATTTTTGACCAACCTTCAGAAAATTCTAAAAATAAAGTGTAGTATGTTTAAGAAACTTTATGCATTTACTTTTAAAACAATAAGAATTCACAACTCTTTTAATTATTAAAATGCTCTCCGCTATGAATACTTATCACAAAATTTAAATCAAGTAGAAATATGGAACACAAAACAAAACAAACACACATACAATATTTTGAATTATATGATTATTATAAAAGAGACTTTGCAGTGAAATTCATTTCTGAAGAACAAAATATTCTTAATTATTCCTCCATTTGTGAAATTTTTAAATATATTATGAAAATAATCTACCTCTCTGTGTGTTCAAATCATTGTATTAGACAAACATATTTTTAAAACTTTAAACATTTGTGATTTTCAAGCAAATTATAATAACTAGTATTTTGAATACCAATGTGTGTACGTGCGAGTGCATGTGTATGTTTACAAAAAAAAGTCAAAACTTGTAAATGTTGTGTTTTTTTAAAAAAATATATTTTAATATTGTAAAGCAGAACTTATATATATATAATTGAATCTATTTCTAAAATCACATATATTAAGAATTACCCTTTTGTTAATAAAATGAATTAGTAAGCATTTAAACCAATACGAATGCTTTGTGCTGTATGTGTCTTTTCAAAATGGTGTTTCCTCGAATTAAAAACACGCATCGTTTATTTTGAAAATGGAAGGAGAGACATTGATTTACACAATGAAAAAGGTAAACGTTTTTTTTTTTTTTTTTTTTTTGCTGAATTTGAATAAAAGATTTTGGTTCAAAAATAAATTTGTTGATTGTCACACATATAACTTTTATTCCCATTTCATGTTTAGTACATTTATTCAAAAACAGAAATATAAACAATTTAAAACTTTTCAGAAAATAATGCATTTTTGCTCGAAAGAAAAACGGTTTGAATACGGAACACTGAAACAACAGACAAAACATAAAACTCGACGGTTGAAAAGAATATATCTCGGTTCAACAGAAAATGAAAATGCTAAAAACTACTTTTTAACCACCCAAGCAAAAACATTTGAGGCATGGAAACATAGATAGAAAATGTGCAGAAGCATTCCAGGAAAAAAACATTACCTGGAAAGTTGTTGAGTATAAAAATAGAATGACAAGATAGAAGTGGACACGCATTTAAATTTTTTGAGCACCTGATCACAGAATGAAGCAATCCTGGAACATTTTGAATACGCAACCTAATGACACCCTACATTTTTCTCGAAATAAGAAAAACGAGGCTGCAGACAGGTTGAAAACGAACGCAATCAAGACGTCTCCGACGGATATTACACAAAACTTTTTCTCTAGAAACTGTTTGATATACAGACGAGAGACACTTTATCACAATCTTCACCTGAATGGAGAGAGAGCCGTCTGAGAAATAGAGAAGGAAATGAAGCGGAAAAGGGAAATTTGTTTTAGAGAAAAGAGAGCAAAAAAGTTCCCATTTATCTTGTCTTAGAGAAGCCTGAAATTAAGAAAATGTTCAACAGTACTTGAAAGAAAATATGTAAGCAGTTAAACGCTGAAAGAGCAATAATACGTAATCTAGTTCTTAATGAACGTTAACTCATTCACTGTCTGGTAAATTTAGAGCGTTTTGTTCTGAGTCCAAATTCTTTATTTTAAGGAAAACGTGACATTTGCGTAATTTCGTATGTATTTGAGTTGCTTCTGTTCCCTTTGTCGCTTGATGTGTGTTCATCTGTAAAATGCGAAACTAAAGTAACAATGGCTCATACGTTGATCCACTGCAACCACAGATAAAATATCCCAGTAACATGTTGATTCTAATGAAGTCACCCCCACATATATATATATATATATATATATATATATATATATATATATATATATATATATATATATAATCATTCCAGATTCTCAAGTATTAAATTAGAACATTTTGATACGCTATGTTTTTTAAAGTAACTTATGCGTATTGTGTTCTTTGCGTTTTTTTATACTGATTGAGTTCTCGAAACTAAAATAATCATCAGAAATAGTCAAAAATGTTTCTAACTTAATCAAATGATAAGAAATAAAATAAAAACAAAAACTCGTACAGAATTAGATCGCGCTGAAAAAACAAACATTGAATATTGCAACGAGCTCATCACTTATTCAGAGAGAAAAGACTAGGGGCGAGAATTGTTTTAAAAGTATTTTACAGAAAAGAACTAAAAAATGAGGCCTAAATTGTACTTTTTCAGTCTTCGTTCATCTTTAAACTCTGCAATGAATTGTCGTAAATAAATAATGAGAGAATAGAACAATCATTTATCATAATGTGACGTAAATAGTGAAATAGTTGCGTGGACAGTTCGTTGTTACGTCCTTTTTTAAGTCATTTTCAACTAAGCATATCATTTTAAAAAATAGTATCTTGTTCAATTTTTATGGATGATGCATTATAAATTATATCAGCATTTCATGGTACAATTTATAGTCAATAAACCTTTTAAAAAATTTGTATTAAGACGTGTTAATACATGTCAACATAATTAATGTTCCTTATTCATAGCATTTTGCACTATATTATCATCATTGTAATGCTCATTAAGCCTTTAAGATTAATGTGCCATTATCTATAGTAGAATGATTAGATATTTATGTTTCAGTAGCTTCTCTGTTACAAAACTGCGTGTACTTTGTGTAAGTAATGGCCCATTTTCGAATATATTGGTCATTTTTCCCCAGAATGGAATACCCGCCGTGTAGGGGGGCGATGCACGTTATCGAATGTCTATCGAAGCTCAAACGTCCTACCGTTGATGTGGTGTGAAAATTAGAAGGGGCGAGTGCCAGCTCTGTCTTCCTCGTTACTTGATTGTGGTTCAAAATGACGCCCCCGAAAGCCGAAAGCTGAACGGTGCGACTTTAATATTCACTTACTCACTCAGAATGGAAAATAACTCAGAAAGTTTTATTACAAAATATTTTATACATTATATATACCATTTTATTTGGTGAGTTTATTACATACCTCTAAAAACACCTCCACACTTTTTCATAATCTTTGAATGAAATATTTACTTCCCAAATTGTAGTTTGAAGGAAATGTAAATCCTCAATTGTATTTACTTTTAATTTTTAGTTTCTTTCTCAGAACTAACGTAAAATCCGGCGTACTACGCGTCCTTTTAACACGAAAAACAAGTAATATAAAAAAAATTAAGTCAATTCCTACTTAGATCAACAAAGAAAATTTTTATTTTAGCTACTTTTTATTAAATAGTAACGATTAATATAAATATGTATATACATAGGACGGAATCACACCATTAAGTGGTAATTCATTTTTATTCATTATCATTAAATTATCGTATTGCCATCCAAAACAATCGTGTCTACAAATTTCAGTTCAACTGAATGCTTTAAAACGTAAGAGAAAACCTTTTCAAGTTTTGACACAGAAGTCACCCAAAATGGTCGCTAAGTCGCCAAAATTGATGCCAACGTGACTGTATTTGTAATTCTTTAAATGATTAGTTTTAATCAATTAATTTTTATTAATTATAATTAAATTATTGTATTGTCATCGAAAATAATCCTGTATATAAAATTTCAGCTCAATTGGGCGCTTTAAAATGTATTTCATTAACAATTGAAAATTTCACCAAGATAAATATATAAAGAGTGTGAGTTAATAGTAGGAATTGAATAAGTTTGAAATTTACGGATGCGTGATATAGGCCGGGGGTGAAAAAAAGCGATAAGCATGAATTGATTGATTGAATATTAACGTCGCACTGTTCAGCTACAGCGATAAGCATGAAAACACTTACACAGGTAAAACGTGCACCTATACTTTCCAGTTGATTTTTTTAAAATTTTTAAGTATATCCGTCTTGTAACGCGCTCCTCTTTTTTTAAGAAGGACACCAGATTTCATGTAAGTGGTAATTTAATTTATAAAAATTAATTATTTCTTCAAATTTAAACCTGATACGTTGTATTCAAGCTCCAATCTCATTCCTTTTCGATCTGTGTTTTATTGAAGTCGCTCTTAAAAGCAGCATGAAGGCCATTAGCAACGGACCTCGTCATTTTGAGCCACGATCAAGTGACGAGGATGACACCTGAGTTGGCACGTGATTTCTTTAACTCCCTCGCCACGCCAACTTTGAAACACTGTAGTCCTCACGTGCATCTACACGGTGAGTCTACAGTGATACTAGACTCGAACTTATGACACGGTGGCCAAGAGGTCATGACATAACCACTAGGCTACTAAGACCCCCTTTTTCGATCTGTGGTTGATGGCTTAAAGTTCAACGAATACTGTATGTATATTGAAGAAAATAAGTGACGAGGAAGACACCTGAATTGACGTTCCCCTCTTCTAACTACCACACCATACCAATGGAAGGATATATTTGAGCTCTCGACAGATTTCACGTGCATCGCTTCCCTACACCGCGGGTCTTCAGCAGTGACACGCCAGCCACGTGTCCGTTACCTTGACCACTAGGCTATCCTGGCTAACATACGTAGCGAAGTGTGAAGGTAATGAATAGTATTCAGATATATGTTATCATTAAAGTATATAATTGAGTTATTTCATGAAACAACTAGAAAAGTTAGTTAAAGTGATGAAAAATTTCATACTTTTATCTAGTTATTCTATGAAATAGTTAGTAATAGAGGATTAAAGTGAAAAATAAACAATTTCAAAGTTATTTTACAGATTCATTGATTTTAAATAGCTAAAACGTCTCGAAAAATATGTTTCATGTCTATTGCGGAAGATTAACTGATGAATAATAAGGAAAAGCAGATGATAATATTGCTCATATTGCTGACATCAGTTAATCAGAAGGAGAAAAAAAGAATATGTTGCAGAAATAGTTATATTTAAATATTTATTAAATTTATGCTTTTGGGAAAAAAGTGTTGCTTCATAAAAACATTGTGTAAATTTTTAGAACAAAATATTATTTTAAAGTTTATGAAATAGCTTTATTTTACTTTTCATTATTTATTAGAGCTAGGATTGCTGTAATGATACTTCGAATTGCACTGCATAATATTTTTGAATAAGCGTACTTTTAACTATTACACATTTTTTTTACATAAGCCAACATCCACAAGTGGTTCAAAACTGACTAAAAGCGGCTAGAATCAGTTCAAAGAACTTTCGAGTGGTGTATTTAATACGTTAACGATCAAGTAATCATGATTCTATAGAATACCTAGTTAATTCGTATAATTCCATAATTTCATATACTTTAACGACTTGTCTAGCTATTTCATGAAAAACCTAGTTATTCTATGAAATAATGGTATTCACAGTTCAACAGTAATGTATATATATATATATATATATATATATATATATATATATATCATGTTTTGGAGAAACTCTTGGATTGACAGGAGAAATGCAACGGGCAGTCGTTTGTCTTATTATATTTTATTTCAATATTCAGTAAAAAAGTCTGCACTCCAAGCCATAACAAAAACGAGAGCTCTTTCAGAGTTGATGTGAGCAGCGAGTGAGTCCTTAGAACACGTGTCTTCTTTAAGTGCGGCAAAAGTAGAAGTCAAAGCTCCTATGCGGGAGGTGGGTTGAGTTGTCCAGGTAGGAAGTTTGCCCCAACTGACACTTGTGGGGCTGGGGATTCATCAAAATTTCCCCCCTCCACATGGCTCGTGCAACAACAGGGACAGGATCAATGACAACACAACGATGACTGAAAACTTAGGTATATTGTTTTTTAAAACTTTTGTGAATTACTTTGATAATCGTCATGGCGTGGAGTACCTAATACTATGTTACACAAATACTCAAAATATTTCCGATTAAGTGGTTACAACCAAAAACAACAATATCACAATCACTAATTATTACAGCAATATATTGTTGATATTTACAAAGCATGATAACATATTTCAAAATAGTACAATGATATACTAATGAAGGTGTTAAACAGATATGAAAATTCTTCATTGAATACTCTGAAAAGTGGATATTTACAACAATATAGGTACGAAACACAATTTGTCTCAACTGTAAACAAGGTATATTTTTACACTTGAAACTTGTTTAAGATATAAGTATATAATAGCAGAAATTGAGTTTTCATTCATGACTTAACTTTAAATTATCAGGGGAATATAGAAACATCTTAATTTAGAAATATGGAATGTAATAGTTATAATAGATGAAACCTCCAACAGTATCCACAGATATAAACCCAAAAGGTTTACTGGTAGGTGGAACTTGTTGCAGTAACCTAAATTTCTTTTGTTTTCTTTTTTTGTTAAGCTGACATACCATGTAATGTTTAACGAATTCACTAATATCAGTTCTAATGTTAGGCCAATAGTATTGAAGGGAAATTAAATTCAACATTTTTTGAACAGCAGGATGACCACAATGCTCATGAGCTTGATTTAACAGTTTTAATCTTAATGAAAATGGAATAACTATTTTATGTAAATTTTTCTTTTTAATTACTATTGCACCTTTGATCTCATGGTATTTAGGTTCACCAAGATTATCATTCTTTTGAAGAGTTTTAATTTCATCAATGTCAAGCAAATGGCATGAATGTTGAAGGTGATGAGCAACCGGATGCCTGGATAACATATCTGTTTCAATGTTAGTTGAACCCTTTAAATATTTAATTTCATAATCATACATACTTAGCTTTAATGACCAGCGGAATAATCGACCTCTTAAATTTTTAACATTTTTTAGCCAAACAAGAGCTGCATGGTCAGTATGTATGATAAAGTTTTGGCCATGTAGGTAGTAATAAAATTTATCTAAAGCATTTTTTTTATTATTGCAAGGCATTCTAACTCAGTTATAGCATAGTTTTTTCGTAGTCTCTTAAGGTTCTAGAATGGTAAGCAATTGGGTGTAACACATTTGAGGCATCAGGTTGTTTCAACACAGCTCCAACACTTTCTGTTATGCATCAACAAAAACATGACAAGTTAAGTCAGGATCATACAAATGTAAAATCGGCTTCGTTATTAAACTTTCTTTTACTTTCTCAAATGCATTTTCACATTCATGAGTCCAATTAAGTTTCGCATCCTTTTTTAATAACATATTTAATGGATATCTAAGGTCAGCATATTCTGGAATAAAAAAACTTATGATACATATTTATTGAACCCAAGAACCTTTGAAGCTCTTTTACATTATTTGGCGGTTTCAACTTTTTGATAATGTCGATATTAGTATTATTTGGAGTAACTTTACCCTCTTCTATTTCATATCCCAGAAAGTTAATTTTAGTTTGGGCAAAGACACATTTAGATAGTTTCAATATAATATTTTCTTTTTGGCAAATGTCAAAAATTGTCTTCAGATGATTCCAATGTTCTTTTTCTGACGAAGAAAAGACTATGATATCATCGAAATAATTGCAAGCAAAATTGATTTTATACTTAGTTAATATTCTTCGAATTAATCTATTAAAAATTGCAGGGGCTACCTTAATTTCAAATGATAATCTGCACCATTCATATAAGCCAAAGTTAGTGCAGAAAGTGAGTTTCTCAGTATCCTTTGGGTGAATGGGTACATGCCAATAACCTGAAGCTAAGTCTAAAGTTGAAAAACATTTTGCTCGAGCTAACTTGTCTAATAAACTATCCATAATAGGCAATGGTTCAGAATCCGCTTTACATAAAGCATTTAATTTTCTGAAGTCTATACAAAGTCTGGTCTTTTTACCTTCATCGCGTTTAAAAGCTAAAGTCACTGGGGCTGAATAGGGACTATTATTTTCTTTAATTAACCCAGCTTGCAATAATTTCTCAACTTGACCCTTAATTTCTTTTTCCTGAATAGGAGAAGTACAATAAGGTCTGAGATGAACTGGTAAGTCAGATTTGAGTATAATTCTTGAGGTTCAACTCTTAATTGACCTACATCATACATGTATTTAGAAAAAATTGAATCATAATGGGAAAGTATTTCTCTTAGCTCACACCTATTCTCTATGACAATCTGCGGTAGAACATTTTGATCCTCAGAGATCTGAGAATGAGGAGGAGTTACATATGTTTCTTCGTTTATATGTAAAGAATATTTTCATTCATTTTATTTACAATATTTCCATTTTGTTTTATTTGTAGATGACTGCAGTCAATAGTAAGGTTAAATTTTGATAGTTCTGGTAGTCCAAGTATAAGATAGGGTAAAGTGTGATCTATAACATACATCGTTACTTATTCAGAAATAGCACCTATTTTTAGATAAAATGAACACACACACATATCTTACTCAGATTAATTGCACCCTGGGTTTGTTGTACAATTATGCTTTGAGTATTTTTCTTTTTTAACTGGTGCTTACTTACAAAATTATCGGTATTTGATGGGATACTTGTACTGTCGAGAGTCTGAATGGACAAGTTTGAGCCCAATGATAGGCATTTTTTGAATCCCCTGGCACTCGCAAAATCCACACAGGTTAGGTGGTAAGTTACTCTGAAAGTGCATTTTCGGACTGTAACGTTCTAGGAGTTTGGTTAGGAACCTGGCTTTGTGCAAACTTATTTGGCCTAAAATGTCTACATTTCCAATTTTGGTAGTTTTCCCTAGGAACATTAAATATTGGGGTTCTACAATTACTATGATTTTCAGTTTTGTTCTGTTCACTGTTTTGAATTTTTAATAATTTAGTCGCGGTTACTATTCATTCTGTTGGGTTACTAGAAGGACTTAAAGTGAGTAACTGCCTTAAATTAATGGGTAAGCCATCTATTAATCCTTCTAATATCATATATGTGGGTAAATTTAATTGTCTGCCAATTTCCAATTTTCCAGGAAGTATTGAGCAATTTCCTTTAATTAAAAGATTTTTGCGTGAAATCATTGAAACTAGTAATTGATGGCACAAGATATTTTTCTGTTAAGAAACAAGTGAATTCATCCCAATTGTTAATTTTATCATAAAAATTAATATAATTCGTTAAGGTACTGTTCTTTAAATAGTTAGATGTATTGGTAATTTTCCAAGAATCATGTAGGTTCAATTTTTGACATTTATCATTGAAGTATTTTAACCATGAAATTACTTGCATAGAATTATTTGGATCAAAGGCTATTAATTGGTTTGGTTGATTTAATTGGTTTTCAGCAGTTTGAACTTTTGATTTATCACTTGTTTCCGTCATATTTGTTTTTTTACCACCACGTAACTGCATAAATAGTTTAAGAATAGAATGAATGAAATTAAAATTTAATACACTGAAAAACGGTATCAAAAAGTTTTAGATATCAGCAAATGATCACAATTAAAGTAATTATACGCAAACGAAATCAATGCATTTTTTTAAAAAAATATATATATACCAAAATATACGAAATCAAATAAAGGTACCAAATCAAGCATTAACTTATTCAAACTTAATAACGAATGCAAGTTATAGTAAAATTACCAAAATATAGAGTTCTAAGTAATTATTTTGCGAACTTAAAATAACTAAACTTGAAGCACTTGAAAACAACCCAAAATTTTAGCATTGGAGGTGTAAGGATACCTTTTATTATTCAAAAAGAAGTGTTTAAAAAGTTTTCCTTTCTTTTCTCACTACACACACTTTTTGGATTTTGAAGACGTATTGGTAGACTTTTGTTCTGTTGATTATCACATTGGGTTACTTGGAGAATTTTCTTGACACAAACATATACTTTGAATTTTGTTGATTTTCGAAGTGAGGTTTTTGAAAAAACTTTCTTTTAAATAAATTGTATTCCGATCTATGAAGCCGTACAAATTTTTACACACAAATTGCTATGTTGCGCTATTATTCAATTCTTGAAGCAGTCATTTTTATTCTTGCGCGTGTTCACATCCTACCGGCTATTATCATGTTTTGGAGAAACTCTTGGATTGACAGGAGAAATACAACGAGCAGCCGTTTGTCCTCTTATATTTCATTTCAATATTCAGTAAAGAAGTCTGCACTCCAAGACATGAAAAATACGAGAGCTCTTTCAGCGTTGATGAGCAGCGAGTGAGTCCTTAGAACACGTGTCTTCTTTAAGTGCGGCGAAAGTAGAAGTCAAAGTTCCTATGCGGGAGGTGGGTTGAATTATCCTGGTAGGAAGTTTACCTCAACTGACACTTGTGGAACTGGGGATTCATCACACACACACACACACACATATATATATATATATATATATATATATATATATATATATATATATATATATATATATATATTATATATATGTGTGTATATATATTTGATGCTAATTATATCTTTGAAAATCTAAAAGTTTTCAAAATTTAAAAGGAAGTAAAAAAATTCTATTCTTAAAGTGTAACAGACAAGTCCTTTTAAAAGAAATGGCGACCGTCTCAGTTTTTTGAATACATATAAAACAAATCGGAAGCATCCAATGAGCATCCCTTTCTCCAACCATAATTCAAAGGAATGGGGCGGAAAGAAATTCTATTGCCTTTTTTTTTGTTAAAGCAACTCTCACTCGAAGTGTCAAAGGAGAAAAAAGAAACAATGGTTACAAGCAAAATAGATTTCGAATCACTTTGCTTGCAAAGGAAATGGACTTGGGTGGCAATGTTCTCTGAAACATAGGATACCTCGTTTAAAGTGGTGTTTTAAATTGAAACACTATTTACTTGTCAGAAACTTCAAAATTACTATAGTCTAGTGAAGCAAGTTCAAATTGAGTGCATAGTTGAATCCATTCAATAAATATAAAACTGGATTTAAGAATAATTATTACAAAACAGTATATTTAAAGAATATTTGGTTGTTGTTATTTTTTAAATTCTTATTCGATAAAAAGAAAGGCAAAGAGATAAGAAATCCTGATTCTTTATAGTTTTCGTAAAATAAAATTACCATCCCTAGTTGTTGTTTTTTTTTTGAGAACTGATAGGTAGCCATTAGAATGATTTATTTTTCAAATTTTACCCTCTTCACTGCCTCTTAAAGTTACGCAATTCCCTCCCCAAAGCCACTGTTTTCCCACATAGGTACGCGCATGAGGTGTATTGAGTGGAAAAGAAAATGTATAAGTAAGCAAATCTCTCTCCCTTCTCTGAAATAAGTAAATCTCTCGCAAACACTGTCAATGTCATTCTATTGCATTTTAAAGTCTTTGGAATATTTTTACTGATAGCAGTGTAAGGAAAAAGTCGTATTTCGAAAATACTTATATACAGGATGATTCGCTACCAGACCGATAAACCTACAGGGTGTGTAGGGGTTACAGAGACGCCTTGGAATCCCATAGGAATGCACAGTTGCCAATGCAATTTCGGTTCTTTTTCTCTGCTTTTTTGCACCATAGCTCGCAACTATGGTGCAAAAAAGCACAGAAAAAGAACCGAAACAGCAACATATTAATAGAACTTAAAACCTTTTTTAAAAAAGTTGTATTACAACAAGTGTTCGAAATTACGATCAGAAGTCCTCTGGCAGGCCTGACAACAGCACTGAATGGAATTCCTAAAGTTCTTGAAGATTCTTGGCAAGTCACGTATCCACAGGCAGTTACATATATTTGAGCTATGAGATCTTCAACTGAAGGAACGGGCTTCTCCTCCACCAAACTCTTCATGTGACCAGAACTAGACCCACGTCAACATCTTTGTTCACACTTGCAAAGGTCATGTGATGCGGTGAACGTTCCTGGAACAACCGCCATATCCTTTATAATTCGAAGCTCCATACTCGATCAGAATGTCTACCGGTGTCTCGTTTGGATACGAATTCATCCTACTACCTCTTGAGCAGGCTCCATACACGATCAGCGTGTCTACCGGTGTCTCGTTTGGAAACGAGTGTTCACGAAACTTTCCGTTCAGCGCCATCTACCGCAAGACTACTGAAAGAGATTTCCAAGGTCGTAAGAAGGCTCACTGTCAGACTTGCTTGATGACTTTTGGTCGTATTCGAACACCTCTTGTTGTGTGTGTGTGTGTGTGCAGCCTTTAAATAAAATGGTTTCTGACCATTAAAGTGTTGTTGTTTCTCTATTTTTTTCTTCCTTGCACCATGGCTATCAAATACAGCAATGGCGACCTCGTATTCCTATGTGATTATGAGTCGTCTCTGTACCCCCTACACACCCTGCAAAATTGTTGGTCTGGTAGTGAATCTCCCTGTATACTCCTATGACAGTTAAGCACCGGCTGAGCGAGACGATAATCATTTGGGGGTCCCTACAAAGTCAGGTTTTTGGCTCCCAAGTTGGATTTTACAAAGGGTTGGTACTTGGGGGGAGTTAGGATTTGGGCCCCTAGAGACCTGCCCTCCCCCCTGCGATCCGAGGGTGTACGTTACGCTACTAGCGAGGCGTATAATACGCTGGCGGCAGTTAAGGGGTTAAGTGGCAAGTGTTTATGGTTGATAATTTGTGATCATCACGGTTTCGAGTTTTTGCGCCACTTAAAATCCACCGTGTAAACCTATAGATATTTAAAGTTCTCACGTTGTCGTAGTTTCTGGAGAGTATAATGCAAGCTCACAGGTGTCACAGGAACGTAGTTCAAAAATACAAAATCCGTTGTCAATCCGTTCTTACTGCGACGGTAATAAACAATCAATCTACATGATTGCGACGGATTGGAGAATTTTATCCCAACGCATATAGTAAAGAATATTTCTCCTTTCGCCTAAACAAGCGTAAACAATATTGATACAATTCCTATCCATGTAATCAACATATTCAAACATATCGGCGAATATAGAATTCAAAAATTTGTTTCCTACCCCTGATGGGAGGTTTCAAAATCACTACCGAAATTCCCAGTTCTCTTTTGTGGAATAAAGCCAAAACTAGGTTCGATAAATATTTTTATAAATATCTTAAATGTAGTACATATTTGATAGTTTTTACAAATTTACAATGAATTTTTCAACAGTTTATTTTCTTTTACAATACATTGCATTTTTAATTCAGAAGTTCTAAATCAGTTAAGATTTCTGAATAGCAGTCGCAGTGTTTTTTAAAAAATAATCTGATTCAAAACGTTTCCGAAAAATATTTTTACTGTATTATAAATTTACTTACTCTTCATTCAAATCTATTATTCAAACGTTTTTTTAAATATTTATTATTGTTAAATAAATTAAAAGAATATTCAAAATCTTTTTTTAAAAAACCTTTCATTTCAAAAACTGTTTTTTAAGTTGAAATAATCTAAATATCAAATTTTACAACAGATAGAGTGTTTTAAAAGTGTCAGGATAGATTTTAAAGAGCCATAGTATCTTTTAAGGAACGTATGTTAAGATATGTTTTGTTTTATTTGCACTGGGAGCTTTTGACTTCAAGTGCTCCATAATGCTTAAAGTATTTCAGAGTTGTATGGATCATGTTTGGAACTTCAATTACACCTAGGCAAATTTGAAATTCAAATATTCAATTGATGA
Organism: Trichonephila clavipes; assembly: GCA_019973935.1. Lineage (NCBI taxonomy): Eukaryota > Metazoa > Arthropoda > Arachnida > Araneae > Nephilidae > Trichonephila > Trichonephila clavipes. The sequence goes on from BMAU01020615.1 coordinate 285,812, forward strand.
CTGATGCTGTAACCTCAAACAGACATGCCTTTAAAAGTTCTGTAATATTCGAATCCATACTGAAAAATATTCCAATCGACAGATACTTGCACCTGTGCAACTGCAGTAAAGAGTGCAATCCTGTATGTGGTATGCTCATAAAAGCACACCCTCTTGAAGATAAAATTTCTACAGACAGATTCCTGACAATGGTGAGACTTTAATAAAACTCCAAAAAATTAGGAAAGTTCTTAATTAAAAATGATGTATAATCAGAAATGTACCGCTTAAGTCAAACAAAAAATTGGGAAATTCCTCTAGCAATACTTTAAAAATAAATATATACATGATATTATTTCTACTTTTCTTATTACAAATATTGTTTTTTTTTATTCCGGACAAAAAGTACTTTCAAACTTCGACAGTTATTAAAATCCTGATCAGAATAATGAAACAAAATTATGAAATTATTGTATTGTCATGGGTCCTTGACAAGTGTGCGAAATTTCGAATTTAGTCTGACCTTTTAAAGTGGGTAAAAATCGAGCTCAAAGATTCCATTACATACAAGTGAAACAAAAACGTGTTAATAAAAAACAGTTTGCACTTCTCGGCAATACGTAAATTACATTTAAAGTAGTATTTATCAAGCAAAAGCAAGGTGTATTCTCAATTGTTTATACTACTGTACATTTTTTAGTATGGAAAATCTCTACATGAGGGATAAAACGTATGTTCTGGTCTGCTTCTTATTAGGAAGTACCTACATTTTTGAACACTAAACATATATTATGTTTGCTTTTGATAAATGGTTTATTGCTCCAAAAATTAAAGCAAAAAAAAAAAAAGCTTTTACTCATTATTTTGCAATCTTAGAATTGGGAGTTAGAAAATGGAATAATTACCCTTAGAATTAAAAATAACATTTTAGTTTTTTTTTGTTTTTGTTTTCTGATTCAATTCAGAAAAATTGAAAAACTACATTTAGTTAAAGATTAAACTGTATTAAAATAAAGACGAAAATCAGTCAAAAATTTCAAAAAACTCGAATTTAACGCATGATGGTTCTGACAAGTTTCAAAAATAAGATACATATTTCTTTTTCTTAAGCAAGTTTCATTAATCGTTTTCTCTCTAAAAATTAAAAGATTAGTTGCCAATAATCAGCTTTAGCAATTGATACTGATTAATAAGAAGTTAATACGAATTTTTTTTTATGACACATCCACAAAATATTCATGATTTCTTCGGAATCAACTCAAGCAAATGATTTTAATTCATTGGCGTGTGTAACTTTGGGAAACAAAATTGATCATTCAGATGAATTTGCATTCTTTATAAAGTAACCAAAAAGCTATTTTGGAATTGTTGAGAAATAATTGGATTTTAGAGTTAACTGAAGTAAATGAAATTTGTTTTAAGTTTCCACGCGTATTTCGAAAGATTTTTGTAATCTTTTAAATCTTTTGTTAAAAATTTACTTTTTCCGCGTTTACAGGATTTTTAGAGCGTAAAACCACTGAAAGTTCCTATCTGATCACGCGTAAAATAACCGTGATCAAACATGAAAAGATAAACATTCACGCACATCTGAGCGACTTTTTTTCGTTCTAAAACCACCTTAAATCTCTTCTATTTTTGTAAATGTAATTTTAAAGACAAACTTCCGGATTCATTAAACTTCTTTTTTTATGTTGATGCAAGAACAACTGTTGAGAAAACCTACCGACAAGAACTCAGAAAAAGATTTTTTTTAATCGTTTTTCAGCTCAGCATAAGTTTTTTTAAAATTTTATTTTTATCCAAAAAGACATACAAAATCTTCAAACTTCGATAAAAGTTTGTGGGAAACTAAGAATAATATAATGGAGCCATCTAAAAAAACTTCTCGATTTCTTTTAAAGCTATAATGAATTAACTTTTGAAAATTATTCAGCCAATGTTTTTCTCTTTCAAATTCTACGCACAGACAATTACAATACAGGACTTTTAACAAAGTAGATTTTTATAGTATATTTGTTGTAGTAATTTCAATATTTCGCTCAGATAGATTGCTTTGTTAAAAATATTTTTTTTATCTTCAATTTTCTGCAAATTATATGCAAACATTTGTTTTATATTGAGTGGAATATAATTAAATACCCATTTCTTTGCATTATATCTGGCTTGGGTACAAAAATATTTATATCGGATTAGTGCAGAAAAGTCAAAGTAAATTTTTACTATAGATATGTTTTTCATCCACATGAGTATTTTGCGTAACGTTCCTGAGAAAAAAAGTCGAGTTTGAGTCGGAAAATAAGTTTCCCTGGTCGACTGTGGTCAGAATTAAAGATAAGAAATAACTTTATTTTTCCCTATAAGTACGAAGTACATTAAGACATTTGTGATACCACTTCAAAAGCTTCGAAAAGCCCTCCAAGAAAAATTCAGGCCTTTGCGTACGGAAGAAGCGTTCACTTTTGCATGGACTTTTTGGAGGTTGGAACCATCAATGTTACGCGGTACCGTGACACCCTGTCAAAATTGAAAGAGCTAATTCGAAAAAAGCGTCATGGGCTTCTTAAATCTGGCGTTCTGTTGCTGGATGAAAATACGAGATCACACTCGGCGACGGCAATGCAACTCCTTATCCAACTCTTGGTTGGGAGTGCACAGTCCTGATCTCACTCTAAATGACATTCCTCTGTTTCCGACTTTGAAGCAGAATCTCACCTGAAGGCACTTCGGAAAGAAGGCTGAAATCAAACAAGCCGTTAAATGCTTCTTCGGTATGCGAAACCCTGAATTTTTCCTGGAGGGTCTTTTAAAGCTTATCAAGCAGCATGACAAAAGTCTCAATGTACTTGCTACTTATGTGGTGGGAAAATAAAGTTATGCCTTATATTTAACCCTCTGAGTGGTTAGCTTCCTCCTGAAAAGTTTTAAAAATGCAACAGACTTCTTTCCTTTCCCCCTTTTAAAACTTGGGAGGTCGAACGGGGATGATTTTATGAAAAAGTTCGGTCCCTTTGTAAAGTAAGAACCAAGAGATCAATCGTCGTTTACAGCTAGCTGTCAAGTTGCCTTGGGCAATCTTGTTTCAAAGTTGTAGTGCAACTGGGTCGTTTCCTCTATATGTTTAGTCCCAGTAAAATTAAAACAAAATGAAGGGTGGAAAAAAGGAAATAAATAGTGTGTTAGAAGTTGAAAAATAATTATATTTTCTTCAAACAAAATTTATTTTTCTGTCATTTTTTAAAAATTATATATATATATATATATATATATATATATATATATATATATATATATATATATATATATATATATATATTGGTATTGCGATTTGAACCAGAAAAAGCATCCTGTATTCATTTTTGAATATGAGAGTAAGAAAACGTGCTCACTTTCCTGTTTTTTAAAAAAGTAATGAGGTAAAAAGAGCGAAAGCCCTATCTCTTTTTTTAAACAATAAGACAATAAATGGTGCATACGGTGATATACATGCGATGATTATATTTATGAAATAAAACTGATCTTTCTCTATTCAATTATAGTTTTGATTTAAAATAACAAAAAAGATTTCAATACTTTTAATTTATTTTAATTAAAATCATATAAATGATATTTTTCTGTTAACTGAATATTTTTCGGAAAAATCTAAATTTTCATTCTTAGTGTTCTCCTTTTCGATCTTCTTGTACTAAATAAAAATTTCTTTTCTACATAGGCATATTTGTGATGGACATAACACACATTCAGTCAATAATTTTTAATTTAAATGGGATATATACTTCTTCAAATGCGCATGACAGTACTTCTAACCATATTCTACTCAAGTTTAATTTCTTATCTTTCTGTTTCTTTTATTACAAGGAAAAATGTCACAAATCAATAACTACATTTTCACATAATTCAGTCATTACAAATTCTATTGTGAGAAAAGTTCTCCCTAATTAATTTTGTCTTTAAAAACAGTACACTTAAAACAATTTTGTTCAGTGAAGTTAACCGACAGTTCCACAATGTATCCATACCAAATTTGAAAAACAATTTTAACATTTTGAAATGTATCCTGTATTAAATTTTTTGAGTATACACAAATATTTCCTGCTGTATGGAAGACATAGTATGAGATGTGGTGTGTGGTTTTGAAAGAATGTTTTCGTACGTGTAGACTATTTTTGAAAATTTAAATATCACTAAAGCTGATCATATAACTGCAAATGAGCCTTATTTTAATGTGTGCTGGTATCAAAATAAAACACTTTACAATATTAAACAGCCTATGGGTTTATATTCAATATCAAACTATTTGCAAAATGGTTTACAACTTCTATTCAAATTGTAAAGAAACTGAAATATAAATATATCTTACTGCAGTCAAAAATATTCATAATATGTAAATATCCTATTCCTCCACTTATTTCAGTAAATTTTAAAAACTGTAGCTGAATGCAATTTTTTATATTTATAAACGAGGCATAAAAGCTCACACAGTCGTAAAAATGTCTTTATCATTTTAAAATATACTACTATAAAACATATATGGATTGTAAGATCAGTTCTAAAATCCTAAAAGCTTTTAGAGCAGCAAAAAACATGTAATTTTGGATTGATCAAAATTTTAATATAATACACAAATATACATGTTATTAAGCAAATACATTTGAAAAATCAAACTTTCTTCTGAAATAAACGTAATTGAAAGAAAAATGTTTAATTGCAAATGAGTGGAAATACATGGTTATCTAAGGTATATCCCCAAAGTGAGGCAATCCTCAAACTTAAAACTCAAACTCAGTGGCACAACAATCCATGAGGGCCAGGAACTACTATGCCCATCCCAATATACGTGACCATTGGGCGCTGAGGTGCATGAACAGATGTCCCGATTTGGTGGTCTTTCTGAAGAGAGACCTTCAGTGTTTAAGACCCCAAGCAAGCTTGGTACTCATTTATAGACCCAATGTAGCGGGGATGAAAAGCAGAGTAGACCTTGCCCAGCCCGTTAATAGAACCCAAGACCTGTGGTGTGGAAGCACAATACACTACAACTTGACCCTATTCGGTGAAAAATAAAACTTAATGTTAGCATTTTATATAATTCCCTGATGAATGAGGGAGTCCAAACTTCTTTTTTTTTCATGCAAACTGTTTAGACGGAAATGGTCAATTATGAACATTTCACAAGCTGCATAAATTAAAATTAACTATTATAGTTTACATAAATTTTTAAGAGTGCAAAAAGTGTATTTTGGCTGCACGAATTAATTTTAAAAGGAATACGGTTACGAAAAAGTAGTGCAAATCTATCTAAATTATGGTTGGTTACCTTAGATACTGTCAAACACAACAAAGTATTAGGAGCCAATTTCACAATTCGTTGTTATAAAAATGTATGAAAAATTACAAGACTTAATTTTTGCATTTGTATTTTATAATTTTTTTCCCTGAGAGATTTAAAAGCTAGAGCGGCATCCGTCAAAACCGAGGTTCCCTCTCTGTTTTTCCAGATCGCCAATGACTAAGCCGTATGTCTCTGCCATAGTAAGTGAAAATGCCGTATTTTGTTTGTCAAGATCATTTTATAGCAGACTGCATTTTTCATGTATTTTAGATGGTCGTTTTATATTTCCTACATCAATATCTTAATGTCTGAATTTAAAATTACATAAAATTCTTGACATTCGCATCAATGATCATTGTAATTTTTATTAGTATATGAATGTGTCATCAAACGCTTACATGACTTTTATTAACATACTATTTTAACGATTTAATTAATATTAAGTATAACAAAACTTACACAAATTTTCTGAACTTTAAAAGAAATATTTCGAAAACTACTTCAGATATACTCAAACGTTTTCATTCCTACGATTTAGCTTCTCAGTTTTGCTTCTATGTAAAACTTTATTGTATATTCGTCAATTTTTTTAGTATATCTTTTGCTCTTAGCATGCAGTTTTCAACTGAATTGTAAGAAATCTTCGAAATATATTAAAAAATACCAAAGAAGCCATATATAATAAAAAATTTGAAATTTATATTATACTCAAAGAGTTGCTAGAACTTATGGTAAATAATTTTTAACTGCGCGATACATTTTTTTTCGAAATTTCAAATAGAATTTCTAACATAAAATTTCTAGCTTTATACGGTCGAGATTTCAAAAAATATCCAGATTTTAATTACTTATTCAGTTAGCCTTTAAAAAAAGATAAATGTTGAGGTATTTTGCATAAATAGATATTTTTGAAGAATAATTCGATTGTTTTTGAATAGCTCGAATTTAAAATTGATTTTTATGTTTATTTATATGCATAAATGTCTACTGTAAATGTTTCCTTATATTTCTGATTACCATTTATTCAAACATTCAAGTTATAAAAAAAATGTGGGAAAATCTTCATTCATGTTGTCTTTGATGTAAACTGAAGTTCAAGCACTTAAAATTCAAATATAATTCGGTGTATTTTAACAATATAAAACTAGGCACTGTACGTAAACTTCCCTGAACACTTGGGCTTTGAAATCTAAAAAAAACCTAATAGATCTTAATTAGTTTTTTTTTCGTTATTATTTTTATCAAAGTGTAAGAAAATGTTTCAAATTATTTGATGAAGTTTAAATTTATTCATTTTTAGTGGTTGAAAAGATTTCAAATTCTAAAGTGTTTGGTGTTTTATTAATTTTTTTTGGCATCTTATAATGAAATAATCATGTTTCAAAAACTGAAACCATCGATTAAGATAAGAAAAATGAAGCAAAAGAATATACTTTAAAAAAAATAATTTGTCTAACTATATAAAATAGCAGATTGCCCTGACACGCCCCAACTTGTTACAGTTTCAAATTAATATGAAACCAAAAGGGAATTGTAACATATTTTACTTATGCGTTGGGACTTTTCAAAACTTTTAAAATACCAGCTAACAAACAAACACTTCCTGGGGTGTAAAGAAATTTTTCTCCGATTTTTTACGATTGCTCCAGGGTCAGTACACGGGGTGGGGTTCCCTGCGAGCCATAAAACTTCCTATCAGTGTCCACCTGTGTTGCTTCCACCGTCCCTAATTATCTTTCAAGATGTTAATTCTTTAAAAGGGGGAAATGATTTCAGAAAAGTACGGCTAATCCATTTTTGAAAATGTTACTTGAAGGCAAAAAAACCCGTGCAGTGCATTTTTGAAGTATCTTTACAATGACGGAATTTTCCGTGCTAACCGCTTGGAGGGTTAATGTCTCATTCTATTTTTTGTGACTTCCATACATAACTCTGACCGCAGTCCACAGGGGAAATTTATTTTCCAATTTACTCTCGTACAATAGAAATATGAAGTTGTTAAGATCTATAGCAGGGTTGGGTGGACTTTCCCAGGGTACGTGTACATGGTACAGTGTGCATCTAAAGTTTTTAAGGTGTTGCGCGGTCCGTGGTGTAGGTGTGGCCATTCTGTACTAAAATTGTATGTTTTTTTAACACTTGATTTTAAAATAAGACATTACTACGAAAACACAAACTTGACAAGTTGAATGCTTGAACTTCAAGACAGTGGTGAGAGAACGTATTCAATACAGTGAGCAGAGAACATACATGAACGGATGAATCGGATCAAGACGAATGTTCTGAATTTGCTCGCTGGAGAGTCCCGTGTCATCGTGGGCAGGACATCAACGCGAGAACCGAATCCCGAGGAAGCGTGGGGTATAGGATGATGTATCAATAGCCGTGCTATCGCGTTAAGAACTAATCAACATTTATTCTACCCTTCAGCCAGCGTGTGGGGAAAAACACATTTCGGTTGGCTTCGCAGTAATCGTTTTTTCATCCTACAGCGGCAGTGAACAGGTTAATCATTATCGAGCGCATCCAATGAAGGACATGTGTCCTCTCGGCATTTGCTTAAGTAAAAGTAATTCAATCGAAAAAGCTGGTGTTCCATAAATATGTTTTTTGGAATGTGCACCTCAGTCAAAGTTGTCACATGTCGATCGCGATCGACTTAATGCCCATACCTGAATTATAGTGTAGTAAATTGCATTTATATTTCTCTCATATAAACTAATTACAAAACTTCTTATTAGGGGTAGTTTAGATTTATTTTTGTGGCCGTGGTAACTAAGAGCTCACGATAGTGATTTCGTAGCTAGGTTTGTCACATAGTGGATTTTAGCTCTGGTGTCGCAGTCTAAGTCTAAATCCCCTTATTTTCAGTATACAATCACGGTGTGAGGCTTGTTTATATGAAAGAGGGGACCATACCTCTATAAAATAATTTTTATATGTATTCTGCAACTGATTTTTCATACCTTCCGACTTCGATGAGCGTTAGGGCTGCGGTAGCCCAGTGGTCAAGATATCGGATCATGGTAGGCATGACATGAGTTCAAGCCTAGTACCACTGAAGACCCGCCGTGTAGGGCAGCGATGCACGTTACATCTGTAGAGAGAGCTTAAACATCCTCCCGTTGGTGTGGTGTGGTAGTTAGGAGAGGGGGTTCCAGCTCAGGTGCCGTCCACGTCACTGGACCATGGTTCAAAATTACGTGGTCCGTCGTCAAAAGACCTCGTGTCGCTGAGCAGTGCGACGTTAATATTCACTCGATGAGCGTTACGCACAATCACGCGTGTGTATTTTAACTGTTGCATGATAATTTTTTTAGCATTATTTCAAGCCTATATGCATACTAAATTTTATTAAAACCTGCCCAGTAGTTCTAGAGATCATCGACAAAATCTAAAAATTCTCTTAATTTTGAACACCAATGTGGATTTGTAATTTGTTTTCTAAATTTGCATCGAATATGATGCATTTTTTGTAGTAGTCTAATTAGCGCATTTAGAAACTAAACAACAAATGTTATATTATTAAACGATTTGTTCGTTAAAGAAAAAACTTGGTGCTAAGGATTTCTTAGAAATGTACCATCTCCAAGAAAAAAAGTAACACGTTTTTCCTTTTCTTACAAACCTCGAGGGAAATCGGAGCTCTGACTGTGTTTCTGTAACCGCGGTGTTGATCCATTACGGAAGACATTCCTTTTCACTTAAAGTGGTTGGATACATTCATTTAAAAGCTGTTAGTACATTCGTCCTTGATACCATATACAAGCGTTTGAGACATATTGTGGTTAATACTACACAAGAAAAATTTTTAATAAAATAAAACATGGAAGTCTAAAATTTCTAATTTAGCTCTTATTCTTAACACAAAATCTTACTTAAAGTTAATTCCCGGTGAATCTAATATATAGTATGAAATATATTTTCATCACCACAAATATTTTAAAAGCAGAAAAAATTAAATATATTTTTTTACTTAACTCCTTAACTGCCACCGGCGTATATATCCGTCTCATTCAAACGGTGCCTTGAGTGAGATCCGGACGTATTTATATGTCTTTCTGAAGTACAATCATTTTCTTTGCGCTGCTATCTGTAAAATTATGCCGAAAGATTGGAATGCAATTAAATAATACTGAGAGTTTCTACGAAGGATTTACTTGATTTATATATATATAGAAAGAGAAAAATTTGCTTATTTTTGTGTGTGCGTGCCTTCCGTTTCCTTCCCCCTCCCAATACACCAAATAAACTCACCCATGTGAAAAATGGTGGCGTGAGTGAGTGAATAGTAACATCGCACTGTTAAGTTACACGAGGGTTTTTGGCGACGAACTTCGTCATTTTGAACCATGGTCAAGTGACGAGGACGACACCTGAGCTGGCACTCCCTCTTCTAAGTACCACTCCAACATGAGTACGTTTGAGCTCTCGACAGATTTAACGTACTTCGTCCCATACACGGCGGGTGTTTAGCGGTACTGGGCTCGAACTCATGACACACCAGCCACGATCCAGTACCTTGACCACTAGGCTACCACGTAAAAACGTTGGCACTGGGGAGTGACTCACGTAATTTTTAATCGACAGTTAAAGGATTACGAAGAGAGAGAGAGTTTTACTAACGTCGCTTTGTAAAGCAACGCGAAAGGTATTTTAGTAACGAATCTCGCATGTTTGCAACTTGGTCAAGTAATGCGGACAACACCCCTGAGCTTTCCCTTCCCTCTCTTAAATACCACACCAACAGAAATACATTGAGGCTCGACAGATTTAACGTACTTCGGCCCATACACGGCGGGTCTTTAGCGGTACTGGGCTCGAACTCATGACACACCAGCCACGATCCAGTACCTTGACCACTAGGCTACCACGTAAAAACGTTGGCACTGGGGAGTGACTCACGTAATTTTTAATCGACAGTTAAAGGATCACGAAGAGAGAGAGAGTTTTACTAACGTCGCTTTGTAAAGCAACGCGAAAGGTATTAGTAACGAATCTCGCATGTTTGCAACTTGGTCAAGTGATGCGGACAACACCCCTGAGCTTTCCTTTCCTCTCTTAAATACCACACCAACAGAAATACATTGAGGCTCGACAGATTTAACGTACTTCGGCCCATACACGGCGGGTCTTTAGCGGTACTGGGCTCGAACTCATGACACACCAGCCACGATCCAGTACCTTGACCACTAGGCTACCACGTAAAAACGTTGGCACTGGGGAGTGACTCACGTAATTTTTAATCGACAGTTAAAGGATTACGAAGAGAGAGAGAGTTTTACTAACGTCGCTTTGTAAAGCAACGCGAAAGGTATTTTAGTAACGAATCTCGCATGTTTGCAACTTGGTCAAGTAATGCGGACAACACCCCTGAGCTTTCCCTTCCCTCTCTTAAATACCACACCAACAGAAATACATTGAGGCTCGACAGATTTAACTTACTTCGGTCCATACACGGCGGATCTTTAGCGGTACTGGGCTCGAACTCATGACACACCAGCCACGATCCAGTACCTTGACCACTAGGCTACCACGTAAAAACGTTGGCACTGGGGAGTGACTCACGTAATTTTTAATCGACAGTTAAAGGATCACGAAGAGAGAGAGAGTTTTACTAACGTCGCTTTGTAAAGCAACGCGAAAGGTATTAGTAACGAATCTCGCATGTTTGCAACTTGGTCAAGTGATGCGCACAACACCCCTGAGCTTTCCTTCCCTCTCTTAAATACCACACCAACAGAAATACATTGAGGCTCGACAGATTTAACGTACTTCGGCCCATACACGGCGGGTCTTTAGCGGTACTGGGCTCGAACTCATGACACACCAGCCACGATCCAGTACCTTAACCACTAGGCTACCACGTAAAAACGTTGGCACTGGGGAGTGACTCACGTAATTTTTAATCGACAGTTAAAGGATTACGAAGAGAGAGAGAGAGTTTTACTAACGTCGCTTTGTAAAGCAACGCGAAAGGTATTAGTAACGAATCTCGCATGTTTGCAACTTGGTCAAGTGATGCGGACAACACCCCTGAGCTTTCCCTTCCCTCTCTTAAATACCACACCAACAGAAATACATTGAGGCTCGACAGATTTAACGTACTTCGACCCATACACGGTGGGTCTTTAGCGGTACTGGGCTCGAACTCATGACACACCAGCGACGATCCAGTACCTTGACCACTAGGCTACCACGTAAAAACGTTGGCACTGGGGAGTGACTCACGTAATTTTTAATCGACAGTTAAAGGATTACGAAGAGAGAGAGAGTTTTACTAACGTCGCTTTGTAAAGCAACGCGAAAGGTATTAGTAACGAATCTCGCATGTTTGCAACTTGGTCAAGTGATGCGGACAACACCCCTGAGCTTTCCCTTCCCTCTCTTAAATACCACACCAACAGAAATACATTGAGGCTCGACAGATTTAACGTACTTCGGTCCATACACGGCGGGTCTTTAGCGGTACTGGGCTCGAACTCATGACACACCAGCCACGATCCAGTACCTTGACCACTAGGCTACCACGTAAAAACGTTGGCACTGGGGAGTGACTCACGTAATTTTTAATCGACAGTTAAAGGATTACGAAGAGAGAGAGTTTTACTAACGTCGCTTTGTAAAGCAACGCGAAAGGTATTAGTAACGAATCTCGCATGTTTGCAACTTGGTCAAGTGATGCGGACAACACCCCTGAGCTTTCCCTTCCCTCTCTTAAATACCACACCAACAGAAATACATTGAGGCTCGACAGATTTAACGTACTTCGGCCCATACACGGCGGGTCTTTAGCGGTACTGGGCTCGAACTCATGACACACCAGCCACGATCCAGTACCTTGACCACTAGGCTACCACGTAAAAACGTTGGCACTGGGGAGTGACTCACGTAATTTTTAATCGACAGTTAAAGGATTACGAAGAGAGAGAGAGAGTTTTACTAACGTCGCTTTGTAAAGCAACGCGAAAGGTATTAGTAACGAATCTCGCATGTTTGCAACTTGGTCAAGTGATGCGGACAACACCCCTGAGCTTTCCCTTCCCTCTCTTAAATATCACACCAACAGAAATACATTGAGGCTCGACAGATTTAACGTACTTCGGCCCATACACGGCGGGTCTTTAGCGGTACTGGGCTCGAACTCATGACACACCAGCCACGATCCAGTACCTTGACCACTAGGCTACCACGTAAAAACGTTGGCACTGGGGAGTGATTCACGTAATTTTTAATCGACAGTTAAAGGATTACGAAGAGAGAGAGAGAGAGAGTTTTACTAACGTCGCTTTGTAAAGCAACGCGAAAGGTATTAGTAACGAATCTCGCATGTTTGCAACTTGGTCAAGTGATGCGGACAACACCCCTGAGCTTTCCCTTCCCTCTCTTAAATACCACACCAACAGAAATACATTGAGGCTCGACAGATTTAACGTACTTCGGCCCATACACGGCGGGTTTTTCGCGGTACTGGGTTCGAACTCATGACACACCAGCCACGATCCAGTACCTTGACCACTAGGCAACCACGTAAAAACGTTGGCACTGGGGAGTGACTCACGTAATTTTTAATCGACAGTTAAAGGATTACGAAGAGAGAGAGAGAGTTTTACTAACGTCGCTTTGTAAAGCAACGCGAAAGGTATTAGTAACGAATCTCGCATGTTTGCAACTTGGTCAAGTGATGCGGACAACACCCCTGAGCTTTCCCTTCCCTCTCTTAAATACCACACCAACAGAAATACATTGAGGCTCGACAGATTTAACGTACTTCGGGCCATACACGGCGGGTCTTTAGCGGTACTGGGCTCGAACTCATGACACACCAGTGACGATCCAGTACCTTGACCACTAGGCTACCACGTAAAAACGTTGGCACTGGGGAGTGACTCACGTAATTTTTAATCGACAGTTAAAGGATTACGAAGAGAGAGAGAGTTTTACTAACGTCGCTTTGTAAAGCAACGCGAAAGGTATTAGTAACGAATCTCGCATGTTTGCAACTTGGTCAAGTGATGCGGACAACACCCCTGAGCTTTCCCTTCCCTCTCTTAAATACCACACCAACAGAAATACATTGAGGCTCCACAGATTTAACGTACTTCGGCCCATACACGGCGGGTCTTTAGCGGTACTGGGCTCGAACTCATGACACACCAGCCACGATCCAGTACCTTGACCACTAGGCTACCACGTAAAAACGTTGGCACTGGGGAGTGACTCACGTAATTTTTAATCGACAGTTAAAGGATCACGAAGAGAGAGAGAGTTTTACTAACGTCGCTTTGTAAAGCAACGCGAAAGGTATTAGTAACGAATCTCGCATGTTTGCAACTTGATCAAGTGATGCGGACAACACCCTGAGCTTTCCCTTCCCTCTCTTAAATACCACACCAACAGAAATACATTGAGGCTCGACAGATTTAACGTACTTCGGTCCATACACGGCGGGTCTTTAGCGGTACTGGGCTCGAACTCATGACACACCAGCCACGATCCAGTACCTTGACCACTAGGCTACCACGTAAAAACGTTGGCACTGGGGAGTGACTCACGTAATTTTTAATCGACAGTTAAAGGATTACGAAGAGAGAGAGAGAGAGTTTTACTAACGTCGCTTTGTAAAGCAACGCGAAAGGTATTAGTAACGAATCTCGCATGTTTGCAACTTGGTCAAGTGATGCGGACAACACCCCTGAGCTTTCCCTTCCCTCTCTTAAATACCACACCAACAGAAATACATTGAGGCTCGACAGATTTAACTTACTTCGGTCCATACACGGCGGGTCTTTAGCGGTACTGGGCTCGAACTCATGACACACCAGCCACGATCCAGTACCTTGACCACTAGGCTACCACGTAAAAACGTTGGCACTGGGGAGTGACTCACGTAATTTTTAATCGACAGTTAAAGGATTACGAAGAGAGAGAGAGAGAGAGTTTTACTAACGTCGCTTTGTAAAGCAACGCGAAAGGTATTAGTAACGAATCTCGCATGTTTGCAACTTGGTCAAGTGATGCGGACAACACCCCTGAGCTTTCCCTTCCCTCTCTTAAATACCACACCAACAGAAATACATTGAGGCTCGACAGATTTAACTTACTTCGGTCCATACACGGCGGGTCTTTAGCGGTACTGGGCTCGAACTCATGACACACCAGCCACGATCCAGTACCTTGACCACTAGGCTACCACGTAAAAACGTTGGCACTGGGGAGTGACTCACGTAATTTTTAATCGACAGTTAAAGGATTACGAAAGAGAGAGAGAGAGTTTTACTAACGTCGCTTTGTAAAGCAACGCGAAAGGTATTAGTAACGAATCTCGCATGTTTGCAACTTGGTCAAGTGATGCGGACAACACCCCTGAGCTTTCCCTTCCCTCTCTTAAATACCACACCAACAGAAATACATTGAGGCTCGACAGATTTAACGTACTTCGGCCCATACACGGCGGGTCTTTAGCGGTACTGGGCTCGAACTCATGACACACCAGCCACGATCCAGTACCTTGACCACTAGGCTACCACGTAAAAACGTTGGCACTGGGGAGTGACTCACGTAATTTTTAATCGACAGTTAAAGGATTACGAAAGAGAGAGAGAGTTTTACTAACGTCGCTTTGTAAAGCAACGCGAAAGGTATTAGTAACGAATCTCGCATGTTTGCAACTTGGTCAAGTGATGCGGACAACACCCCTGGGCTTTCCCTTCCCTCTCTTAAATACCACACCAACAGAAATACATTGAGGCTCGACAGATTTAACGTACTTCGGCCCATACACGGCGGGTCTTTAGCGGTACTGGGCTCGAACTCATGACACACCAGCGACGATCCAGTACCTTGACCACTAGGCTACCACGTAAAAACGTTGGCACTGGGGAGTGACTCACGTAATTTTTAATCGACAGTTAAAGGATTACGAAGAGAGAGAGAGAGAGTTTTACTAACGTCGCTTTGTAAAGCAACGCGAAAGGTATTAGTAACGAATCTCGCATGTTTGCAACTTGGTCAAGTGATGCGGACAACACCCCTGAGCTTTCCCTTCCCTCTCTTAAATACCACACCAACAGAAATACATTGAGGCTCGACAGATTTAACGTACTTCGGCCCATACACGGCGGGTCTTTAGCGGTACTGGGCTCGAACTCATGACACACCAGCCACGATCCAGTACCTTGACCACTAGGCTACCACGTAAAAACGTTGGCACTGGGGAGTGACTCACGTAATTTTTAATCGACAGTTAAAGGATTACGAAGAGAGAGAGAGTTTTACTAACGTCGCTTTGTAAAGCAACGCGAAAGGTATTAGTAACGAATCTCGCATGTTTGCAACTTGGTCAAGTGATGCGGACAACACCCCTGAGCTTTCCGTTCCCTCTCTTAAATACCACACCAACAGAAATACATTGAGGCTCGACAGATTTAACGTACTTCGGCCCATACACGGCGGGTCTTTAGCGGTACTGGGCTCGAACTCATGACACACCAGCCACGATCCAGTACCTTGACCACTAGGCTACCACGTAAAAACGTTGGCACTGGGGAGTGACTCACGTAATTTTTAATCGACAGTTAAAGGATTACGAAGAGAGAGAGAGAGTTTTACTAACGTCGCTTTGTAAAGCAACGCGAAAGGTATTAGTAACGAATCTCGCATGTTTGCAACTTGGTCAAGTGATGCGGACAACACCCCTGAGCTTTCCCTTCCCTCTCTTAAATACCACACCAACAGAAATACATTGAGGCTCGACAGATTTAACTTACTTCGGTCCATACACGGCGGGTCTTTAGCGGTACTGGGCTCGAACTCATGACACACCAGCCACGATCCAGTACCTTGACCACTAGGCTACCACGTAAAACCGTTAGCACTGGGGAGTGACTCACGTAATTTTTAATCGACAGTTAAAGGATTACGAAGAGAGAGAGAGTTTTACTAACGTCGCTTTGTAAAGCAACGCGAAAGGTATTAGTAACGAATCTCGCATGTTTGCAACTTGGTCAAGTGATGCGGACAACACCCCTGAGCTTTCCCTTCCCTCTCTTAAATACCACACCAACAGAAATACATTGAGGCTCGACAGATTTAACGTACTTCGGCCCATACACGGCGGGTCTTTAGCGGTACTGGGCTCGAACTCATGACACACCAGCCACGATCCAGTACCTTGACCACTAGGCTACCACGTAAAAACGTTGGCACTGGGGAGTGACTCACGTAATTTTTAATCTACAGTTAAAGGATTACGAAGAGAGAGAGAGTTTTACTAACGTCGCTTTGTAAAGCAACGCGAAAGGTATTAGTAACGAATCTCGCATGTTTGCAACTTGGTCAAGTAATGCGGACAACACCCCTGAGCTTTCCCTTCCCTCTCTTAAATACCACACCAACAGAAATACATTGAGGCTCGACAGATTTAACGTACTTCGGCCCATACACGGCGGGTCTTTAGCGGTACTGGGCTCGAACTCATGACACACCAGCCACGATCCAGTACCTTGACCACTAGGCTACCACGTAAAAACGTTGGCACTGGGGAGTGACTCACGTAATTTTTAATCGACAGTTAAAGGATTACGAAGAGAGAGAGAGTTTTACTAACGTCGCTTTGTAAAGCAACGCGAAAGGTATTAGTAACGAATCTCGCATGTTTGCAACTTGGTCAAGTGATGCGGACAACACCCCTGAGCTTTCCCTTCCCTCTCTTAAATACCACACCAACAGAAATACATTGAGGCTCGACAGATTTAACGTACTTCGGCCCATACACGGCGGGTCTTTAGCGGTACTGGGCTCGAACTCATGACACACCAGCCACGATCCAGTACCTTGACCACTAGGCTACCACGTAAAAACGTTGGCACTGGGGAGTGACTCACGTAATTTTTAATCGACAGTTAAAGGATTACGAAGAGAGAGAGAGAGAGAGTTTTACTAACGTCGCTTTGTAAAGCAACGCGAAAGGTATTAGTAACGAATCTCGCATGTTTGCAACTTGGTCAAGTGATGCGGACAACACCCCTGAGCTTTCCCTTTCCTCTCTTAAATACCACACCAACAGAAATACATTGAGGCTCGACAGATTTAACGTACTTCGGCCCATACACGGCGGGTCTTTAGCGGTACTGGGCTCGAACTCATGACACACCAGCCACGATCCAGTACCTTGACCACTAGGATACCACGTAAAAACGTTGGCACTGGGGAGTGACTCACGTAATTTTTAATCGACAGTTAAAGGATTATGAAGAGAGAGAGAGAGAGAGTTTTACTAACGTCGCTTTGTAAAGCAACGCGAAAGGTATTAGTAACGAATCTCGCATGTTTGCAACTTGGTCAAGTGATGCGGACAACACCCCTGAGCTTTCCCTTCCCTCTCTTAAATACCACACCAACAGAAATACATTGAGGCTCGACAGATTTAACGTACTTCGGCCCATACATGGCGGGTCTTTAGCGGTACTGGGCTCGAACTCATGACACACCAGCCACGATCCAGTACCTTGACCACTAGGCTACCACGTAAAAACGTTGGCACTGGGGAGTGACTCACGTAATTTTTAATCGACAGTTAAAGGATTACGAAGAGAGAGAGAGTTTTACTAACGTCGCTTTGTAAAGCAACGCGAAAGGTATTAGTAACGAATCTCGCATGTTTGCAACTTGGTCAAGTGATGCGGACAACACCCCTGAGCTTTCCCTTCCCTCTCTTAAATACCATACCAACAGAAATACATTGAGGCTCGACAGATTTAACGTGCATGAAAGTCTTCTGTAGCACCAGGATTCGTACCCTTGACTCTACGGTTATGAGTGTGACCCTACCACGTCTACATAGTTCACAAGAAAGATGTTTTCCCTCTAAGTTACAAACAAACACACGAGTGCAGAAGAGCGACATGTTACAAGAGACAAAACTCTCTTATAAACTCTTTAAAAAAATTAAAATTTTGTTTTTAATACTAAGGGTATAGAAATTATTAAAGTTTTAAGCAGCATTTCCAAGAGTTACACATCCAAAGTGTCTTTAAAAAATCGTTTAAATGTTCAAAGACATAACAATATTCAATTATTCACTGAATAGAATTATAAAAAACGTAAAGCAATAATTATTTGTTTTGTACATTTAAAGTAGTATTTTAAAACTCTCTCATGAGATTTTTAGGAAATCAAAGTCTACAGTAACTCATTTTTACAAAATTTAAAAAGAATATTAATTAAATTTTTCATCTATTTTTCGCTTTGGCAAAGTGACTAATTTACACAAAAAGTATTCAGAAAGGGGAATAATTTATGTAATTATGACTGAAAGAAATTCAAAAATCTATGAAGCAGCTCAAGTTATTTGAAGTAGGACTTCAAATTTGCTTCGACAAAACTTAATGTGTAATTTGGAAGGCTACCCACGTTTGTGTTGTTTTGGTCAAATCTCGGCACACCCACTTCTTCCGTGCCTTTAATTAATTGATACTTGGAAGGTTAATTGCTCTTCATTGTTATATCCCTCTTGGTATCCATTAATTTACTTTCAGTAAACACTAAACCCCTTTCTTGAAATGCAATGGCAATTCTTCATCTTGGGTACAATGAAGGAGAGTGGTAACCAATGTTGCATTTGAAAAAGTTAATTTATGATATTGTTTTTTATATAGTTAAAAAGAAACATTAAATTGTTCAACGAACTACTGAAAGAAAGGCCTTGAAATTTTGAACTACGCGTGATAGAAATATGAATTATTTCTTCCCCCACCTCTCACCATCATGCGAGACTTATGGACCACGATTTCACAGAAGCTATCGTTCATCTGTTATTTATTTCCTTCTCACTCATGTTGCTACTTTTTATCGTTTATCTTCCTTTTTCAATTCCTGCTATTATCTCACACTCTCTATTTATTTATTTATTTTCGTGGAATTTTCAATAGTTAATAAAATACATTTTAAAGCGCTCAATTGAGCTGAAATTTTATATGCATGATTATTTTGGATGACAATACAGTAATTTAACAATGCTTAATAAAAATTAATTGATTAAAATAATTAATTAAAGAATTACAAATACAGCCACGTTGGCATCATTTATGGCAAAAAGTTTCTCAAATTTTAAAGCACTCATTTGAGTTTAAATTTTCTATACATCATTATTTTGGGTAAAAATACGATAATTTAATTATAATTAATTAAAATTAATTGACTGAAACCAATTATTTAAATAATTATAGATACAGCTCCGTTGTTTTCAGTTTTAGTGACTTGGGTCAAAAGTTTAAAAGATATTTTTTCCTCCCGTTTTAAAGCATTCAGTTGAACTGAAATTTTATATACACGATTGTTTTGGATGAAAATACGATACTTTAATGCTAATGAATAAAAAGGAATTACCACTTAATGTTGTGATTCTGTTATATGTATATACATATTAATTGTAACTATTTAATAAAAAGTAGCTAAAATAAAAAAAAATTCTTTGTTGATCTAAGTAGAGGAATTGACTTAATTTTTTTTTTACATTGCTTGTTTTAATGCAGTTTCACTTAAGAAAATATGATTCTATATTACAGAGATCAGGCGTCGCAACTTATGTAACACATTTGGCACACAAGCAGTACAATTCTCTTAGTGCCATTCCACATCAATTTACTCATTTGTCAATTTTTGAGTGAATTGTAAAAGAATACACACTCCATTTTGAAAGGGAACTTATTGAAAGTTATGGAATTACTAAAAAATATCTGAACGATAGGTCTAATGATAAAATAATAGGAATTTAGAGTTAAACTGATGGAGAGATTTAATTGCCAGAAGAAAATTGCATTTATCCGGCTTTTCTCTTTTGGTTCTACAGATCCGTTTGAAGAAATCATTTCTCATATGAAAAATTTATTTTGTACATAAAGTTGTTCAACAAGTTGTTAACATTTAAATTGTACTTTTTATATTGTGATATTAAGCAGAGCCGGGACAAGAATCACATTAAAATTCTTAAGGAGTACTTCTATTTCACGTTGTGTGTGTTTATCTCTTTTTTTAAAATAATTATTCTTAAAGATACATAATGTATGTACAGTTATATTTTTTATTTATGTTGAAGGAATAGTTATATTTTATGTGAATAAATATCTTTAAGTGTGCATAAATTTTTAATATAAAGTAGAATTAAATTTATTCCTGAACTCTGCATGCATTATCACCAGAATCGAATTTTTTCAAATACTTTCTACTTTGTGGCAGCCTGAATCATATTAGCGGATTCTGTATCACCGAAATGAGACAGCTCTAGAAGAGAGAGAAATGTTATTTTTCAATCCAAAATCCTCCACTAAGAAAATATAAAATAACAGTAAATCTTATTTTATTTTTAGACTTCTCGGGGATCTTAAACGTTTACTTCCTACCAAGATAAACAAATTGAGGGCTTCTGACTCACAGTTCTATCAGTTATATTAAATGTTACTGTAGAAATAAAAGATTATAAGCATTAATGAAATAAGACTTAAAACAGAAAAAAATTATTGTAGTTATTTCGTATTGCTTTACTTTGTGAATAAGGTTAAAATCACACACATTTTTCATATGTATTCAACGATTAGTACATCTTTCATGTAACTATTTTATTACATTAGTTTTAGTTAGCATTGAACTAGCTGTTCATTGATTAAACTCTCTGTATTTAACCTCAATCATGCAAGAACGATAGCGTGCCCGTTCCGAGTCACACTCTTTAGTATTTTCTGTCTTAACTTAACATTCATACTTGTTTTTAGCACACTTTTATAAATTTAACTTATATGTAACGGAATCTTTGAATTCAATTTTTACCCACTTTAAAAGGTCAAATTAGTTTGAAATTTTTCTTACTTGTCCGGGACCGATGGCAATATATAACAATTTAATAACTTTGTTCAATTGTCCTGATCAGGATCATCAGGGCTAACCATTTCCCCCTTTTCAGATGCCATTCCGCATCTGATGACTAATTCCAGATCCCATTTCCAGATTTGGCAACTAATTCCAGAAATGGCGACTAAAAGATTAAGTTACTACTCAGTTCGATTTAATATAAAAGGGTGTTTTTTAGCTTTTTCAAACTGTAATTTTTATTTTTTTAATTTAACTCAGAATGTAGCAGTGCACTCAAGTTAGGTATAGAATTATAGATAAGAAAAAAAATTATTTCACTAAATGCCGTTGACATAAATTAGAGTAAAGAGGGAAATGACTTGTTACATTCGTCTTTAAGGTGCAAGTGTCATTGTACCGAAAAGCGAGCTAAATGGAACCTGAAACAAAAACTCGATGATGCTTAAATCCACGCAGGCATTTTAAAATTTCATAATTAATAAATGGGAATAAAAAGCCAAGAGAGTTCACATAATCTAAATAGTTTAGTTCGACTCAATATGTATCATGTTAAAAATGAACTGATTTGTATTCTTTCTTGCGCATTAATTACCATTTTGCTCCTTTTTTTCATAGTACATGTTATTTTAACTGTACATTTAGTTCTGCAACTTGTTTCCTTTTACAGAATATTTAATTTAGTCCGGGACGACCTAAAGTTCCAATAAATCCGGATTATTGAGGATCTATTACAATTCCAATTTTTTTTATAAAGAATCTCTTTTATTTTTGTACGTATGGATTAGTAATCAACTTTTCAAAACAAAAAGAAAAGCTCACCATCATGACTGTCCTTTACTTCCTAACTTAATTCCAACATTTATTACGATTTATGTTATCATCAACGGAAGAAAAGATTTATACTCTGCGAAATCTCCTTGAGATTACACCAATGTCTGATCTTGAAAACAATATCACATAAACGGATTACCTTTTGGATGAGTGAAAGGACAAGACATCCTCCAGAGAAGGCTATTCACTTTGTAAAGTAAATTATTTATTAGGCGATGCAAAGTCAAGTTCTCGAGGGAAATATTTCATCCTCTACGGAAAAGTGACCCTTTTTCCCTGCAAGCATTTTTAAAGACACCTAGAGTAATAGTTATTTTTTATACGAGGTATCTCAAATCATTTTTACCATAGTAATTAAAAGGAATTGATTCGATCATATTTCTGTAGTTTAGCTGGCCACATGTAATAAAAATAGCTGCGTAATATGTATTATTCTATGCAAGTAACTCTAATTGAGAACCAACAACAAAACAGAGAAAGAAGAAACATTTTGCAGCGTTTATATATACAGTGGTCATAGGCTGACCAGAGTCGGACAGAGTATCACAGTTCTTTGGTTCACAAGTTTTTTATTACAACTAAAAAATTTCGTCCTTTAAATTGCGTCAAAATCTTTTAGTTCGTGAAGTAGTATTTGATTGAATTTGTAATAAAATAGGCAAAAGAATTAGAACTTAAATATTCTTGCTCATAGTCACAAATTTCGTTTACGCTACAAATTTTGAAGAATATATATATATATATATATATATATATATATATATATATATACGGTTTTTTTTATTTAATCATAACATTACTTCGTCATTAAAAAAATATCAACTCATTTTTTTTTTTTCTAAAATCGTATTTCTTATCGTAAATCGTATTTCTTATAATTATAGTAAAATAGTAGAAAAACTTTATACGAAAATGATTTTCAGCATATTTTATTCCAATTATTGTGTTCTGTATACTTAAAAAATTATATATTAATGTAATGCAGAGAAAAATAAAAAAGATAAATTAATTCAATACTTTGAATTGTTTTTTTTTAAAAAGTAAAATCATATTTATGTTAAACAACTCAACTCTTGTTTATTTTATGTACTTAAACTTTCACTTTAAATTTCTTCGTTCTGATTGTCTAAAATCCATAGAACACGAAAATTTAAGCAAATTTTGCCAGTTTGGTTTTAGATTTGAAAGAGTAAAGTTGCGTTACACGATTCAGCAAAAATCCGCCCAAAACACCTAAAATGCATAATTTTATCGATTAAAAATCAAATTGATGTGTTGAATTTCTTATTTTATTTCCTTCTCATTAAATTTTGGCTCCTTTCTAATTAAATTTGTGGTACTTTTAATTTATTTATTTTGGATCAGATTAGTTTTGAATCTTTTTTGGCGTAAAACTATGGCACTTTCTTTAACTATTGCTGAGACTTTTCTTTCAGGATTTCTGCCCATAGAGTAGGAGCCAACGAGGTGCTTGTCGAAGAAATGGAATGGGAGTACATCTTCAGCCAGGATGAAACGGTGAACTGGTAGGACTTACCAGAGTCTCCAAGAAAACAAAGGTGAGTGAAACTTTTGACTTTAATGTTAACTCTACTTTTCAGGTACAGACAACTCCACCGGCGCCAAAGAAGGAGAGAGGAGAAGAACTTTCCAACTGCAGAAAAGGTAAGCCCTCCTTCTACCGAGATTATTCTACGGAAGATTCGATCAAGACCCAAGGTAAATCCTCCAGCGGTGAGTCCTACTTTTCCTGATCGAGTAATACTCAAGGCTCGTCGACTACTTCCTCCCAAAGATTAGTTCCTTTTAAGTCTAGAAATTTACAATAGCAATAGCAATTGTGTTTTCACACACAATCAAAGCTTTAATCATAGAATATTATTTTTTTGAATAATCCAGTTTATATTTTATTCAATACTTTAAAGGGAGATAGTAAAAATATTCATGTAAAAATGTATTTGTAATAATTGTAAGCCAATTTATATTTATTTTTATTATAAAGTTATGTTGAATATTTTTTCCTATTGTACTATTGAAAAGACTTTGAAATGCTTTGAGTTTTTGCCAACCAGATCTATCCAAAGACTTTATGAGCATCAAATCATATTTACGATTAAATACTATCCATTGATCATTCGCTAACAGTATTATTTTGATATAAATTATACGCTACTTTAAATAATTTAAAGAATGAAATCAAAATTATCTAAAAATGAACTCCTTGAAGAATAATCATATTTTTCAATATATTGTTTACAAACAATTTTTCGGTTTTATTACATTGTTCTTGTTGTTGTTTTCGTGCCCATGAATAAATGCAGTACATATCACTAAATTCTGTCGAAAGTCTTGATCACTGCCTCTGCTATTCGGGGAGCATCAGGGCTGTACAGGATTTCACGCAAAGAGTCCCTTAAAGGGACCATTCCCATTTTTAGTAACTTTGTTGCGGCGGTTGGGCATTCCAAGATGTGATTGGGCGTTAGTTGAAGATCTGGGAAGTGTTTGCATTGAATATATGATCATGTCTTGTCTGGGTGAATCTTCATTCTCTTAAGGTGTTCAGTTCTCAATCTGGCAATTGTGGATGCTATAATTTGGGGACAGTCAAATTCCGTAACTAGGGGATTTTTAAAAGTGTTATTCATAATTCTATGTTTGGCTACTGCATTAGCATCATCAAGTGTGATGGTGGTGCACTTATGATCGATGTCTCTAGCTTCTTTGGCGAGACTATATATATCGGCACATTCATTACCCTCAATGTTGACATGTGCGGGTATCCATTGCAAGGTACAGGATTTTCTTTTGTGGTGCAGCTGTTCAAGAAGGGTAATAATATCACAGGAGATGTTGGTTCTTCCGTTTCTTATGGCTTCTATAGCTGATTTAAAATCTGAGAAGATTACTAATCCTTATGTAGAATCAATAACATGTGGATCTTGTTGGTATAATACACTGCAAGACAATTGCTAAGGACGGATCACAAATTGCTATGTAGCATAACATTAAGCGAAACATGAGGCCTAGTAGGATAAAATATAGTTGCCACACTGTTCAGACATTAGAATAAATAATATTTATTGTTCTGGAAAGTACAAAAGCTGTGAAACATCTGAAAGAAAAAAAATGTTAATTTTATCTGCGTACGGAGAAATGGAACAATGCATCTAAAAGTCAGCAGGCACCGTAAAGAAAGGTATCAGTACGGGATATGTCCACCGTGGAGTGTGATGCAACATTCCACACGTCGTACCATACTTTGCACAACATTATCCAGCAGCTTTTGAGGCAATTTATCCCATTCCTCTGTGAGTGCACGGATGAGGGTGTTCTTGTTTATCGGAGGATAGTTTCGACCAGCAACTTGCCTCCCCAAAGAATCCCACACATTTTCAATGGGGTTTAGATCTGGAGAACGCGATGACCATATGAGACGTTGAATACCCTCGCTGTCTAGACAATCCTGAACAGCGAGTGTTCGATGACATGTTGCGTTGTCGTCCATAAAAACAACTTTATCACCGACAGCCCCACGGAAAAGACCAACATGAGGAAGTAGAACTTCATCAATGTATCGTTGGCCCGTCATAGTCCCATTCTCAACCACATGTAGGCGCGTGCGGCCATTGATCATGATGCCGGTCCACACCATGATACTGCATGTCGGATATCGGTCCTTTTCTTGGATATTTTCTGGACGATAAGCAGTACCACTCTCGCGCCAGATCAGTTGGCGTCTACAATCCGATGACAGACTGAACCTACTCTCATCTGAGAATAGTACGCATGCCCAGTCCTGTTCAGTCCAATTGTGATGCTCACGACACCATTGCAAACGGGCAGTACGGTGCTGTCTGGTCAATGGGACACACACAACAGGTCTGCGTGCGTATAGTCCTCCTCCCCTCAAACGTCTGGCAACAGTTTTTCGGGAGATCTGCTTTCCTGAGGCAGCAAGAAACTGATTTGCCACCTGCTGAGCTGTGGTGCGCCTGTTCCTTTTTGTTGACAGGACGATATATCTGTCTTCTGCAGGCGTCGTACTTCTAACACGACCTCCCCGTGCCGTCTACTACACATTTCAGTAGTTTTAAATGACTTCCACAGCCGTGAAACAACGCTGTGAGCGATGTCGAACTCCCTGGCAACATCTGTTATTTTTCGCCCTTCTTCGATCTTTCCAATAATTCGACCACGCATAAAATCATCTATGTTATGTCGGGAAGACATGCCAAAAATTTTAAGTTCGTCTATTAAATCTTTCCTGTAAAACTTTGACTTGAAACAACAACTGCCCACACGCGTCAAAACCTTTAAAGCTCTTATGAACGCTATCACGTGATGAACAGACGTAGAAAAAAAATTTGCATACTTCTTCTTACTAATATCCCGCACTTATTCTAATTTTCCACATTTTGCTTCCTTTCATTTTGTGGTTGCTATGGATAATAGTGTTATCCGTCCTTAGCAATTGTCTAGCAGTGTATAAGGGCCTCTCTAATCGCCATGAGTTCACCTGTGAAGTTTGAGGCGATTATGCATGTGCCCTCGGGGGAGCCTATAACCCCTAGAGGGCGCGTCCCCAGGTGGCGGATAGGGGAACGCCTCCATTGGTGTCAAATGAGTGGTAGAAGGGAAATAAAATACCTTCCGGGGACCAACAGGTAGAAGTCCAACCTCCTGGAGGATATGGCACCTTTTTTCCATGAATAGTGCAATATTGAGTGATTCAGATAATGTTACCGCGTTCGGGGTAGCCACGGGTTCAAGTCCGGACCCATGGCGAGAAGTATGCTACGAGAACCCTAAACATTTTGCAGTTGAATATTAATGGTACCCAGAAAAAGATTGAGGAACACACCTCAACGTAAATAAGGTTCATGTTGCGTGTCTACAAGAGACCAAGCTTAACCCAAATCTGAAGCTAAAAATCTGCGAAAAGACCTGCCAGGTGGTGGCCTTGCTTTCCTTATTTTATTACATTCAGATCCATATACAAACTAATGCTTTCTGATGACTCGATACATTTAAAAGGAATGTATAAAACTAATTAACTATTTCATGTAAATATTTTTTATAAAGTTATAGGCTTCATATTCGACATGATTATCAACTATATGAATAGGTCATTAAAACATTGAAACACATTAAAAAATACGCTAAATAATGCTCTGTAAATGAACTTGTAGTGCATGTATCTAACGGCGTAATATCAACAAAATACATGTTGACGACAACTAGGAAACACAGTCGCCAACTATTGTTCTTTAAAGCCAATAAGTACAATTGAAGCAATTACAGAAAGGGCAGTTTAACAAATTGAAAAAAAAATTAAAATCTTAAAGCGAAAAATTTTACAAGTTTTAAAACAAATAATTCTACATCAAGAATGCGAAAAATTTCCAAAACAACTATTATTAAAAAGGTATAAGAAAAGTAATTTTCGTCGTAGATTACTGAAACTTTGTTCAAACGCGCATAATAAATTTAGATAATTTTCAGAATAACATAGATTGGTTTTGACAATATTTTATATGGTGAGGCGTATATATACAGCTAAAAGGTCAAAATGATTTAACTCTATATATTTAGTTTACAACTTCATTCTCAAAAACACGTGAAAGAATTTATATTGAAAAAGTATAAGAATTTTAGGGGGTTCACTATAACCACACCTCTCAGAGTATTTTTGTGCTGTCAAATTTTCTGAAACATTTTAATGCTAGCTTGGCTCAACTTCTTTGGCAACACAAGCAGTTAAATGAAAGTCTAATACCTCTGAAAGAGAGAGAGAGAGAAAGATGCCAAAATGCGCCAATTTGGCATGAAAAATGACAAAGCTGAAATTAGCCTCGAAACTGTGTGGTATGGTTATAACGGAAAACAATTGTTTGATATTTTCCCACTTATCTAAAACATGAATTGGTATTTTTCCATAACAACTCTATCACAGACTTTCAATATCAAATTTGAGCATTATCTACAACCTCTAAATGTGTTAATTTGAATGTTATTGCCATAATTGTGTTCGTGCAATAAACAAATAAGAGACTCCGTTTTAAAGATGCAATAAATATTTCAAAAAAGGATTAGACATTATTCTTTTACCTTAGAAATGAAAAATAAGAATGGTTTGACTTAGTGCGTGTGGTAAAGATACAAAGAATTGAGATTGGTATCTTGGAAAGATCATACTTTTCTACAGATGTATGGGGAATTATTCATGAGATATGTCATAATTAACCATGCTACGAATAATTAAACTCAGCTTCTTCAAATGATGAATTTTTTATAATCAAATAGAAATATAAAATCAAAATTGGTTGCAAATTCAATTAATCTTAGGGGACAATGTTTGTGGGGTGAAAATTTTAAAATTATGTTCATCTATTATTATAACACGCTTGCCGATATTGTACAGAATCAAAACGTCGCCAAATTTAACCACCATACAAGAAAATTAATGCTTTCAAATAACAGAACTCTATTAAAAAGATTATTTTATAAAATAACTCTTCCTTATAAGGAAGGGGTAATTCCTCTAACTTTTTGAAGGGTAGTCACACATTGGAATTAGCAACTAAATCAAATACGTTATTGGGTTTTATATGCCCTCGTTTTAACTCACCTGTTTACGACTCAAGATAAAACTATTGTACGAAACTACATTTCAAAGGTATTTTCGCAAATTGGAAGAGGACGGGATTATATAATATACCTTATTCTTACAATTCCTTATTCTTTCGCAAATCAGTTCACTTGATTTCAGATTTGCTGTATCGTTTGGCGATAAACACCATCAAATTTTCAGAGATGAATCGCCAGTAAAACCGATAAATGCGATAATTGTGAATATATTGAAAACACACACACACACACACACACATATATATATATATATATCAAAATGAAAACACATTAAATTAACTAAAATATACACGCACACTTTAACGGTTCTTGACAGATTGAAAAATGGAAACATGATGCAAATCTTTTAACAATAACATAAAACTTAGATTCCATAAACATAATTTACGTCATATACATTATATGTGTAACATGTCATTTAACTCCTAGATTTTATTTCACATTTTACACACTAGTTATATCAGCCTATATTCGCGAGTTTCTTCTCTAACTGTCAATTTTGAATCAATCGCGTAGTACGAATCAAGTTTTTAGCATTAATCGAATAACGTGTTTTATTTAAAGCTTCGCATTCAGCTGGTTATTAAAAGAAATTTAGAAAAATCATTTAATTTTCTATGAAATTGCAATCCCAAATTCTAATTAATTAATTTAAATAATTATATTTTTAAATGAATATAAAATTTATAATGAGATTTAAAAAGAACATAACAATTGCTAGGATTTCACGATGGATTGGTGACGGATTTAAGAAATGAACATAGATCTGAGAGGAAAAAGGAATTACAAATAATATGATGAATTCTTCCAAAACTTCGAAACGTGTGACTATTCAAAAGTGGCAGCGTTGGTCCACTCCCTCTAACCAACGCACAGTTAAGGCCACACCAGTGGCCGAGCGTCGAAGCTCTTCCAACTGAGAGATGGAGATATTATTCACCAATTTGAAGAAATCTCCACCGGGTCGGCGGCGTGGGGTTTCCCTGGTTCCCCCAGGTGTTACACGAATGTGGGCCAACTACCCTTCCAGACCTCCAGGAAGGCACCCGGCACGCTACCACATTTGTTTCCAAATTTCATAATTTCAGAGGCTAGAACAACGTGTTTACTGGTAATAATTAAACTCAAGGAATTTTCGAAGTGATAACTTATTTACGAGTTAACTTCTTTGAACTTCAAACTCGAGGATGTAACGCTCTTTCGGCTTTTTTCGTCTTAAGTCGGAAATCATGCTCAAGGTCGTCCGCGACACACATCCCCCTAAACATACACACCCTTAAAAAGACATGACCCAAGGAGGGACGTTTCCTCTCCTTGCCCTTCCTAAATGACATGTCACCCCTCCCCCACCAATACACTGTGAAAGTTCCTATAATGTTATATCTTATCTATAGTTTCGATCTAAGTGGGGCTCTCACCCCCCTCTCATCTTTTTCTATGAATGGCGGGATTCTTTCGAATCCTAGTAGAAGCATGGAAATTAAAAATGTAATATTTTTAAAAATTAGGCTTAGAGAAATAGAGGAATCCTACACTAAAATTAAACTGAAAATGTAGAAAAAGGACAATTTTTTGTAGAACTAAGTAAATAGTATAATTATCATTAGCAATACTGCAGTGACTTTAAGAATAAAAATCTATTTTTGTAAGTGAATCAGAATAGCAATGAAGAAATAGCTCTATTAATCACATAATTACTTAATTATACTTTGAGTCTAAAAAGAAAAAAAAATTAAAATTTAAAATAACAAAATTAAGTATAAACGTATCAAGAAAAAGTGACATTAAAATAATTTAAATACAATAAGACAAAATATATAATTAGGAAGACTTATCTTGAAGCCGCACCCGATATACTTGTATAAAACTGCCATACAATAACAAAAGATCTAGTATAAGCTAGAGATTATGTAATACAAATCTTCTGATTAAATCCCTTTTTAAAGGTTTTGACCTAGATTCCTCTCTTCCGAATCATCTACCTGTCTTACTATCCCTTTGTTTAAATTAATTTATGAATAGAATTGAATAGTATTAAACTACAACTGAAATTCACAAAGCCGGATCGGGTCTTCTGAACAAATTGTTATGATTTTAAGTAGAAATTTTAAAGTAGACTTTTCAAAAGACAAATCAAAACCTGTAGTTATCAAAATTCTATTTAATTATGTCAAATGATCCAAATGAAGCACGAGAAAGTACGAAAAAACACTTGCCGAATTTTTTTGAGATATTTAAATAAAATTTTGAATCTAAAGGATTTATAACCTATTTCAGCTACCATAAAACTATAGTTTCCTGCTTAGAATACAATTAATTCCCAGATATGATTGCATATTTCGCACAGAAAATATTACTTTATGAGTACAGTCATATGAATAAATAATTTTATAGGACAATACTAATATCCTCTTGTTTTTTATTCATCATACTAATCCCTGAAATAACACTACAAAATTTGAATTCATCACTTCTAGCATGTGGTCATAAGCACACGCACACGTTTTGAATTTGTTTAGCAATCCCTATGTTAAATTGTTGCAATGACCGTGGTTTGAAATATGGTCACTTTTCCAACATGCCTGCCCGGTATTATCAAAGCTATGGCCTTGGTATTATGTTGTGGACGCGTTGATCCTTGCCCCTTTCATCAAAGCACGACTGTTGTTCCGTGTCACCCGATTTAGAGACGAGGCAGATGGACCCGTTTCTTATAGTGCTAGCGAAGGGGTTGTCGAAAGACTCGACTTCCTCGGGGCTGTCCAGAAGGCATAAATCAGGAGTGAGAGAAGGCAAGACAGCCCTCGAGGAACAATTAGTACCCGACCTCCTAGTAATGTTCCTCGGGCAATGCTGTTATTCTTTAAAGAATCGCAGCGGCTGACTGGCTATATAAGGTATAATCTAAAAAGTCTTTCTGTACGTGATATGCTCGAACAGTAGTGCCTTGAGTAATAATAACATAAATAAGTAGTATCCATCTAGTATCCTAACATTAAAATTTCACAAAGATAAAACATTCGATTCCAATTTAATAATATTTATTCTCCTGTGTTTGGACCAAAAATTAATACCGTAAAATACGGCGAATAACGCGCACCTATATTTTCAACCTGTTTTTTTTTATTTTTAGGTCTATTCGCCATATAACGCGCACCGCCTTTTTTAACGAAGGAATCTCAAATATTAGTATACATTGCTTTTACGTTTTGGTCAATTATTCGGGGTATTATTCCAGACTTTAGAAAAAAATAGTATACTTCTAGAACTAAAATTCTCTTTTAGTTCATAAGGCAAGTTGTTTCTATTATACACAGCTGGACAATTGCTAAGGACAGATCACAAATTGCTATGTAGCATAACATTAAGCGAGACATGAGGCCTAGTAGGATAAAATATAGCTGCCACACTGTTCAGACATTAGAATAAAGAATATTTATTGTTCTGGAAAGTACAAAAGCTGTGAAACATCTGAAAGAAAAAAAATGTTCATTTTATCTGCGTACGGAGAAATGGAACAATGCATCTAAAAGTCAGCAGGCACCGTAAAGAAAGGTATCAGTACGGGATATGTCCACCCTGGAGGGTGATGCAACATTCCACACGTCGTACCATACTTTGCACAACATTATCCAGCAGCTTTTGAGGCAATTTATCCCATTCCTCTGTGAGTGCACGGATGAGGGTGTTCTTGTTTATCAGAGGATAGTTTCGACCAGCAACTTGCCTCCCCAAAAAATCCCACACATTTTCAATGGGGTTTAGATCTGGAGAACGCGCTAGCAATACGAGACGTTGAAGACCCTCGCTGTCTATACAATCCTGAACAGCGAGTGATCGATGACATGTTGCGTTGTCATCCATAAAAACAAATTTATCACCGACAGCACCACGGAAAAGACGAACATGAGGAAGTAGAACTTCATCAATGTATCGCTGGCCCGTGATAGTCCCATTCTCAACCACATGTAGGCGCGTTCGGCCATTGATCATGATGCCGGCCCACACCACGATACTGCATGTCGGATATCGGTCCTTTTCCTGGATATTTTCTGGACGATAAGCAGTACCATTCTCGCGCCAGATGAGTTGGCGTCTACAATCCGATGACAGACTGAACCTACTCTCATCTGAGAATAGTACGCATGCCCAGTCCTGTTCAGTCCAATTGTGATGCTCACGACACCATTGCAAACGGGCAGTACGGTGCTGTCTGGTCAATGGGACACACACAACAGGTCTGCGTGCGTATAGTCCTCTTCCTATCAAACGTCTGGCAACAGTTTTTCGGGAGATCTGCTTTCCTGAGGCAGCATGAAACTGATTTGCCACCTGCTGAGTTGTGGTGCGCCTGTTCCTTTTTGCTGACAGGACGATATATCTGTCTTCTGCAGGCGTCGTACTTCTAACACGACCTCCCCGTGCCGTCTACTACACATTTCAGTAGTTTTAACTGACTTCCCCAGCCGTGAAACAACGCTGTGAGCGATGTCGAACTCCCTGGAAAAATCTGTAATTTTTCGCCCTTCTTCGATCTTTCCAATAATTCGGCCACGCATAAAATCATCTATGTGATGTCGGGAAGACATGCCAAAAATTTTAAGTTCGTCTATTAAATCTTTCCTGTTGAACTTTGACTTGAAACAACAACTGTCCACACGCGTCGAAACGTTTAAAGCTCTTATGAACGCTCTCACGTGATGAACAGACGTGGAAAAAAAATTTGCATACCCATACTTCTTACTAATATCCCGCACTTATTCTAATTTTCCACATTTTGCTTCCTTTCATTTTGTGGTTGCTATGGATGATGTTATCCGTCCTTAGCAATTGTCCAGCAGTGTATAAACAGTGTTTCGATACATGTAAAAATAATTTTTTTTAATGCTCATCTATTTTGTTATTTTTGAAGCTATCATTTTTATACCCGGCATATAACACGCACCCTTAAGTATCGATCTTATTTTTTGTGTCCAAAGTGCGCATTATACGCCGGATTTTACGGTAATTTCGTATTATCGATAAAATTCAGAATGATTGTTTTGTTCATCTCTTTCACGCATAATATTTGTACAATTTTAATTTGTTTTATTTATGTTGAAAAACACACACAGTGTGTCATATTTTATCTTTACAACTTAATAGATATTAAAAGTTAGATATTCATGCGTAAAATTTTATCTTTATTTAGGATGAAGTAATATTTATATTTTAAGTTGTTAATTGTTTTGTCAATAAAAATCTAACATAAAAAAGTCAATTCCAACTTAGATCATCAAAGGAAAATTTTATTTTATTTACTTTTTATTAAATAGTTACAATTCATATAACATATGACAGAATCACAACATTAAGCGGAAATTAATTTTTATAAATTATCATTAAAGTATCGTATTATTATCCAAAACAATTTATTGTGTATAAAATTTCAGTTCAACTGAATGCCTTAAAACGTGGAAAAAAATAACATTTTCAAGTTTTGACACGTCGCTAAAATGGTCGCCAAGTTGCCAACGTGGCTGTATTAGTAATTCTTTAAATAATTAGTTTTAATCAATTAATTTTTATTATTCATAATTAAATTGCTATAACATCATCCAAAATAATCATGTATATAAAATTTCAGCTCAATGGAGCGCTTTAAAATGTATTTTTTTAACGATCGAAAATTCCACGAAGATAACTAAATATATAGACAAGGGGTAATCCGATCTTTAGATATCGAACGCTCGGAGTGCATTTCTTCACCGTCTGAGTAACCTAGAAAGAGGTAAAAAAACATGAAGGCGAGATCTGCGAGCAGACCACGGAAAAGCAGCGCCTAATTATGCAGGCGGGAAAAGGAGCTACTGAGGAGAGCGGCGTCCAAAAAGAGTGGATGCGTAAACAGCGGTGGTTCCCCAGATCTCGCAAGCGTAGGCCATGACCGGAAGAAGGTATATTAATCTATTCTTGTCAAGGTTGAGTTTCTTGAGAGCAGTCTATGGAAAGAGTGAAGCTTCATCTTGAATTTCTTTGCAATATGTGGCTTCTGTAATTGAGTTTCTTATCGAGGATGACGCCGAGGTAAAGTACTTCATTTTCATCGCACCAAGGGATGGAGCTGCGGAATAGTTTAAGAGGATTGAATTTATTTTAGAAGTTCCTTTTCTTAAGGATGATAGCTTGGGATTTGGATGCATTAACCGAGATCCGCCATAACGTGAGCCATTTGTTCAGTTTAACTAGGTAGGTTTGTAAATTTTTCCGGACTGTTTCCGGAGTACGAGCTTCGGGCAAGATTGTGGCATCGTCGTCAAAGAGGCAAACCTCCACCGTTGGAGTGGTGGGGAAGTCATGCGTGTACAGGCTGTACAGCAAAGGAGACAGTATACTTCCTTGTGGTGAGCCGGCCTGAATATTTCCAGTTCTTGAGCGCAAATAGAAATGACAGTTACTTGGAATGTCCTATTGTGAAGGTATTCGTGAATGATTTTTATCAGGTATGGAGGGAAATTCGTATTAATTTATAGACTAGTCCGTTATGCCAAACTCGGTTGAAAGCTTTCTCCACATCTAAAAAGAGTCCTCCGGTATTGCTGTGATTATTGAAGCCGTCAATGATTTTATTGGTGGTCCGAAGCAACTGGTGGCAAGTAGAAGTTTTCTTGCTGAAGCCATGCTGGAAATCAGGAATGAGATTGTGGGCTTCCGAGAAAGCTTGGATCCTGGATAATGGAATTTTTTTCGAAGAGCTTGGCGACTCAGGAGATGAGACTGATTGGTCTATAATTTAAAGGAAATTTCAGGCTTTTATTCTTTTTTGGAAGGAGGGTGATCGTGCAGTGTTTCCAAATCTGGGGAAAATATTAAAGGAGAAGGAATTTATTGAAAATCTTGGTGAGGTGGGTCATTGCATTCATTGGGAGGGATTTCAAAGCAATATTCTTGATTGCCCCGGGGCCTTGTGGACGTTCAGTTGTGAAATGATGTCCCAGACTTCTTGTTGGGAGGTGGGATGGCTGTAGTATAGTTGTTCAGAAAAATTCTTACTGCCCTGTCCACTTTGTTAATGTGATCGTCATCGTAGGGGTCCTGTTTTCTGTAAATGATTCTTCTAAGTTGTCGACGAAGAGGTCGGCCTTTTCTTTTGTCCGGGCCTCGAAAACCAAGCGGGGTGTTATTCTCCCTTCTGTTGCCGGCGACAAGGGAATCAACATTAATGTTTGCGAGTCCTAAAACATGTCCTTTTATTTTCCTCAGGTCGGTTCCAATAACACTTTGAAGTCTTTTCACTTCCGCTTTGAGTCCTTTGCCGAAGCTTGCGTAGGCGGTTTTTCTCCCGGATCTTGAGCCTGGTTTCGAATGGGACATTATGCATGGGGTTGAGGATTGGTTTGAATTTGCTGGCTTGATTGACTGCTGTGGGAGTTGAAATTAAGTATAGCCTGTTCTATTCCTTCTCTTTTGCTGATGTGGGGGTTTCCGGGAAGTGAATTAGCTATGATATCTTGAAATTTGCTCCGAAATGTGAGGGTCTTGCAGTTTTGCTTAAAGGAAATCGATGAATCGGTGGAAATGACAAAGTGAACAGGGTTGTGATCACTGGAAAGATCTGGATAGACTTCCGAAGTGACGTCATTTAGTCCACAGGAAAGACCGAAGTCAAGAGTTGCAGAGCTGTTGTGGTGTGGAAATTTAGTAGGGTCATTAGGGCCCGTGAGTTGGAAGCCGCTGGTCCGGTCGAAACGAGCGAAAGCATTGCCAGCTGGGTTATTGATAGTGGTTATACTCCAAGAGGTGTGCTTCACGTTGTATTCCCCTACTACGATACACTGAGGTCTATTTCGAAAAATCTTGAGGAGGTCTAGAATGAGGTTTCTGGCTGAATATCCCGGAGGGTTGTACAAAGAGCAGATGGCGACATTACTAGGCTGGCTTTCAATTACTATTGTAGTGGTTTCAACAGTTCTGGTAGTAATCCGGATGGTGTGGTGAGGGATGGAGTTTATAACGAGGATGGAAGTTCCCCCTCCTCTGAGGGTCAACCTATAGTTTCTGTGGGTTGTGTAATTGGCAATGTTGAGATCAAGGCTGGGGCGAAGGAAAATCTCATGCAGTGCAAACCACATCTGGATCGTTTTCGGCTATGTATGCTGTGAGTTCATCGATCTTATTCTGGACTCTGTCAGCGTTCCAACTAATAATTTTGAAAGTGTTTCTCCCGCTGGGTGTCCGGATCATATTGCAAGGACAAGTTGGAGGAGGGCAGCTACTTCAATGGCGCGTTCTGCTAGGGGCTTACCAGAGTTGGAAATGGCTATAATTTTCTTCAAAACTTGAAATATGTGGACTACTTTGGAGTCACGTAACTGGCTGAGGGTTTCAGTAATGCTTGAAGTTTGGCTGGATCCGTTGGAGTTGCGGTTGATGCTATTAGCTGAGGTGGAAGGTTAGCTTGCTACAAGGGTGGGTGCTGGCCTCGTTCGGAGAGCTGGAACTGCACATACTGGTGGGGGAGTGAGATCTCTTGCTGGAACTGCTCTCACTGGTGGTCGAGCTGAGGTTGCAGGGACCGTGGCTGATCTGACTGCTTCAGCTTTGGCTTTTGCTGCCACTTGCAGTTCTCTGCGTTTCTTTTGGCTCTCTTCCCAAAAATTGACCTTGGGGGAGGAGGTGGTTTCTTCAACGGGTTGCGAGGACATCCTGTAAAATTCCCAGGGCAGTTGCAACAAGTTACATCGGTGTTGGAAGATTTAGTACAGTCCTTGGTAAGATGAGCAGGCCGCACTTCACGCACTTTGGATTTCTCGCACAGAATTTGGACGAATGAAAAAAAAACCTAACATCTAAAGCATTGGGAGGGTCCAAATTTGGGTCGCAGTGGTTCCATTTCAATTTTTAGGTAACACAGCTCCGTCAGATTGAAGATGTTTCTATTTATTTCATTTCTGGGGAGGGTGACGCGAAATAATGGCATGGGCTGCCCAGTTTTTCTGTTGGTCATAGCATGACACTCGTTGACATTAATTCCAAAGGCCAGGAGGTCTTCGATGATTTCTTGAGGTGGGGTATCTGAGGGCATGCCCCGAATAACTGCCTTAAATTCCTTCTCTTCGTTAAGTTGATAAGTGAAGGCTTCCAGCTTTTCGGTATCAACATAGCATCTGATGGCATGGTATGCTTCAGGGGCTTCCGGGTATACTCTGAAACCCTTCCCGACGATTCTTCCTCTCAATTTCTGCTTTGTAATGCCCTGCAGCTACTTCAGTAGTTGATTAGACTGATTGACATTGTCGATGGTTATTGGAGGTGCAGGGCGAACGACATTGTGATTTTCAACATTGACTCCGGTGTCGTCCTCGTTTTCTTGGCTTTGGGGGACCTCTAGGGCGTCACACTTGTTCGTAGTTTCAACTTCGAACGTTTTAAGTTTTTTAGTCGAGACATCATCCGGTGGGGTAGGACTCCTTTTCTTACGGCCTTTCATTACTTTGAATGCTCCATCATCTTTTTTGGAAGATACGTTTCCCTGGCGAGAACTTGCGTTCGAGTTATGGTTAAATCCAGAAAAGAAATCATTTCCGTTTTCTAATTCTTTTTTTGAAGTTTACATTTAAGCACGTGGCCTTCGGCGAGCAGGGCGTGAAAGTCAGAGAAATATAGCTATCCTTGGCAGATTCGTCTTCAAAGAAATATCTGTCGATGCATCTAATCACTTCACGTATGTCAACACAAACGTTCATGCACACAAGTGCGTAAAGACAAGAGTTCAAAGAGTTTTTCAAACGAGAGATGGTAGGAGGGGGAGAATTGAAAAATGATACATAATTATAATAAAATTCTAAATCAGTACTTATTTACCTTTATTACTTAACTCCACATGCATTACCGTGGAGGTCGAGTTGTTTAAAATATTTCCTATTGCGTGACACTCTGAATCATATTGATAGATTGTTTTGCACATCGCAGCTAAAAGTTTGCCGACACCAAATCCGGAAGTAAATGAAAATGATTTGAATGCCTTCACAAAAACTTGAATAAGAAATCATGAGTTTTAAATCGGTTTGATGATAAAAGGTTCATTTGAAAGGAGAGCTCAGGCTATCTGCTGTTATCTAACTGAGTGGAAATACTTTTTGTACTAAAAGTTGTTACAATTTGGAGTTCTATTAAATTTCCATTGAACGTAATATGATTTTTTGATATAAAACTCGAGCCATATTAGTAATGTGTGAAAAAATAATAACAGAATAAAGGTATCACATATTCCAAAATGTAAGTAATTAAGAATCTGAAGAAATGTAGTGTTTACATTTATAATTATTCAAAAAATTAACCCAGCTTTCTTGAATTTGAGATTGCAAATATCGTCAGCGATGCATTACAATGTATAATAATGCGTTTACCATAAATAAATGATCACAGAAAACATTCATCATTCATTTATGGTGCTCTAATTAATGCAACTAAATCGGCATTTACGAGGGAACAGTTCAGCCGCCAACAAATCGTCTCTTAAATTCTAATAATTCAAGGGATTGATTCATTGTTCATTAATTTTGTAATCTTAAGTGACACGAGAACTATTAAAGACTGACTTTGGTATTTAAAAAAACTATTAGGTGAAAAAGACAACATCTAACTTGTCACATCACTCTCCAAACTTAAACGCTTTGCCAACTTGAGGACTTAGAACTTCGTACAACAGCGCCTCTACACGGCGGATCTTCAGTAGCTCCAACACTCGAACGGATGACTCGACAGTAATAAATTCGGTTACAAGTACGTGACCAGTACCAAAGGTACAGAACCATTTAACCAGTGAGTGAGAGAATATTAACGTCGCACTGTTCAGCTACACGAGGACTTTGGGCGACGGACCACGTAATTTTGAACCATGGTCAAGTTACGTGGACGACACTGAGCTGGCACCCTCTCTCCTTACTACCACACCAATGGGAGGACGTTTCAGCTCTCGACAGATGTAACATGCATCACTGCCCTACACGGCGGGTTTTTAGTGGTACTGGGCTCGAACTCATGACCAAACTATTTAACCAGAGACAGAATATGTTAAGTTAGTGAGTGAACCTTAACGCCGCACTATTCAGCTAATTGACAGCTTTTGGAGATGATACTGGGCTCGAAATCATGATACGCCAGCCATGAGTCCG
This sequence comes from Trichonephila clavipes, assembly GCA_019973935.1. Lineage (NCBI taxonomy): Eukaryota > Metazoa > Arthropoda > Arachnida > Araneae > Nephilidae > Trichonephila > Trichonephila clavipes. Next base: position 325,628 of record BMAU01020615.1, read on the forward strand.
TTACCTTCACTACCAGGTTAGCGCGGCTTCGTTTGCATTGCCCCCATCTTAATTGAACGTGACAGTTTCCTTTCGTCGGTCATAATAGCCCACATAATACCTGTCTATCTGAGTTTTCCCAACACGATTTGAATAATAAGATACTTTTCTATTTAATACAGAAGTCACGATTACACTTTCGAATTTACCTGCAGCAATAATTGAACAAAACATTTATTTTCGAGCACATTTCAGGAATAGCTCTTTTCTTATGCATTCCTTAAAAGCTTTAAACTGCCTCGTGAATTGAGCGAAAAAGAAGCATTTAGATTCCGAAGATAATGTTTTCTAAAACGAATGATTATCTTTAATTTGAAATGACAAATTCTTTCTCTAAAAAACAGCTAAACTCAATTTTATTTACATGAATTAGGCGTAAAAGAACTTGGAAAAAATAACTGAGAGACGAAATTACGAATTAACGCTTAAACGAATGGGAAACTTAACGTTGCTAAATATTTTAGTTTAAGGACCTACTGCTTCGGTACCAAACCCATCTGTGAATTATCTTTCTGATTATCCCCCTAATATGCAGGTAAGTATTACTTAAGGTTGTTAAGAGAGCGCAAAGAATAAATAGGTTTTTAAATTTTTATCTAGTTGTATTAGTGACTCGGTTCGCTTTGGATGATGAACGCACATTTGCAAAGATCCCAAATAGCATTTGAATTTCGAAACTGTTTGAATTTAATGTTACTTCATATGGAACAAACATTCTTCAATTATATATCCAGAAAATGTTGAAATACATTTAAAAACATCGTTATAGTAAGAGGTTTCCAAGAGCTCTATTTCTAAATATTAGACTGCTTTCAAATTAAATTATATATATTTTTTTTATTAACAATAATTCTATTTTGTTGTTGTTACTTATGCCACCTGATCTACAGTAACATCGGATCTTGGTCCAAAAAATTCATCGCAGATGAGTGCTGGATTTTTACGCCTGTCGTTAGTCTTAGCTTTGAGCACCATGCAGGTGCCAATTTTGAGGGAGAACTCCTGGGGATGGTCAGGGGCCTCCCATATCTCTTCCACCCACCTCACGACTTCTCCGGGATTCGAACCCAGTCCCTACGGCACCGCACTAACCACTGTACCGCATGGACGGCTGTAATATCTTTTAATTTATGTAGACGTGTTGAATCTAAAGGAACAAAGTCGGATTTTTTATTGATTTAGTTACTTCTGAAATATTATTTTAATTATTAGAAGCTAACAGTTTAAAAGGTTTTAATACAAGTACCAATTTTATGAACGCGAGAATAGTCTAAAATGAAATTAATACACTTCAAAATCTAAACACACATGTTATTGTATATTTGTGCAATACTGCAACAACATATTTCTCAAAATTTATTGTTTATTGAAAAATTTATTGCAATTCATTTCAATATATGGGTCAAATTTTTATTTTCGGAAAAATCTTTCGAACGTATCAATATTAAATTCTATATGAAAAATAAGAATTCCAAATTATCTGGAACCCAGCAAAAATATTTTAATTTATCAATCATATCGACTGGAAATGCAGACTTTTGAAATATTTTTTCTTTTTTTTAGTCTAGGAAATTATATACAGCTGTGACAATATAGAGTTTTTTTTTTTATGTATGTATATAAAGATCAATATTCTCCCTTTTCCTTTTTTTAAAAGGTTCGTCTTAATTCTCGGCAACAGTTGAGTATTTTTACTTACAAAAAAAATAATCTGAAGCGAGTTAAGATATGACCTCAAAAAGCATTTATTGAGATCAATGCCAACAGTAGAAATTTCTCGAGTAATTCCTCTCATAATTCTTCTATATGCTATATAATTTAGTAGAAAGAAATGACAACCACCCTTTCATCTTGCTTTTCGCACTAAAAAATTCCGATGGTGGATGTTTTGACTTGGCTGCGAATTGAAAAAAAAAATTATGGAACATAAAATAATTTATGATGAATTACATTACCACTGGGATATTTTTTTTATTTCTTAGTATTTATATTTAATCACAACTCTCCAATCTTTATTAATTTACTTGCCGATGCACTTTAGTCGTATGTCTTCTTTGTTGGGTAAATTGAATGGTTGTTTCTTTCTAATATTTTTAGGGAGACATGGTGTACGCGATTTACACAAATTTTTTTAATTTAATGATTTTCATGATTTTTTTGGTTGCTTCATATGTGTATGTATGATATAAAAGAGATTTTGTGTGCTCAAAATTTCATTAAAAACTAACCATTTAATTTTTTTAAGGGAAAAACTTGAAACTTATAAAGTGATATTAAAATGCCACTCCTCCTAGAAAAGTTTTTGAAATTTGATTTACAAGAACATCAATATATGTATAACAAACGTTGGTAAGGGTTTTGCGATAACATGATTAGTATTTGTACAATATTTCTTTATATGATTGCTTAGTGAAAATTGCATAAAATTGTGTAAATTCTAAATTCAGTTATTTTTTTAAAAAACAAGTATTGCTTGGATTGAGAAATGCATACCAACTTTTATTCCAGGTACTATTAGCAACAAGTGAAAAAAATTTCCAAATATTAGACCCGATAGAAAAAAAACCTTAGCATTTTAAATGAAGACAAACGAGTTATTTTATCTTTTCCAGATAAGTTAGTTTAAAGCAGCGCTTCTCAAACTTTCACTACTGGCGCCCCCCTTTTCAATCACAATTTTTATCGCGCCCCCTATACATAATAATTTACTGAATGCAATAATAATGCACTTTAACGATAAAGCAACAATATTTATTATAAACCGTACAAATTCATGACATAAATTTTTGTATATGTTACTTTTAAGCAAAAAAAGTTAAGTAATAGGATAATTACTAAGTTATTTTTTCCTTTCTCTGATTTTTAAATTGGAACATATTACAAAATGCGGTGATTGCTTAGAAGACAAAATATAGATATCAGCTAAATATAGAAAATGAACTCAGAGGGTCAATTTCTTATCTTAAAACTCCTTTCAAAAACTTTTCTCTGTAAGACAAGCCCATGGAAGTAACTAATAATTATTAAACTTGCTCTTAATTTAGTATTAATTAATTAGTCATAAAATACTCTGTGCACCACTCATACATTGAAAGCAGTGTTTCTCAAATTTTCAATACTGGCGACCCAATTTTCAATCATAATTTTTGTCTCGCCCCCCTGTACAACAATAATGTATTTACTGCAATAAAAATGCACTTTGAGAGACAGACGCTAAAGTTACAATACGATCTTAATTATAAACCGTACAAATTAATACGATAAGTATATTAAATTTTGTGTATATGTAACTTTTAAGTAATATATATTTTAAGAAAATAACATAATTCTAAGTAATATATATTTTAAGTAATTTTTCTTTCTCTAATTTTTAAATTGGAACAGATCGCAAAATGATGTATTTAATTAAAGATTTATTTCCTTCAGCATTCATTTCTCAAAGTACATATGTCATTAGAAAAATAGTCTAGTCAAAATGTCGCTCTCTATCATATCCATCACATCTGGCATTATAGGGTACGTTTGCGTGAGTCTGGGCAACCTATCGGACGTCTGCGCAAAACATGTAAAAAAGCTTTTCCTCGTACAATTCCAGTCAGTTTTGGTCGACTCGATACTCCTATAGCTACCGAATCTAGCTTGAATGTACATTTTTTTTAATTTCCACGTTAATTGTAATTCACGGTAATTAAGTATTTACGGCAGTAGATAAAAATGTATGTATGATATTGTTTTAAAGTCGTAAGCAAACATTCGACCATAATAAAGAATCAATAAGTACACAGACGAACGAGCATGGTTCCGAAAATTAAATCAAGGCGATCTTCTCAAAAATGCTTAAATTTTGGATTTACCACTACTGAAGTAAATGATGGAAAAAAAGGCCTAGCTCGATATGTGTTAAAACTTACAAATCTGTAAAACAACATGTGAAAGTTGTTTTTAAAACATGTAAAATCATTTAGCTATGTTGGCAAAGAATTTTAAAAAGTATTTTCTGGATGAGGACAGCTTGGTAGCAAGTTACGAGTGGATTAGGGATCTATTTCAAGATACTCCAGAAGGGCTCTCAACATCCGAAGAAGAAATCTTCATAGATTTCACATCCAGTGAAAAATTAAAACGAAATTTTGTAATAAATCGCTCTTTGAATTTGGAGTAGAGGTGGATGAGGAATTATCTGTACTGAAAACAAAAGCACTTCGTATACTATTACCATTTTCAACATCCTACCTTTTTCAAACCGGATTTTCTGCAGTGGATGCCTTGAAGACAAAATATAGATCTCAGTTAAATATAGAAAAATAACTCTTTAAGTGTCAATTTCTGATATAAAACCTTCCTTTGAAAAACTTTCCTCTACAAGACAAGCCCGTGGAAGTCCCTAATAATTATTAAACTTGTTCTTAATTTAGTAATAAGATTGATTGATTGAATATTAACGTCGCACTGTTCAGCTGCACGAGGGCTTTTGACGACGGACCTCGTAATTTTGAACCATGGTCAAGTGACGTGGATGACACCTGAGCGGGCACCCCTCTCTCCTAACTACCACACCAAGGGGAAAACATTTCCACTCTCAACAGATTTAACGTGCATCACTGCCCTACACGGCGGGTCAATAGTGGTACTGGGCTCGAACTCGTGACAAGGCAAGCCACGATCCGATACCTATACCACTCGGCTACCGCGACCAAATTCAGTAATAAGAAATTATTTATAAAATACCTTCTTCAGTACTGATACATCAAACGTATACTGGCTGAAACACCGACTCTTCGCACAAGTTCATTTTTTTAAAAAAATAAAACATTCTTGATATAACAGCTGATTGATTGATTGAATATTAACGTCTCACTGTTCAGCTACAGGAGGGCTTTTGGCGACGGACCACGTAATTTTGAACCATGGTCAAGTGACGTGGACGACACCTGAGCTGGCACCCCCTCTCCTAACTACCACACCACACCAACGGGAGGACGTTTCAGCTCTCGACAGATTTAACGTGCATCGCTGCCCTACACGGCGGGTCTTTAGTAGTACTGGGCTCGAACCCGTGACAAAGCAAGCTACGGTCCGATACCTATACCACTCGTCTACCGCGGCCGATATAATAGCTGAACTGTAAGGAGAGTAAAACTGTGTGCACGACATTTTATACAAAAATGTAAAATGTCTTTTTTTTTTAGATAAATGCTATAATTGTAAATAACTGTTTAAAAGAACTGTAATTTTAAACCTCACACAATTAGCATTTAGAATTAATGTTAAATTATGAAAAAGAATATAAAATTCCGATGAAGAATAATTGTGTTACTTTTTAACATTTAAAGCGAGAAGACTTCAAAATGTTTTAACCCGGGAGCAGGCGCGTACTCGATACTAACATTAATGGTAGTGAGGGGGGACTCACAGTCACCCCACTCATTTGTTTAGAATTATTTTTACTGTACACGATGCAAATCGGAATTCTAGTGAATATTTTAATTTATAGAAAGTATACTTACACCTTTTTTCAAGGACTATTCAATTCTTTGATGATTTGAGAAAAAATCCAATAAAACTGAACTAAAATGATTCAAAAGTACAAGACCATAATAAAGGACGCAAATCAGACACTTTTCAATTATCCTACAGAAATGTTAAACCAATCAATTCTTTTCCAAATATCGCAAAAACTCAATTATTTGCAATTTCCCTAAGCGAAAAGCAAACGCATAAAAGATTGATTGATTGATTGAATATTAACGTCGCACTGTTCAGCTACACGAGGGCTTTTGGCGACGGACCACGTAATTTTGAACCATGGTCAAGTGACGTGGACGACAGCTGAGCTGACACCCCCCCTCTCCTAACTACCACACCACACCAACTTTAGGACGTTTCAGCTCTCGACAGATTTAACGTGCATCGCTGCCCTACACGGCGGGTCTTTAGTGGCACTGGGCTTGAACCCGTGACAAAGCAAGCCACAGTCCGATACCTATACCACTCGGCTACCGCGGCCCAGGCATAAAAGATGGGAGGGAACTAATATTGATAATAACCATACCATAAGATTGAAGGTCAATCAAATGATTAGCAAACGTACTATGCAACCTGGCTGAAAAGTGAATCATTACTTCCTTTTCTTTTTCTACAACTAATGTACAGTATTTCAATAATAATTACAGTGATGAATTGTTTATCTTAGAATTTTTCTCAGGGTCTGGGTTTCGTTTTTCTTTTAACGAGTAATATTTTATTTTAAAACATAATAAAAAAATCTCTCATTGAGGAAATACAGCAAATATAAAACAAAATGTTTTTTTTTCTTTAATTTGGTTTTGGGATCAAAGATAGCTATTTGATGACGGAAAAAAGCCAAATAATAAACATAAATTATGTCAGTGTTGTTGTGTGTATTTTTTTATTATGGAAGAAAGCATTTTGTTTTACTTCTCTTTCAAGTTATTTTTTTTAAAAAAAATCTTTAAATTTTCGATACCCTCGCGCCCCCCTTGTAGGGTCATCGCGCCCCCCCCCAGGGGGCGCGCCCCACACTTTGAGAAACACTGGATTAAAGTTTTGATTTGCATTGGGATGTGCATAGAAACAAACTTAAAAGTTATCACAACTCTACATTTCTTACACTTAGAGCTTTAAAATTTTGTAAGTTTGTATAAAAGTATATAAAAAATAACTTAGGCTAAAAAAATTTGATTTGATTTTTTGACCGATTTTTGTCAATTGAATCGTACTGTGTCGCCTTAAATGATTTTGGATAAATAATTGATGGAATGCATTTGAGAATATATGTATATATATATATAATTCGTGAAAAAAGAAAGTTCAGTTCATTTCATCGCACAAAAATATTTCGAACGAAATACAAGTGAAATACGCTATGGGAACTTCAGAAAACATTAATCAGTCAGCTTCCATCTCAGATTTTCAAGTCATTTATGACCCGAGGCGTCTGTCTCATCCAGATATAACTGCATCTAATCCTTCTAGAAAGCTTTTTTTTTGTGTCGAAGCTTAAATGAACTACAAGTTCTTCCAGTCCTTTGTAATTGGGAATAGAATTTTTTTCATGATTGCTTCTTCTGAAAACGAGTTTTTTACCCTTCTTAATTTGTTTTCAAGCTCAAGTACAGAATGAAAAAATTAAACATTTATTTTTATTTCCAACAGATTATCTAAGACATAATTTACCAACATTTTTTCTGTGATTATCTAAAAGAAAAACGCAATACTACTTGACAGTTTATTAACATCCATCAAACCAATACAATAGCTATTGGCGATGAACCTCGATCGAATGACGAGGACAAAAGAGCTGAAACACATCTCTTTCTATAAACTCTCACAAGAGGAGCGCAGGACTAAGGAAATTCATTTCGGGTCGAGACTTGGTGTAATAGTAGTACGCCTTTAGGATGTTCAATCCTCAACGTAATTCCGCCGAATGGCCAGTCAATTCGGAGAAAATAGCCTCCGAAATTCATGCTTAGCTTTTATACGATTACGTTTCAATTTCCTCCACCGGCCCATTGACTCAATTGGCATGTCGCCTGCCTTCAATGCGGACGGATCCGAATTCGAATCACGCGAAAAACTTTTTCATTTCAATTCCTTTTTAATTATTTTTTTAATTAGATCAATTTAATTATTAGAAGTTTTTAAATATTGAATGATATTTATGTAATTATATTGTATTTTATAAAGTAAAAAATAAATTCATTATTTAAAGTTATTATTAATTAAAATTAATTATTAAAAAATATGCAAAATTATTATTAAAAAAATAATTATTAACTAAAATTATTTAAAATTATTATTAAAAAATAATTATTAACTAAAATTATTTAAAATTATTATTAAAAAATAATTATTAACTAAAATTATTTAAAATTATTATTAAAAAATAATTATTAACTAAAATTATTTAAAATTAGTTAATTAAAATGAATAAATAAATTATATATATATATATTATTTATTCATTAAAATGAATTAAGATTATTTAAAATAATTATTAATTAAAACTCCTTAATTAAAATTCCTTAAAAGTGTTATTAATTAAAATTATTTAAAATTAATATTAATTAAAATAATTATTTATTAAGATTATTTAAATAATTTTTAGAATTAAATAAATTTATTTAAAAAGGACATATTAAACATTTCATATAATTATAAAATAATTTTAAAATAATAGTAATATATTTTATAAATTATTTTATATATATAATATTCCATTTATAGTATATTGTATTTCACATTATTAATCTATTTGTAAATAATTTTATGTAAAATATCACTTATTAATTATTTTACATTTATTATAAATGTTATTTATATTTTTTGTAAAAATATATTTATTAAACATTATATAAATATTTATATAATTACAGTAATTTTTTTACTTTAGGAAATGCAAAATAATTACATGAAATATAATTTAATATTTAATAAACCTTTCATCAATAAGTTCATTTAATTTTAAAAATAATTAAATGAAATGAAGAAAAAAATGGATCAATGAATCGAACCCAGACCTCGCGCATAGTAGGCAGAAGATATATCAACCAAGCTATGAAATCGTTGGAGGAAATTGAAATTTAATTGTATAAAAGCTAAGCATGAATTTCGAAGGCTAATTTCTCGGAATTGACTGGCCATTCGGCGGAGTTACATTGAGAATTGAACATCGTAAAGGAGTACTACTATTACATTAAGTCTCAACTCGAAATGAATTTCCTTAGCAATCCTTCCTTCCCCTTGTTAGATTTACGAGCTAGATTTAACGTGTATCATGTTTCCCATACGGCAAAAATGGGCCTTAAGTCGATCGCGATCGTTCGGTGAACCGTCAACGCATTTTGAGGCGACCGCCTTTACGAAGGCCTAAGATGTGCATACTAAAGAATTTTTTTTTTGGAACACTGACGCCAGCTGGACCGGAGAAAATTGACTTGACACAATCGATGCGAATTGTGTAACTTAATTAAGAAAATGATTCGATAAATGTGTAACTTCTTTAGCACTAACGATGACGCTTAACCCTTTAGTGGCTAATACGTCTAGCCTCATATTAAAATTTTTTTTCTCAAAGCGGGTATTGGATATTTAGTCTATCGATATGCGTTAATTGAAGGTAAAAATCATAAAAATTAATACGGATGGCAGCAGGATACCAGTTTTTTGCATTTCTTCTCCTCTGATGGGTAGTTAAAAACAGTTTCTCTCAGTGTAAATCTATAAATTGTATTTTGATTACTATAAATAAAATTTCTGATATTTGAAAAACATTTCGACATGTCTTAAGTATACTTTCCACTCATCTGAATGTATTTAGTAATTGCACAATTAAAAAGAAGGTTTTATTTAGGTTTTTGGAAAACCTTTAATATGTGGATAGAGGTTCTAACCATTGCCCACTTAGAACAGAAAAATGACCTAGAAATTTTCGCTTTTCCTGTACTCGAGAGAGAACATTTAGAATCACGTGAGAATGTTGGGGGTGGGAAATATAAACAAACTTTGTTTACAATATGGGGTACAAGATTCTCAGGTTCGAAAATCTTTCATTACAGCTTTCATTCTCGGAGAAAACGTTTGCATTTTATTAAGTTTCACAGTAAATAGCTCATCAAATTTGGAAAATAACTAATCTAAATTCTCAAAAATATTTTTTTATTTTCTAACTTTTCGTACTAAAATTAAATAAAATATAAAATGTGGATATATACCAAGTTCAATGTATATTTTACGTACATTTTGTAAGTATTCTATGTTGTACAATTATTCTATTATTATTAGATTACATTTATACCTTGTGTTTAATTGTTATTACATAAATGTTAATTTTTCATAAAAAAGTTTATTGTAATATGATTCCTAATTTCTGTCCTAAAAAGTAAGTTAAATGTCCTAAATGCGCAGTGGCTATAACGTCTAGCCACGACCCAGGGAAAAAACCCACGATTAGATTTGTGACTAAATAATGTTTATAGAGGATGAGAACATTATATTTATCAAGTACTTTATCACAGAAAATTGTATTTTAGTTGTGGGCCCGTGAAAGGGTTAAGATATTCACTGCCACTGTTGAGGAAAAAAGCAATTACTGCAATGCCAGCCGTAGAAATTAATTTTCCCACGCACGCCAAATAAAGGGGATAATAAATGTTACAAATCAGATCTTCGCTCGTTAGCACGGGATTGGCTATTGAGACATTATCGTACACCCCACGCTACCACAGGATTGGATTCTAGAGTTGATACACTGTCCCGCGATGGCGCAGGAATCGGTAGCGAACAAGTGTTTGTACATATGTCAGTTTCAAACTCATCGATTCACGAATGTTATCTGCTCGCTGCATTGAATACGTCCACGCTCTATTATTCCTTGATAGTTATTCAAAAAACGAACTTGGCAATTTTATGTTGCTTGTGTTTTTGTAGTAACTATAGTAATCTTGCATATTTTAAAAGAGGGAAAACAACGTCAAAAACATACATACAACGGCCACACCTACGCCACTGGGTTGACCGTAACACCTTAAAAACATTAGAAGTAGCCCGTACCCTTGAAAAGTATGCCCCCCTATGCCATTCGGCAATAGGAGACCATGATTCAACCGAAACAGCCCCGACAATTAATTCGCTATCGTGACAGGGTATTAAGTAACAATATGATTGGAATCTAAGATTCGTCAGAAGCAATGAAAGTCAATAGTTCAAGATTACAACCACTTTGCTACCGTGGTCAGAGCGTAAGATGTAAGTATTCATGGTCAGGAACGTCTTAAGGTATCCGACTACTTGCGACAATTTTTTTTTTAAAAATGGAGATACGGAGATATTGTTGTGGATTCTAGTTTTATTTAATACATTTTAAGAAAAAAAGGCTAAAATTAAGAAGATAAAAATAAATTATCACTACTAAAAGGCGAAAAAATGGGTACAAATTGACAAAAAATTACATTAACGGGACCCGCTCTGAACAAATAGTAAATGAACAAATTGTCAATTTTTGAATTTTGACTTTGCTATTCCTATTTGAAATGACTTTCAGAATAAGAGATGTTCTAATTTTTACAAAAACTAGAGTACTTTATCTTAGCTATTATATGAAATTGCTTAAAAAATCAGTCATTTTATTCACATAAAGAACTGTAAATTTTGTAATAAAATAGTGATTGATAAATCTGAAGGTTAAAACTCTTCTATTGTTGTACAAAACATACGCACAAAATTTTAGCAAATCATTTTAAAAACTTTTTGAGCAACCGCTGTCCTCGTTTGAACTTTTTGTAAAAAGCACATTTCGAGTAAAACGCATTTTAAAGTTTGACATCTCATGTAAAGTTATTGCATCTGTTCTTACTAAAACACTTGTAGTTTTTGTTCTAGTGAATGGGAAATAAAAAGTGTGGTATTTTTATAAAGCTAATAAGATGTTCTAAAGTGATATAAAAATATGGTGGTAAGGCCTGGGCATGTACGTAAATTAAGGTCATCACACGTATCCAGTTAACATATCGTACGAAATTCCCAGTTTTTCGGAAAATCCAACCGAAAATCATTTTTGACCGTTGAAATTATTTGAATTATGATTAGAGAACGAGACGAGGACCTGGGCCCCGGCCCAGTTGGTCCGTGCCTCGAAACGTCTCTGTTCATTGAGTGCAGTTTATTTTCTTAGACAAGAAGGTAATAGGCGCAAAAATGAGACCTGCATTTAAGCATAATCCATCAAGCTATATGCCAGCATCACAACCAATGAAATATTTTTTCAGGCACTGTTTAACATTGTCTTGTAGTAAGCAGTGGATACCAATAGATCCAGAACTTATGTCTCATGAAGAGAATTTACAAGAAGGATAAAGGAAAAAGAAACACATTTTGTTGATAACATTAGAGAAGGCAAAGACAAAGGAGTATTTAATACAAAAAAAGCTACCGCCAGCATATTATAACCAAGGAATCCTGAAATGTACGTATGCAATGTTGTTATGTTTTGAAGCGATTTATTCAAGGTATTAACCCAAACGCTTTAGAAAAAATAGTGTATTTCTAGAATTACGACCCTTTAGTTCATAAGGATTGTCATTTCTTTCAAATAAACATATTTCGATATATGTAGCCGTCCAACTTTTTTTCCTGCTTATCGCTTTTTCTCATTTTTAGAGCTGTCCATTTCATACCCAGCGTATAACGCGCACTCTTCAATTTCGATCGTATTCTTTGTGTTCAAAGCGCGGGTTATACGCCGGATTTTACGGTAGGTCTTTGAAATTGAAAGTAAACAATTCAATTCTTTTCAATATATTTATAAAAAGTAATAAGGTTTAAAAAGAGTGCAATTTTTTTGAAATTTAACAAAGTTTTAAGCATATGAAAATCATCATTTCTGCAATAAATATTGAATAAATTTTACATTTCACATGCTATTTTCTGAAATATTAGCCTCCTTTGATGTATTAAACTTTATAGAATTGTTAAAAATGCATCGTACTCTTTTAAACCTACCTAATTTTAGTATTATATGTTTCTTATATTTCAAAATATTTATACAAAATTAAAATTAAAAAAAATAACTAATTTTTTTTTATTTTTTTAAAAATATAGTTTATTATTATATTTATACAAAAATAGTTACAGTGTAATGAATATATATTTAACTGGAAAAATAAACTTCCTGCTATAGTAATTGGAGATACTATTTTATATCAAATATGCACACACACACACACACAACGTCTTACTTCCTTACAGAAATGTCTATTTCCATATGCTTATAATTTCTAAAATTATGATTATATTTTAAACATTTTACACTTTTTTGAAAACTCATTCCTTTAGAAAAAAAGAATCGAATTCTTTAATTTTAACCTTAAAAATTTGCATCTAATCGAAAATTGTTTATATTTTCAGCTCTCGGGACAAAATAAGATTCCTAGACCCCGAGCAAAATTCATTAAATAGAGATTCTTCTCTGAATATACTGTCCATGTTGGTCCTGGAAAAAGTTCACAAAATAGAGGTCCGAATGTATATAACTAATGTGAGATATTCTCTTTTTTCTTAAAGAAGGTAAATTAGTGAACGTTAATTTCCTCCTCTGACACTTCACGAAGTCCTTATCTAAAAACCGACGTATTTGTACCGGTTGCAGTATACACAAATCGGTATATTCTATATTTCAGTAAGTTGAGTGCTAGCCGTAACTAAATAAATCAGAGAAATATTTTATAATTTTGAAAATAGAAGACAATGCATATTCCATAATGTGTAGAAAAAAATTGCGTATAATAATTGCCTACAAATGAATGATTAACTCTAGTGATGTGAAAAACATTTCTTTGTTCGTGTACAGTTTTCCATTCTCTGCTTTTTTTAAAAAAAATTCTCAGACTCACGACCAGATGGCGCTTTTTTACAGAACCAAAATCTCATCAATAGTAATTAACTTTTTTAGAAGAAAAAAAACTATTGAAAGTATTAAAAAATTGTATTGTCATTGGGAATTTCTGAGAAAGGGAGAAAGTGGAAAGTAAACTTATTAAAAAAGATTTCATAAAATAAGAGAATGAAAATTTAACTACAGAATTCTGACTTTCTAAATCTTGAAAGAAGTTAAATAAAATAAGAGAGAGTAAATCATTTAGCAATAATGAAATCCAAGATAAGTGGGTGTTGTGAGAAATAGCCCCTTCAATATTCTATTGCTGATAACACAAGCGTTTGTAATCTAAACTTAATTATCGAACGATTTTAATTAAATTTTTATTCCAATTGAAAGATGTGATTTAAAAAAAAAGAAGATGTAAACAATGGAAACTTTTCCAATGATTTTTGCTTATTTATGATTCGCTGTTACTAATTAGTGTAGAATTTCTCCCTTTCTTTAAAGCAGAACTTCGAACCATAATTCTGGTTCAACTAAAAAAAATATATATATAGGTTCAGTTTCGGTTTTTCTTCCGCCAAAAATAACGATTTTTGGTTCAGTTTCGAATGAATAATTTTATGTTATGTATATTTTTATTCTACCATAAACAAAAAATGTAGTTTTGTCAAAATTTAGAAAGTTCTTTTTTTATACACTATGAAAATTGATGTAATTCATCAGCATGTACGCTGTGAGCATAGGTATTGCTATCTATCATCAAAATCGCATTTGACAACAATTCTGGTTTGTCTATCTCAACACAGTGTCAAAATCAAAGAGACTAACTTGGGCCAAACAAAAAAATTCAATTTTAATTGAAACCTAAGTTTATTTCGGTAATACATTATAATAAACATAAATAAAAAAAAAATTTAAAAATTAAGTGAATTCCTACTTAGATCAACAAGGAAAATTTTTATTTTAGCTACTTTTTATTAAATAGTTACAATTAATATAAATATGTATATACATATGGCAGAATCCTAACATTAAGTGGTGATTAATTTTATTCATTATCATTAATGAATCGTATTGTCATCCAAAACAATCGTGTCAAAAAAATTTCAGTTCAACTGAATGCTTTAAAACGTGAGAAAAAAACCTTTTCAAGTTTTCACACAAGTCGCCAAAAATGATGCTAACGTGGCTGTATTTGTAGTTCTTTAAACAATTAGTTTTAATCCATTAATTTTTATTAATTATATTTAAATTACTGTATTGTCATCCAAAATAATCATGTATATAAAATTTCAGTTCAATGGAGTGCTTTAAAATGTATTTTATTAACGATCGAAAATTCCACCAAGATAAATAGAGAGAAAGAGAGTGAGCTAATATAGTAGGAATTAAAAAATAAGAAAAATTTAATTTTTACTTCCTGACACTTGGCATCTCTTCTCTTCTGCTGTCTTTCCTATTTTGAAAGAAATTGTGATCTTTTATTATTTATGAATTGCGGGCCGCTTGCGCCCCTCGGGTCGCGAGTTTATACAAACATTCGTGAATGCTCGCATGCTGAGATGAGAAAATATCACTCAGACCGATATTTTTCTTAAATAATCATCTATATTAGTTGATTCCACTGAATTAAATATGCCTTCTACAAGTAGTTTCCTGCGAATCTGAAACATAAAAGTACTAGTGAACATCAAAACAGAAACTCGAAAAGCAATGTACACGTAATGATAATTATAGGGTTGGCGTTGAGTTATAAAATATCAATAAGTTAGTTACAGTAACAAAATAACTGAAGATATTTTTCGGTTCAATTCTGGTTCGAAGCCCTGATAGAAACTCCAGAGACCGAAAGCAGGTCAGATTTCTTGTGCCTACAGGTGTTATTTCCCTTCACAGTTGAGCACCTTGAGACCAGTAGCTGGAATTAATTATTTCAGCTATAGTCAGTCGACAGAATGTAGGGTTTGGTCAGTGTGGGCAAATCCATTCCACATTGAAACTTGATAGTGAAAAGACACTATCCTAATATAATTATTACAATTTTCCATGGATATTAAATTAATGAGTGTCGCTTGCAACGAGACTTCTACATCCATTTGCTTTGCAAATTCTAAGTACAGCTCCAACACTCTGTTTTGATATTTTCTTTTTAAATAATAATAACCAAATAAACCAGCGCCAAAAGCATCACGATACTTATTCAATACACGCAACCAGTACAACTAGCGCAGACGATGTAAATAATTGCTACAAATAAACATCTATGATTCAGAAGGAAGTTAAAGGAATGGATATAGAAAAAGACTGAATATATGTGCAAACAGTAAGAGATTTAAAGCATTTAAAGATCGTTTGAATTTATTAAAAATAGTTAACCCCATCGGAAAGCGAAACGATCGCTTGAGTACCTTGGGGTCATACATTCCGTAAAAGTCTAAAGAACCGCGGAGAAAAAAAAAAGGACTGAAGAATCAATCGAATGGTAATTTGAAATCGCAACGTGCAACTCCAGCTACTTAATCCTCAACCATTTATCGTGGCTGCACAAATAGTCACGTAAAAATTAATGTAAAAAGGGAATTTAGTCTTTGGTGAATATAAAAAATATATTTCATGTTACAAAATTTATTTGAGCAAAAGATTTTGCTGTCATGGAAACTAATTATAGGAAATAAAATTAGAGTCACGTATAATAAAGATGAAGGTATATATTTGAAATTTATAAATTCCGTGCATATTTTAAGTAAGTTTGGAATATGTGAGATAATTTAAAATAATTTAAGATTCCTAAATTAGGGATTAGTATGCAGGAAACATACGGGTATTTGAGACAAGCAGAGGTCAATCAAATAAATTGAAATGCTTATCAACGTAAAAGTGATAAATTAATATTCTTCCACACAAAGTTTATTTCTCCATTCTTCATTGTAAGCCTAATCGATAAGAGATTTTTTTTTTGTTTCCCCTACCATACATGAAAATCTTAAGGCATTATAACACTAATATCCACTGTATTGGTAAGTCCTAAAAGGTGATAAATTATTAAACAGGACCTTAACGAAAATTTGCACAAAAGCAAAAAGAATATTAACGCAAATTGCATTTAAGAACACTTCTGTGTTTTCTTTATAAATCAGTCCGTGTACAAATAATCGGAAAATGGAAGCATTGATGTACACAGTACAATTAACCGATCATAAACTCGGGAGAAATGTCACATCCTTGGTTATCAATATATCATTTAACAGCGCGCTGATCTGCGTGGCTCTTTCAATTAGGCCCTTATTCCGTGCAGAAGAAAACCAAGTCCATTAAATCACACGTCATTGCAAACAGAATATCCAATAAATCACACGTATGCGAAGGAAACGTTTTCATACTTTTTCCTTAAAATTGATTATTTATATAATAACAATAATATTAATAAATAAATAAAGTAATGTTATTTTATCATCACTGTCATTATTAGCCATTCATTATTATTATATAATGAAATTCAAAATATTACAATGAGTATAGGAATAAAGTATAAGCAACTTTAAGTAAAATTTTTATTCATAATAAGATTATGAAATCTGACTCTCAAATAATTTGAAATTAATTAGGTTCTGTTTTTCCACAAAATTTAGAAAAGATTTCAATTTGGATAAATTAAAGAAAAATTGCAAATTTTAAAGATTTGTTATAAAATAAAAAAATAAGAGCCTTTTACATTAGTTATTGCTTAGTTTCTCTGATTTGGAAAAAATTGCAATTGGTAAGACTTCAACAAGCATCGCTTCTGCAATAAAATACAGTAAAAAATTTTTATTCATAAAAATTGATTAAAAATATGATTAACATTACTGTTGATGGTTTAGTTCTTTTAGCTTCACTGTCATTATTAACCATTCATTATTATTATATAATGGAATTCAAAATATTACAATGAGTATAGGAATAAAGTATAAGCAACTTTAAGTAAAATTTTTATTCATAATAAGATTATGAAATCTGACTCTCAAATAATTTGAAATTAATTAGGTTCTGTTTTTCCACAAAATTTAGAAAAGATTTCAATTTGGATAAATTAAAGAAAAATTGCAAATTTTAAAGATTTGTTATAAAATAAAAAATAAGAGCCTTTTACATTAGTTATTGCTTAGTTTCTCTGATTTGGAAAAAATTGCAATTGGTAAGACTTCAACAAGCATCGCTTCTGCAATAAAATACAGTAAACAATTTTTATTCATAAAAATTGATTAAAAATATGATTAACATTACTGTTGATGGTTTAGTTCTTTTAGCTTGTATTTCATCAAATATAGCATACGTTCCTAAATAAATTTCTTTCCAATCTTTTATTAGTTCATAAAAATAGTTCCCGAATAGCAATGGAGTTATTTCAAATAAAATTAAAGGATAAAACTATTTTTTTTTCTTTAGATAGCCTAAAAGGGCCAAAGAAAATTTCAAATAAAGTAATAACATTGTTTTTATTTAGAAATTTAAAAGGAATTTAATGAGAAAAAAAAACTATTTTCATAAATATTTAAAAGATTATAACAGAGAAAAAATATTCAAGAATAATTTATTTGAGTCGCTCATTTTCTGTGAGTCGCTGTGAACGCGTGAAGGGTGTTGCCACAAACGTTCTAAATTGTGAATAATGGGTTTGGTCCGTTATTGATTAGTCAAGTATTCATTTCTTCCCCTGCACGCAAAGAAATAAAAAAAAATGGTCTCGTAATTTTGAGCCATTTTAATTCGAAACAACTCTTTTTCTTCGTGGCAAAAATGTATGTATAAGGTTTATTTTTCTGTCAAATAGTAATGGCTGTATAAAATATATAAATGTTAAATTTATTCCGTTACAGCAAATTCAATTTACTTCTAAAGTGTAAAATATCACAAATTGTTTATCTTTATGTGATACTAGAAAGAGCAAACCAATTAAACTAATTAAAAGCTAGTAATGGAATGTTTTTGAGAATAATCAGTCATTAATTTCTATATTACTGACAAGAAATAAATTTGGAATCGGTAGAATACTTTTTTTTTAACGTATTGAATTGAATTTACTATTATATCCTATTACACACGACCAAATTCGAAAGTTTAATTAGGAAATATGCTGTTGGCGTTAGTATTTCACTGTCACTAAGGCATAGTCTATATATTACATTCATAATTCTTCATAAATTTCGGACTCACCGCATTCTTTGACGAAAGGATCTTGTATTAGTAAACGTCTGTATGCAGAGAGCAGTAAAATTAGTGAACTTTGCAACTTGTCACCAAATTCGGTGAATATATCTAGACACCATGAGATTAGTCTAGCAGAGTATTACATAAAGAGGATGCAGGGAAGCAACAATGGAATAAAACATTTGACACCCCCTGGTGTTTCATGTGCTTCATACGATATTCCAATTACGGATTTGTATGGCAAAATTCTACAACTGTGTGATTCTTGAATTTTGGTACTATTAGATTTTATGGTTGTGTTAATTGTTTGCTGTTAAAAGAAAAGCATAGTGTAATTATTACATACTTCTAGAATAAATAGCGACTTATTTAAAAAAAAGCATTATTTGATTGAAATTTTTATTTCTGTTTGAAAGTTATTTGTGTATTGAATCTTCTTTAGCGTATTTTTCTTACTAACAACATATACTGATTTTGTAAGGGTCTTGACTTGTTACTTGGTTTTTTTACATTAAGGGGTCAAAGGACTGTTAACTTCATCGAGGAATGCAAGAAAACTTTTTTTTTTTTCGCGCGAATCCATATAATTTTCTATGAAAACAACATGGAAATTTGAAACTTTCTCCACTTCATAATCATACTTATATACATATTTAATCAAAATTTCAGATTGTTTCTTAAAAATTTTTAAAAATTATAAGGAATTTTAAATTGGACAATTTTTAGAAATTTTAAAAACTAGTATGTTACTGCGCGTAAAAATCTGAAGTTAAAAATTGACCAACTTAACAAAATTAAATTTAAATTGTAGAAAATGCTGAGTTATGAAGTTATACACACTTGTTTTAGTTTTTTAAGTAATTAAATATTTTTAAAATTTTAAAAAATATTTTAAAAAAACTTTTGGAAAAATTTTATTTAAGAGAGTAAACATGATTTTTTTTCCAGTTATATATCTAACACTTTGTGTATAAGTTGTAGAACAACTTAATTTGAGATTGTATAAGAAATTTTATAAGAATAGGACAAGTAGTTTCTTTAAATTTATACGCACAAGCTTAATTTTTATGTTTTAAGAAAAATGAGTTTAAAATTGCAAAAGGCAAAAAAATATAATTGTTAATAATTTTTTTAAAAATGTAGTATACACATTCATAGAACAACTTATTTTTAAGTTGTCCATAAAATTTCTAATAAAAAGGACAAGAAATTTTACAGAAATTGGCCAAGGAAACTCAATTTGTAAGTTGAATGAAAAATAAGTTAAAAAGTTAAATAGTGACCAAAACACTTAGATAAGTAATTTCTTTAAAAAGTTCCAAAAAACTCAGATATATACTCTAGAGTTGTATATGGAATTCTACATAAATAGGAAGAGTAGTTTCTAAGAAATAAGGTGTCGAAGCTTAATTTTTAAGTTCTGCAAAAAATTACTTAAAAGATAAACAGTGGCAAAAAAATAAGGTCAGTAATTTGCTTAAAAAAATGCAGCAATGCAGTTACGTGTTCCAGCGAGAGTTTTTTCTTCCAAAGCATTCTCATTGACGCATTTGCCAAAGTCTCGCACTCATCTGCAATTCTTATGTTGATACTATCATATGCCTTTTGAGATACAGGTTTTGGCAATGACATAATAGTACAAAATGTACTTAACGCTGATAAACCTTGGCCTATACATCTCATGTTTAAGACAGATCTTCTATTTATTTCTGGAATGTTCTTTTTTGCTCCAATGAGCTCACATGAATTCAGTTTTTTTTTTGTTTTTTTTTGCATTTTGCAATTTGAGCACATCAATAAAAAAGATGACGAAAGTCCTACACTAGATTTTTCGTTTATTTTTATTTTGCCATGGTATTCCAAACAAGAAACATATTTTTCTAATTGACCGAGAAAAAGACTGATATCTATGAGCCTATAACCTTTAAAATGCTGTGAAATATCAGCTTCACAAAAATCCAAAAGATATTTTTCACTCGGCAACTTCCTATAGGAGGCACTATCGTTTGGTGATTTCCTTAAAAAATTATGTTTTTTTCTTCTTACTTTCACCAGATAGTGTTTTCTTCAGGAACTTATTCCCTTGGAACCTTTTCTTTTTTTGGTCTTTGACCAGACGATCGCTTTTTCTCAAAATTTTCCATTTCGTGAAAGATCACAAAAGTTGAAATCAGCAGAAAAATCTAACAGCTTTGGAAAAAATCTAACGGCTTTAGAAGTAAACAATACGGCAAAATAGAGAGTTGAGTTGCAGCTATGCTACCTATTTCAAAAGTAAGAATTAAATTACTTATTTCAAAAGTAAAAATATTAAATGTGGCTCTTCTAAAAGCTAAGTTTGGATACCATCAAACAGCTGTAAAAAAATGGGCGTGGCAGTTTTGTTTACTCCTGGAATGCTTCAGTTTTTTATTAATAACTCAAAAAGTTTTGATCATATCATTAAAATTTTGGTTGCAAAACATTTAGAAAAGATAGGGCTATAACATATATTTTTTTCAAAAAATCGATTTTTTTAAAAAATTTAAGAGTTCTGAGACCCGTGAAGTAAACAATATTTTTTGTTTGCGCTTAGAAAAAAAAAGGAAGAAATTTTTTACTATGAACAACAATCGATGATTCAAAATGTGTCTACACAGAGTATCCGTAAAATAATTTATTTGTGCACAACCTTCTTACAGTGCTTAGTTAATTTTTTTTAAATTTAAGTAAAATAAAAAACCATAATTTGTAAGCATAATTACAAGAAACTTATAAATATTCAAAATAAAGCATATTTTTTAAATTTCTACATAGAGTGTCAGAAACAATTTCTATTCACCAAAATATTAAATAATAAAAACGTTTCATATCCCTGCTTTTACTCATGTGTTTGTGTGCATTCCACTGTTACCAACGTACAAATCTAAGTCACTTTTTCTTGCTGTGAGTCATATGAAATATTTCTACAAGTTATTTTTTAAAGGGTACAGAATACTGAAAAATTAAAATGCGAGTTTAAAAAAACTTTTTAAATACATGTATTTGTATTTATCACATCAACGAAAAAATGGCAAACATAAAATATTTTGGGTCAAAATGTTACATTAGTCGAGTATAAGAAATGAAAATCTGCAAAACAAAAAAATAATAATAATAAATAAAAAAAAATAATTGGAAATTTTATTCTATATTACATTTTACGATATACATTTAACATATTAAAATCTCAGCGGTAGCCAATTGGCCATCGTCGCGAACTCGTGGCCGGCGTTGTTGAGTAATGGGTTTGAGCCTTTGGGCCTGTAGCTATAGATTCGAACCGGGCACCTTCCACCAGTACTTTATCGATCACGCCAAGACGATCGTCTTCGCGTGATGTCTAAGTACTGGTTTTACTTAGATACCGCTACACTACTCTCCCACCAGTGAGGTGGATAGGCGAACAATTTTTCCCCCGTTTTTTTTTTTTGGAGAGAGCATGTTTTTTTTTATTTATTTACTTATTTTATTCTCTCTCTCTCATTCTTATTTATTTATTTTTATTCTTATTTATTTTTCTTGCTGAGATGAGAGAAAGATGATCTATCGTTTGTTTCGGAGAGTATGTGTTTTATTTATTTATATTTTTCTTCTCTTATTTATTATTTTTTTTACTCTCTCTTCTTATATTTTTTAGGTGCCCGGTTCGAATCTATAGCTACAGGCCCCTGAAGATTCTCTATGTAGACAAGTTGAATCATGTTTAACAAGTAAAATGAAATGGATACTTTCACATATTTGCAAACATGAACGAACTTTCCCTCCTCTGAAATTATATTTTTAATGAGGAAACCAAAACGCGAATATTTTTCAAATTCCTCCAAAGCGAAATTATGCAAAAATACTTCTTTCTTTTTCTGAAGTGCGACATCTCGAACATTCTGTAAAAGCGCAATTTCTTTAAAAAAAATTGTGTTATGGCTGTCAGTATGACAACGCCACCTTCTGAGTCCCATAGTTAATTAGACGTCAGTAGAAAACGAATTCTCCGCCCAAGAAGTTGCTTAAAAATACAAATAAAAATGTTTGCGTGGATTATAATGCCGAAACACCCCATCATTAAGACGTATTGAGGTTAATTTTTACGAACCCGCATTAAATTTCTCAAGAGTATGTACTTTTGAAGATTGATCACTTGCCCGGTTCCAGATTTTGATTGAAAGGCTGTACAAAATGTCCTCCTCTCCTGTGCTTTCTTACTCGTTGCGATTATGTTGTATCCGCCAAATGAGCTGCTGATGAATAATTAATATTTGAAGAGAGTTCTCTCGAAGAGCAATAATGTTTATCACGAGAGAGTTGCTATTTTCAGTGCTTGCAACAAAGATTCTTATTTTGCCCAAATGTGGTGCGACCATCGAAATAACGTAGGCATAATGTTATTCAAATTATTGGGCTCACTCAAAAAATAAATGTTCAAATTTTTGTTAAATGTTGCGCATAGGAAAGGGCTTTATTTTGAGTGAGAGAGAGTCATGTGAAAGTCAGACAAAAAAAAGAGACAAGAGGGTTATTGGCGATGGACCTCGAAGTTTAGAACCTTAGTCAAGTAGGTTAGTATGACTAAAGTTTGATTCTAATCAATGGGTACGGAAACAAATTAAGAACATGGGGTCTAAATTTTAAACATTAAAGTTTATTTTAAAGAAAAAACATTTAAAGAAAAACACTCAGTACAAAATTAGCAACCCTCAGAGATGACTTCCATCCTTCGTACCCAAAGACAGAATGAATTCCTTTCTAATCTTCCAGAGGGGAAAAAGAATCTCCGTCCCTTGTTCAGCTGCGTCTTTTGACCACATGGTGAATCATCACATTCCATATTCCAAGAGGGAGAACTAACCATCCCCTGTAACAGGTGTTAATGGACCCTTCCACTCCTACAGTAGGTTTTGAAAATACTATTACAATGTGAGCATTGGTTAAAATACAATGTGATTATAATTTAAGTTACACTTTCAAAATCCTGCAAAAAAAGCCATGGTCAGAACAATTTCAAATTTGACCTGAATACGCTTCAAAAGAGGGAACGGCACGATATAGGATAAAAATTCCAAAGTGTATCAATAGTAAGTGGCATAACTAAATTGGATTCGGCGAGAAGTGGTGTTTTGAATCGATTTACGACGGCTTTGGCATGAGTTACACCAGGGGAAGGGCAATCTTTTAGCAGTGGCGTGCCAAACTAATCTGCTAATATGAGGTAGGACAGTAGGACATTTTTGCGGCAATTCTATTCCCGCGATAATGTATACACAGATTTAGAGAATTTATTATGTATATGAATTTTGCATTATTTAAAGATATTTCTTAAAATAAAAATAAACTGCATAAATTATAGCTGTTCCTTCAACAAACACACAAAAAATTTAATTATACGTATGTATTTTAAACATATTTATTAAAATAAGAAATAGACAACATGAAATATAAGCATTATCCTTCATTATAATTGAATAAAAAGATAAATAAACATTTTAATGTGAACCTAGTACTTCCACTGCTCCACTTTCATAATGCAAAATCGGGGGTATGATTTGCGACTTTCAATTTGATGCGTTTCTGAGCATTCAGTTACTAAACAATTTCTTTGATGACTCGAAATATTTTTCATACGAGCAAATAATTTTTTATTTAGATATGTATAGATAAATGTGGAAAGCAGATAACATGCACTTTTTCTTTTCAAACAATTAAAAATCTCTAGTAATGACATTCAATAAATTAACAAAATAGCTGTAAATTTATCTTTAGAGTTATCTGTCAAGAAGATTCATTAAAAATTAATCAATTTCAAATCTCTCACAAATTGACAAATTGTAAAGTAGTGCAGAGTGACCTGATAATTGTACCACGTGCCACAGGTTGTCGAATCCTGAATTACACATCAAACCAGTGCTTCTCAAACTTTTAATATGGGCGACCCAACATTCAATCAGAATTTTCATCGCCTCCCTCCAAACAAACAACAATGCATTGAATCCAATAATACTATATCTTGACGCTAAAGCTACAATACGACTTTAATGTCTAAAGTGCCACCGGCGTATATATACTTCTCACTCAACCATTGCGTTACATGCCCCAGACGTATATATACGTCTTTCCGAAGTACAATCTTCCCTGTGTGTGTGTGTGCACTGCTATCCATGAAATTATTCCAAAGGTTTTGGAATACAATAAAAGGACCTTGACAGAATGTTTGTGAAATGTTTACTTATATCAGAAGATTTTTTTTCTTATGTATTCCTTTTCTCCCTCCCGCTCTCTAATACATCCCATTCGCGCACCTGCGGGGAGAACGGGAGCATTGGGGAGCGAATCGCGTAACTTTTAATCGGCAGTTAATAGATAAATTATAAACCGTACAAATTATCAAGATAAGTGTTAATTTTTGTTTTTATTTATGACAAGCCCATAGGTTCACTGGTAATTATAAACGTTCTTAACTTGGTATTGTAAAATTAATTATATAAACCTTGTGCAGTATTATAAGTGTAATATATCAATGTAAATGTTAAATTCTATACATCTTTTATTATGTCAGAATGTATTTTGTTTGTTTACACTTTCAGGAAATTAATAATTTTTTAAAACAATTTTTTGTTTTCGACTTTTCAATAGGCTCGCGCTTCCTAGTAGAATCCTCACCCCCCCCCCTTGGACACGCGCCCCACAGTTTGAGAAACGCTGGATTCACTGTACGGGGTTGTTTCGGTAAAAGTCATTTAACAGTAGTTGCACTGCTAGGGAAAAGCACATCCACCACATTGAGCACTGGACAAAAAGTCTTTTTGCAATTTGGTCAAAAATCCACATGAAAACGGCAATGAGTTTTTTTCTTGTGATATACCGTTTCCCCTTTCCTTCAAGTATATTCGGTCCAAGTTTTAAATCATCCTCATTGGTGATTCTTTTCCACAGAATTTTCAAAGTGGAAATTAATTTTTAAAAAAAATCCCTCTGTAAAGCTCGTATTTATATATATAAATACATTTACCACACTTTGTGTTACATTATATAAGTGAGTGAGTGAGGGAATATTAACGTCACACTATCATCTACATGAGAGATTATGGCGACGGAACTCATAATATTGAACAATGGTCAAGTGATGAAGACGACACCCAAGCAGCCATCCCCTCTCCTACAACACCATACCAACGGGAGTACGTTTCAACTCTCGACAAATTTATCGTGCATCGCTTCCCCTACACGGCGGGTCTTTAGTGGTACTGGGCACGAACGCGTGACAAGCCAGCCATAATCCGATACCTTGTCCACTAAGATACCGCAGCTACGTTACATGATATAAATTTAGTATCATAGTAAAGAAAAAAGAAATTTTATTCATTTTTTTTTTTAATTTTTATTTTTTATTTACTTTCATGTCCACATAAATGACGTGTTTTTTAACACGCTTTTATAAGTTCCACTTGTATGTAATTGAATCTTTGGACTCGATTTTTACCCACTTTAAAAGATCAGATCAATACAACGATGGCAATGCAATAATTTCATAATTTTGTATCGTTCTCCTGAACAGAATCCTCAAAAATAAGGATTCGAAGATTTTAAGACTAATTCATCCCATCGTTTCCAGATTTGGCGACTAATTCCAGATATGGCGACTAAGATACCCTACCCCTTAAAAAAGCGCAACCCCAAAAATAATAACGCTTGTTATTATAATACAAATAAAGCAAAAAAAGTGTTCATTATGTCAGAAAGGAGAGGGTGGATGAGTTAGCAAGTTATTATCATAATATAAGTCTAGTTTTTCTGAAAATGGAAATAAAAAAAAAAGACTCGTGCATGTAAAAAAAAAATATGTTCTAACTGCGAAATATTTTTTTTATTGAAGTGATAACTTCTATTGGCGCGATTTGCCTTAGAGTGAACTTAAATGAACGTCACGTTCGGAAATGTAACGCTTCTTCGGCTTTTTTCGTCTTCATTCGGACAAAAAAGGAAAGCAGGGGCGTTTCCCCCCAACACTCTGAAACCGGTAGTTTGTCCCTCCACCAATAAAAAAAGTTCCTAATTTCGATCTAAGTGGACCTCCCTCCTCCCCTCCCCTCTTTTTAGAGCAGGGGTGTCCAACCAAAATGACCTCGCGGGCCACTTCGGAAAAACTTTACAATCCCGCGGGCCGCATATAAAAATATGTATCTTTATATTAGATTTGGATCCATTACAAACATTTGTTGGAGTGAAAATTTTGAACAGATTGATATATTACTGTTTTCATTGTTTTTCATGTATACAAACATAGATAGTATGATAATAATAATGCAATGGTCAAATAATGTTTAATTTATTTAATTAGTGAGACATTTGTTTCTCAACTCTTTCACTAGTTTTTGCAAGTCGATCGCAATGTATGTGTATTTGCGTATCGTAATTGATGTTGCAGATATTCGTATGTTAAGTTTGAGCTCGATTTATGTTTGATAAATTTCAATTTAGAAAACAGAAAGAGATTCGAAGGAACAGAAGCAGAGAGAGAGAAAATAATAACAGTAATGGGATTTATTTTTTACAAAAAAACCCCACTTCTTAAACAGAAAATATTGTACAAAATAGTCGAATTTTCTAAAGTTGTAAAGGATCTCGCGGGTCGCAAAATTATTCAAGGCGGGCCACATGGGGGCCCACGGGTTGGATATCCCTGTTCTAGGGGAATGAATGTGGCATTCGTTTTATTCCTAGTTGAAGCATGAAAATGAAACGTAATATTTTTTTAAAAAATATGCTTAGAGATAAAAGAAATCCTACACTAAAATTAAACATAAAATGTAGAAAAAGGACAATTTTTTATAGAACTAATTAAATAGTATTATTATCATTAGGAATATTGTAGTGATCTTAATAAAAATCTATTTTTGTAAGTGAATCGTAATAGCACATTGAACAAATATATAGTTCTATTAGTCACATTACTTAAATATACTTCGAGTCTAAAAAGGAAATTAAAACAATTACAGATTTAAAATGACAAAATTAAGTATACAAGTATTAATAAAAAGTTACATTAAATAATTTAAATACAAGAAAACAATAAACAATTAAGAAGACTTCCCTTGCAGCAGCACTGGATATATTTGTACAAAATTCCCATACAATGTGACAAAAGAGCTTGTATAAGCCATAGATTATGTGATATAAATCTTCTGATTAAATCCCTTTTTAAAGATTTTCACCTAGATTCCTCTCTTCCCAATCAACTACCTGTCATATTATCTATTCCTTTGCTTAAATTAATTCATGAATAGAATTTAAAATATTGTTAAAATACAACCAAAATTCACAAAGCCGGATCGGGTTTTCTGAACAGATTACCTATCATTTTCAGTGGGAATGTTAAAGTAGAGTTTTGAAAAGACAAATCAAAACTTTCAATTGATTTTTTTAATCAAAATTCAATTTAACTAAGTCAAATGATCCAAATAAAGCACGAGGAAGTACGAAACAACGCTTGACGGAGTTTTTTTACAGATATTTAAATAAAATTTTGAATGTAAAGGATTTATAACCTATTTCAGCTACCATAAACCTATTGCTTCCTTCTCAGAATACAATTAATTCTCACACATGATTGTATATTTCGCACAAAAATATTACTTTACGAGTACAGACATGAATAATTTTATAGGACAATACTAATATCCTCTTTTTTTTATTTACCTAACTAAACTCTGAAATAACATTACAAAATTTGAAGTTATCACTTCTATCGTGTGGTCATAAGCACACACACTTTTTTTTTATAAATCAATACGTTTAGAAGCTATGATACAAATTAACATAGAAATACGTTTAAAAGGTGATACATTGATCTTTTAACTGCTAAATATTTTGTGTTGATAAAGCAATACTTTTAGAAGTGATGATACGAATTAACATAATAGCATTACGTTTAAAATGTGATAATTCGATTGACATTTAATATTTCTTCTTATACACTTTTATTAGTCAGACCTGGAACAATAGAGATGAAATCTTTGAAATACAATGATCTGGGACTCATCCGAGACCTCGTAAATGGAAAGAATACGTACCCTTCAGATCCATTATTTAATATTCATTGAAAAGCAAGACTAATTCCAGCAGCCACGTAAGTCCGACTCCAAATATCAAACTAAAGCATAAAAATTCAACAAAGAATACATGATAGTTTTAAAAACTAAAAAAAAACAGGCTTTTATTGTAGATCGAACTAAAAAATGAAAAATAAATTATAGTTTTTTAAAAAAAACGGAGAAGCACGTTTTGGGGATGTTTTACATTTTTACACTAACTCAGCATTTCGGAATTGAACTAGTAAAACATTATAACATTTGATATAGAGCACCTCACGCTTTTACCTCAATGACATTCATTAACTCGTTAATCAGTTTATTCTTATATTAAGAATTATTTTTTTTAATTTTTTAGCTTTTACTATATACTATAAAAAATACAATTAAAATATTTTGTGTTAAAGTACCTCTTCTTATATGCCTTCTTTATTCACATAGCATTACGACGCTGTATCAAGGCTTTGACGATTTGGAACCAAAGTCATTTGACGAAGATTATACCAGAGTTAACACACTCTTCAAACCTCCACGTGCATTAGACCCTCTACACGGACGAGTGTTTCATGCCCCCGGGACTCGAATCCATGACACAACAAAAAAAAAATGCTGGCCACGTATTCGCTACCATGACCATGCGGCTATCGTGACCATAGTTCTTCGTGTATGATTTACATATTATAAAATGTTTCATTATACTCTAAGAAAAGTAATTTTTTAGTGCTGTTTATACATTTTATTAGAAAAAAAACTTTAAATGTTGCATAATAATTGAAACCATTCAAACTAAATTGTTTCAAAATGAAAACACGAGTGAATTAAACTAGAAACTGAAATAAGATTAAACCAAGAATACTCTACTTTAGCGGTATTGTCAATTCTTCTGCAAGCCCTTTAGCCGAAAAGCGCGTTTCAGAAGAACCCGGGACGTCGAAATTCATTCAAGACTTCATTGAAAGCCCCACTCAGGTTCCAGTTAATCTCAAATACACTTCCCGAACTATTTTCCGGTGATTTATGGTAATTGTTCCGGAAAATGCCCCGGTGAATTTGTTTTCCGGGGGTTATTAAGTGAAACTCGATTCGAGAATGGTGTAAATGAATGATGGAACACTTTGCTTTTGCAACGTGAGTGCCTATAACTTTATTTATCCAAACCTGACCGAAAAAGGACCGGAATGCATTCGTTACAATGGCAATTATTACTCTTATGAACAGTAGTTACAACTCTTTCTATAAAAGTTTGGGAATTACTGTGATAATAACATTCTAATAATAGCATCCTATCGATTATTAGCGGCATCTACGAAGCTCCAACCTAAACCTCCTCTAAGGAGGAAGATTATTAATAATTATTTAAATGACTGAGTAAAATAAATGTTAAAAGTAAAAGAATTAATATATTTCAAAGCAGTTTATTATTTTCGAGTTAACCAAATAATCGATTTTATTATTTCATTTTTTAGAAAAATGAAAACTTTTATGACATCAAGAGATTGAGATGGACCATTGTTTTTCATTTTTTTAATTGATAAATAAAGATAAAATGATTTACAATTGAAAGTATAACTTAAATTAGGAACATCAAACCGTGGTCAAGAACGTACCGCTGAAGGCATTTCAGTGGTCCCTCATTTGAATCGGTGCATAACTGTCGTGCCACAAGTCCTCTCATGAGAGGTTGTTGGAAGGGGAATACAGGTAGGAGGCTCCTAAGCCCCCAGGGCTTTTTCCTTCAAAATTTGGGTGAAACGAGCAAAATCGTGCGGTTACCTTTTTGGTACGAAAAGCTATGGCTAACGACAAGCGTACAATATATTTAGCCCTTTGTCATGATGAATTCCGTGAGCCTTGATCCGGTCTTTGCCATTCAGGTGGCATTGACAACTCTTTCTTTCGCAATTATGTATTATTTTATTTTGTTTTATTTCAAAATATTTTTTACTGCAAAGAGAATATACTTCTGTAGCTTGTCTCAGTTTATGAAATATTTTCTTTAATCCGGGATATAACGCAATGTTCCAGTAAGACCGGATGAAAGAGGATCTACTATGTTTCAATTCATGTTTATAAAAGAATATTTTTTTAAATCTCGGTGAGTATAGCGTGATTTATTAATAAATTGAAAATTTGAAAACAAAAGCAGAAGCTTATAGTCGTGACACTCCATCATTCCTTAACACACAACTTCAACACTATTTATGACATCATCTCTCTCAACTGAAGAAAAGATTTATACTCTCCAAAATCTCCTTAAAATAATATGTTTCTAATCTAGAAAAACAATCGCTTTCGAAAAGAATATCGCATACACGGATTACCTTTTGGATGAGATAAAAGACAATACCTGAGACACGCTACAGAAGGAGATTCATTTTCTGAAGTAAATTATTAGGCGATGAAAAGCTACAGAGGGCGTTCTCGTGGGAAATATTTCTCCTTGAGACATTTTTCAACGCACCTGGTTATTTCCGATAGTAAAAGGTATCTCAAATCGTCTTCAACAAAATAAAGGAATTGAAAAGTATGCGTTCATCTACAATATTTCCGTTGTGGCTAATCGAAATTTAAAAAAAAACTGTAATAAGGGCAACTATTACAGTGAATGGATATTAACTCCGTCCTATTCAGCTACATGAGGGCTTTTGGCGACGGATATGGTCATTTTGATGAGAACGACACCTGAGCTGACACCCCATTTCTAACTTCCACACCAATGGGAGAATATTTGAGTAACGACAAATTTTACGGATATCAGTCCCCTCAGCAAGGCGGGTCTTCAGTAATACTAGGCTCGAACTCTCATGACACACCAGTCCGTTATCCTGACCACAAGGTTCACCGGCTACGTAACTGTAATTGAAAACCAACTACACTAATAAGAAAGAACACACACATTTTGCAACTTTTCCTTTGTAACCTTTTGTATATTTTCATTTTGTTCATTCAACATATAACGGAGAAAAAATGTTATTTTTAAAAAATAGGAAAACACTTCATCTGTCATTTGTTTTGCGGTATTTCTTTTCTAATTAGAGACAGAACACAGAATATTTTAATTTGGTAGATGAGTTAGTTATATGAGTAAGCAGAATTTTTAATATTTTCATAGCACATATAGGAAAGTGTCTTCGTGATATGTAGAATCTTATTTATTTGCTGCAATTTAAATAGGACATGAAATATATATTAAAATCAATCCATTACCCCATTCCTAGAATTAGGATCATAGAATCAATATATCATTGAATAAAATAGTTTTTTCTCTCGACACCTAAGCTGCTTAAATAGAATTTTATGAATAAAAACGTTTCAGCCTGAATTCACCTTGAATGGCATATTATACTTCGTCCCTGCGAATAACGAATGTATGTTAGTATGTATAGATCTTCACACAAGTTTGTTAAACTTTAAATAAAAATGACTATTTTTGGACAATAACTATGAGTTAAAATTCGTGATCTGTTAGACTGCGCTCATTTTTCTTCAAATCTTCTGGTATTTAGAACTAACCCAGTGCTTCTCAATTTTTCAATATTTGCGATCCGATTTTCAATCATAATTTTCATTCCCCCCCCATACAATAACAATGTATTAAATGCAAAAC
Organism: Trichonephila clavipes; assembly: GCA_019973935.1. NCBI lineage: Eukaryota > Metazoa > Arthropoda > Arachnida > Araneae > Nephilidae > Trichonephila > Trichonephila clavipes. The sequence goes on from BMAU01020615.1 coordinate 357,963, forward strand.
ATGTAGATTGACGTTAAGCTACAATACGACTTTATAAACGATAAAAATTATCGATAATTATTAAATAATATATATGAAAAGCCCATGGAAAAGGAGCTAGTAATTGTTAAACATGTTTTTAATTTAGTATATACTGACTAATTATCAAAAACATTGTACCGTACTGATATATTTGTAAATATATTAAATCACACACACACACACACACAAATCTAAATACAAATTTAATTTTATTATGTCAGAATGTATTTTGTTTTGCTTCCTTTCAGTAAATTAATACTTATTTTGTGATTTCCGACTTTTTCATTACGCTCGCATCCACCCCGTAGGGGTATCACCCCCAAACAGAGGAACGCTCCACAGTTTGAGAAACGCTTAACTCTCCCATGGACCATGAACATTCATAAAATCCAATCATTTGATGGGAAGCAATCTACCACATATTTATTAAAAGCACAACCACTAACACATTACTTTGTTAAATATCACCATTTGGAAGCAACAATTTTTTTTTGGCGAAAGCTATCGATGAGATAATACATAACAGATTTCTTCATAATAACGTTTTAGGTGAAAGTTAACTTACACTTGACTATGTTTGTTTCGCTAAAATTTTTTTAAAAAATATGTAATTCACATATGTTATAACACTTATATATTTTTAAATACTCTTGATAGTAAATAATAAGAAAATTAAGTAATACACTGTCAAAACCCGTAGCAAATCAGACAACCAGTAAATGAATGACTGTTAACGTAGTGCTCTGAAGTTATAACAGGACTATTGGCAAAAGACCTCGTAATACCACATTAAGCCATTTTGTGACCCTCACATCAAACAATCAAAAGTGAGTGTCAGTTGTAAAAAAAGTATCCTATCCGTAGTAAAATATGCTTACACATAAAAAAAAAGTTCTTCAGAGCTATGTTTTATAACTGAAGTTAAGAAAAGACCCTCGTAAAGGCAAAAAAAAAAACCTCTTAACTTTTGTCATGTTGAACATGCGTTCATTCTATATTACAAATAGATTTAAATGGATGTTTTCACTCATTTGCAAACACGAACATACTTTTCCTTTTCAAGAATCATGTTTTGTAATGAGGAAGCCAAAAACGCATATTTTTCAAATTCCTTGCCCTCCCTCCAAAGCGAAATTATGCAAAAATACTTCTTTCTTTTTCTGAAGTGCGACATCTCGAACATTCTGTAAGAGCGCAATTTCTTTAAAAAAATTGTGTTATGGCTGTCAGTATGGCAACGCCACCTTCTGAGTCCCATAGTTAATTAGACGTCAGTAGAAAATGAATTCTCCGCCCAAGAAGTTGCTTAAAAATGCAAATGAAAATGTTTGCGCGGATTATAATGCCGAAACACCCCATCATTAAGACGTGTTGAGGTTAATTTTTACGAGCCCACACTAGATTTCTCGAGAGTATGCACTTTTGAAGATTGATCACTTTCCCGGTCCCAGAGTTTGATTGAAGGCTGTTCAAAATGTCCTCTTCTGTGCTTGCTTACTGATTGCGATTATGTTGTTTCCGCCAAATGAACTGCTCATGAATAATTAATATTTGAAAAGAATTTTTTCAAAGAGCAACAACGTTTATTGCGAGAGAATTACTTTTTTCACTGTATCTTCAGTGCTTGCAACAAAAGATTATTCCTTTCCCCAAACGTGATAAATGTGTCTAATGTAATAAGGTAGGCGTAATGTTATTAAAATTTTAGATGCTTTTTATTTTAAATTGTTCCAATTCTTGAGAAAAGTTGGGGAGAGGAAAGTACTTGAGTTTTTCATGGTGTTTGAGAAAACCTATTCCTATGAAATGCTGAAACGTTTTTATTATAGCGTTATGCGTGCGCATTAAAATATTAATTTTAAAATAAAATTTCTCTTGAAGCTTTCGAATGGTAAAATACAAGATGACTATAATTAAAGTTTCACTTTTTGAAAATTCTGTAAAAAAAAAAAAGAATCTTCACAGAATGACTTAAAGTTTGAATGGAATATACTTTAAAAGAAGGGGAAACGCGGTATAGCATGTGAAAAGAGTTTCAAGGTGTATCAATAGATAGAGTTGTAAGTGATATACTGAAAGTAGATTCGGCTACAAATGGCATTTTGAATCGAATTACTATGGCTTCGGTATAACACATTAAACCAACTATCTGGTCAATGTGCAGGATCATTTCGGTTTTTTGACTGGAAAAAATAAACTAAAGTAATTCTGACTGCTGTCAACAATTATTTATACATCGAATTAGAATAGTATTTAAAAGCTGTACAATAATTGAAATCCATCGGAATTAGATTGTTTAAATTAAAACACGAGTGAAATAAATTAGAAACTGAAACAAGATTAAACCAAAAACACTCTACATCAGTGTTAGTTCTTCTACAAGCACTTTAGCCGAAAAGGGCGTTTCAGAACCTGGGTCGTCGAAATTCGTTCAAAACTTCATTGAAAGCTCCCCTCAGTGTTCCGGTTCATTTCAATTCAACTTTCCCGAGCCAATCCACAGTGATTTATGGTAATTGTTCCGGAAAATGCCCCGGTGAATTTGTTTTCCGGGGATTTTTAACTGAAACTCGATTCGAGAATGGTGTAAATGAATGATGGAACACTTTGCTTTTGCAAAGTGAGTGTTTATAACTTTATTTATCCAAACCTGACCGAAAAAGAACTCGAATGCATTCGTTACGGTTATAATTATTATGACTCCTTTAAACAGTAGTTACAACACTTTCACTAAACGTTTGGGAATTATTGTGATAATTACATCTTAATAATTTCATTCTGTTAATTATTAACGGCATCTATGAAGATATAACCGAAACCTCCCCAAAGAAGAAATATTAGTAACAATTATTTAAATGACTGTATAATATAAATATGATAATTAAAAAAATAATGTATTTAAAAGCAGTTTCTTATTTTTTGAGTTAACCAATAAATCGATTTCATTATTTTATTCTTCAAAAGATGCAAATTGCTAATGTTGTATTCACAATATCTAAAATTTAGGGCTAAAAAATTATTGGGACACTATTTTTAACTTTTGTATGCAAGTATTATTCAAGTGATTCTGCGATAATTAGTTGTGTCTAGTTCGAGAGGTTTTCCCCCTTTTTTTATTTTAAATATTCACTGTGCAAAAGTATATTTAATGAAAAGGACTGTGACATAGTCTATTGTCGTGAATTCCCATCTTTCGATAAATGTTATGGTTTTACCAGCTGGTCAAGGACAAGTGCCTCACCCATCGATTGTCCCTGAAGTTTTTACAATCAACCAGCTGTGGAATGACCGGTGCACGTGGCCATGGGGCCATTGTTTATTGTCTGAACTCAGGGAGTGGAGATTGCAGACGGGTCGGCATAATAGACTTAAGAGTTCGGCGCCCCATGGACAATAGGCGAAGCCTATCTTAAAAATAACCATATTGTCTTTTTCTAGTGTTGTTTGAAGGGGATGCTAGAAACAGGTGGCGTGATGGGCCAGTGTGTCCAGCTGTGGACAAGGAACTATGGCGCCTTGGACCAGACGGCTCGGGTGTGTTTTGGCGGGTTATGCGCCAATAGGACGAGGGAGGTCAAGAGAGACTTTGTTGACCTGCGAATAAGAAGGAGCGAGGGGCGTGTTGTGAACACACCCCTGTTGTTTAAAAAGGGTTGTTTTTGAGGACACGAGAAAAAAGACCTTAAAAAAACCTGGAGAGAGAGAGTAAGAGAAGAGACCGGAAAAAACCTGGAGAGAGAGAAAGAGAAAAGACCGGAGGAAAAAAATCCCCGAGAGAGTGAAAAAAAGACGATGAACGCCGGTGGCGTTGAGCATGAGTATATGAACTGACCACACCGGCTTGGCATTTAATCTGGATTTATATTACTTCATTTACAAATTGTTAGCAAATAAAGTTTGCTTTTACTTGTATATTAAGCTGTAAAGATTTGCTTATTGATGGATAGCTACTCACGACGTTACAGCTAATATAAATATATGAAATTGGTGGCAGCGGTGTTGATCCGGCATTTAAGTAAACAGATGCCCGAATCCTTTATTTTAATTGAAGAAAAAAAAGAGGCCAGCCGTGTGCGATTGTGATGAAGCGAGTTTAATGAATCCTAATTCCTGGATTTCCCAGCTGTGAGAAGTGTTGGATGCAAGTGTCTCCCGTTCCTGCTTGTGAAGAGTGCCCGCGAAGTGCCTGCCTTCCGTTTTTTCCCGGAGAAGGATAAGGAAGAGGTTTCCAGTGTTTTCACCTGCAATGTTAAGGTCAGTCTTTTTCTTTGAGTATCGTATCGGGGCAGCAAAACATTATTTTTAGTAATGTAAAATTTTGTAAGGAAAATAATACTAGATAAAGTTAAAAGTATAGACTGAGAGACTACAGAAATTATTAAGTTTGTTTGCAGTGTATTGATTTGCTATGTTTGTATGTATGTTTGTTTATTGAGTTAGGTCGTAGTATACAGTAGTATATTTGCTTCGTTAGCAGTTTTTGCGTAGTGTATTGTCACGTTACTCTGAGTATTTTTATTATTTTGTGAAGTATAATTAAAGTCTATGTTTAGTGTACAGTTAGTTACGTTTGGTAGTTGTATAAGTTTGTGGAGTACAACTGAGTATAGTGTATAGTGTAGTGTTGATTTATGTTGGATATTTGATTTGTTTTAGAGACCATTGAGATTGGATTTAGTGTTGTATTTATTAAAGCACGATGGCGTTTCTTTTAAAGCAAACAAAAGAGGTATTGTTAGAGGTTGCGATAGATTTGGGAGTCGAAGTCAATAGTACTCTAACCAAATCAGAAATTAAGAATAGAATTTGTCAGAGTGAAGACTATAACAAAGAATCGGTTAAAAGTTTGTTGGAGGGTATCTTGGCGGAAAAACGGGAGGCTAGGGAATTGAAGGAAAGGCCGGAGGCTAGGGAATTGAAGGAAAGGCCAGAGGCTAGGGAATTGAAGGAAAGGCCAGAGGCTAGGGAATTGAAGGAAAGGCAGGAGGCTAGGGAATTGAAGGAAAGGCAGGAGGCTAGGGAATTGAAGGAAAGGCAGGAAGCTAGGGAATTGAAGGAAAGGCAGGAGACTAGAGAATATGAGTTGGAGCGGTTAAGATTGTCTAACGCCACTGAGACGGTTAGTGTATCGTCTGCCGATTTAGAAGGGCAAGGGGTAAATAGACGTGTTAATTTAAAAGACTTGGTGCCTAAATTTGATGCAAAAAATGCAGACATTAATTTATTTTTTGAAATATTTGAAAGGCAGGCGATAAAAGAAAAAGTGGCTGAGGATAGATGGGTCTCCCAACTCATTCCTTTACTTCCCATAGAAATTGCGGAGATAGTAGCGAAAGAACCTTTAGAGAAAAGCGACGATTACCCCCACATAAAAAATCTACTCTTGGCCCGGTTCCAACTCACGCCGATAGCCCTTAGAGATAGATTTGAGTCGCATCAACGCAGACCTGGGGCCATGTGGGTGGATTTAGTATTCGAACTAAGGTCCTACCTGGACAACTGGCTAGCGGGGATGAAAGTGGGTGATTTCGCCGCATTAAAAGAGCTACTAGTGACAGAACAAATAAAAAAAAAAGAGCACCAAGTGAATTAGTAGACCATTTTCTAGATTCGTGGGATGGTTTCAAGGAGGCTAAAAGTTTAGCTGAGAAATTGGACCATTTTGAGGCGATTAGAAGAGTGCATAAAAAACAGGTCCGACGAAAACCTGGGAGCGTAGAACCTTTGATAAACAGCCTCTCGAAAGTAAAAATAAATCTGCGCATTTTAGTGGTAAGGGTAAAAATATCGGGCCCTTGAACAGGGATCCTTATAAGCATGAGGTAAGCCAGGGGAGTTTTCAAATTAGGAGGGAGTGCCCCAGGGCGGGGGATAATCAATTTGAGAAGAGGAAGCCCATAATATGCTACTACTGCAATGAGACAGGGCACATAAAGCCAGTGTGCCCTAGATTAAGGAAAAATAATTTCGAAACGGTAGCTAATTTAACTTTAAATACCGGGAATTACGACCCATTTAAAAAATTCAAAATGAAGATGGAAATAAATTGCATTGATCGCGTATGTCTAAGAGATTCGGGGTCATCCATAGACGTCTGTTCGCGGAGCTGGATTAATGAAGATGACCTCCTAGGTGAATACGTTTGGTTGAAAAGCCCGTTAGATGAGATTTGCCCCTGTTTGTCTCTGGCTAAAATTAAAATCAAAACGAAGAAAGGAGAGTTTTATACCAAGGCTGCAATAAAACAGGATATTAGTGACAATGATCTATATTTATTGGGAAACCGAACAGCTGAACTGCTGGAGTCAGACGAACAGGGGGTGCACTTGGTTAACGCAGTGGTGACTAGAAGTAAACAAAAAAGATTTTTCCCCGAGAAAGCAAAAGAGGCGAACGAAGCGGAGTTTGAACTTACGGATCCCCGTCCGAGGGAGGGGAAGACGATAGCTTTATCATTCCCACTTTTGAAGGAGAAGGGGGAAAGAGTTTGGCGAAAGTGAATGGTGTTGAATTTAAAGAGGAACAAAGAAAATGCCCCGATCTAAAACCATTATGGGATAAGGCCCAAACAGGAATAGACAAAGAATTTAGGGTCATCAGGGGAAATTAGTTAGAGTCGCGAAAACTAAGCGAGGGGAGGAGGTCAGACAGCTATGCGTACCCATAAAGTTTAGACTCGACATTAACAAACTTAGCCATGACGAAATAGGGGGCATCTGGGGGTGACGAAAACCAAAGATAGAATTCTAAGGCATTTTTTGGCCGAACGTGTACAGAGACGTGGAGGAGTTCGTCAAAACTTGCGATTCGTGTCAACGAGTAGGGAAACCGAGAGATAAGGCGAAAGCACCCCTGAAATTAGTGCCAATTATTTCGGAGGTATTCTCTAAAATCAATATAGATGCTGTGGGACCTCTCCTGTCTCAACAAAGCAAAACAAATATCTGATTACGTCAATTTGTGTAGCCTCTAAGTACCCGGAAGCTATACCGGTGGAGAGTATTACTTCCCCGAACGTAATAGACGCCCTCTTGAGTATCTTTTCTAGGATAGGATTCCCACGCGAAATACAATCCGACCTGGGGACTTCTTTCACTAGTGAATTGACCACCACCTTTTTCAATAAGTTCGGCATCAAAGTGACGAGGTCATCAGTCAGCCACCCCCAAAGCAATGCAGTGGAGCGAGTGCATAGAACCATCAAGCGCGCAATTAAGGCTTTGTGCGTGGAATCGGGAGAAGATTGGGAGGGGGTTCTTCCTTTGGCATTATTCTCTCTCAGAACGGTTGCGCACGAGAGTACATGTTTCAGTCCCACCGAGTTGGTCATGGGAAAGAATTTGAGAACACCCCAAACGTTAGTTTACGAGGAATGGATGGAGGAGGGAAACACGAGTCAATCGGTAGTGAAATATATATTGAAGTTAAATAATAGACTCAAACGTTGCCAAGATATTGCGATCACTAGGATGAAAGAATGCCAACTTAAAAGGAAAACGTGGTACGATCGCGATGTCGTGGAACGGAAATTTGTGGAAGGGGATCTGGTAATGGTGTTAGTTACCTCTAAACAAAATAAACTTGAGGTAAATTGGATAGGGCCGGGAAAGGTACTTAGTAGAATTTCGGATACAAATTATGTGATAGATCCACCAGGAAGAAGGGACCGCGTAGTACTATCTATCACGTAAACTTACTAAATCCGTATCATCGGAGACCCGAGCTGGTAAGCCTGGTTGTAGAAGAGGTCTCGGATGACATAGAGGGAGATGCGGAAATTCCTTATCCAGATAAACAATGCACGAAGTTTGACTATCACGAAATATTGAGGGAAAGTCAACTGCAACTTAAACTATCCCCCTCTCAGATCGACGAATTAAAACAAGTCATTACTAAAAATAAGGACGTGTTTTCCCAGACCCTGGGACGACTCACTTGATGTGAATGGATATTGAATTGATCTCGGACAAGCCCATTAAAACAAAACCTTATCGGATGTCTCCGAGACAAATTAACATATTGCGAGAAGAAATTAAACGTTTGTTGGAACTGGGTGTAATAGAGATAGGACAGTCCGATTACACTTCGCCCCTTATTTTAGTAGAAAGCCCAAATAAAGACCCTCGTCCTTGTGTTGATTATCGTCGATTGAACGAGATAACTCGAGCTGAATTTTTCCCTTTGCCAAATATGTAAGAGATAGTAGAAAAAGTGAGTGCGGCTCCCTATGTAACGGTGATGGATTTGTCGAAAGGTTACTTTCAGATTCCGCTCACGCCGAGAGCTCAGAGATACGCAGCTTTCGTTACTCCATTTGGCACCTATATCCCCAAGAAAATGATGTTCGGGTTAGTATGTGCGCCCTATTATTTTTGCAAATTGATGGCCCAAGTTTTAGAGGGGTTGGAGCAGTTTGCATTGCCGTACATAGACGATATAGCCATTTTTTTTTTTCCCAAGGGTGGAAAGATCACGTAAAGCATATCGACATAGTTTTAGGAAGATTGAGAAAGGCGGGGCTTAAAGTGAAACCCTCTAAATGTAAGTTTGCTCAAGAGGAAGTCTTATTTCTAGGGCATCGAATTGGTTCAGGGAGTAGGTCTCCGAGTGATCTGAAGATAAAAGCTATAGCAGATTTCCCGCGGCCCACCACTAAAACACACGTACGATCCTTTCTCGGTCTAGTGGGGTACTACTCTCATTATATCCCAAATTACAGCACAATAGCTTCACCCTTGACCGACGCACTGAAAGGGAAAATTAAGAAAGAGAAGATCACTTGGGATGAGAAATGTGGGAAAGCGTTCGAGGAGCTAAAAGCCAAGCTCGTCACCCAACCCATATTGTTTGCCCCAGATTTTGCCACGGATTTCATCCTGCAAACGGACGCGAGTGAGGTGGGTACTGGGGTTGTTTTATCGCAAAGAATAGAAGGGGAAGAACACCCCATCGTTTTCCTAAGCAAAAAATTTTCTAAGGCGGAGCGAAACTACAGCACGGTGGAAAGGGAATTAGCTGCGATAATTTTTGGTCTAAAGCGATTAAAGCATTATTTAGACGGGCAAAATTTTATTATAGAAACCGACCACAACCCCTTAAGGTACCTAAACAAGATGGGGAGTACTAATCCTAGGTTACAAAGATGGGCGTTGAGTTTACAGCCGTTTAATTTTGAAATCAAACACAAACCTGGGAGGCTCCATGGAAACGCGGACGGCCTAAGTATTTTGGAATAAGTAGTTTGTAGATTTTGCTATTAATTATTATGTATATTTAAATTACTGTTTTATTTATATGTGTGTATGTATATTTGTGTACATTGTGGAAGAAAATGGATGTTAGTGAAAATCTCTGATGTCTCTTAGTCAACCGTAGGCCAACAGATGTTTACTTCTGTAGTCAGGCGCGATTAAGTGTAGATGGTTATTAAGAGATTGGCATTTGACGCCTTTTGTTTAAAATTATAATTTAAAGGTGAAATGTAACTTGGAGAAAAAGAATCCCAGATTCGGATTTTAAGATCTAATTGTGTGAAGTGTACATTTTTTTTGGAAATTTGATTCATGTATTATGTTATTTTTTGATTGTGTTTAATACCGGGATTGCTGCCCTGATCAATCTCATTGATGGGACGATCTTTATGTGTGTGACTTCTAAAAACTGAATCCAACTAGGACCAGAGCAGTCCCGTGAAATGGACTTTTTTTAGGGGGAAGGAGTTGTGACATAGTCTATTGTCGTGAATTCCCATCTTTCGATAAATGTTATGGTTTTACCAGCTGGTCAAGGACAAGTGCCTCACCCATCGATTGTCCCTGAAGTTTTTACAATCAACCAGCTGTGGAATGACCGGTGCACGTGGCCATGGGGCCATTGTTTATTGTCTGAACTCAGGGAGTGGAGATTGCAGACGGGTCGGCATAATAGACTTAAGAGTTCGGCGCCCCATGGACAATAGGCGAAGCCTATCTTAAAAATAACCATATTGTCTTTTTCTAGTGTTGTTTGAAGGGGATGCTAGAAACAGGTGGCGTGATGGGCCAGTGTGTCCAGCTGTGGACAAGGAACTATGGCGCCTTGGACCAGACGGCTCGGGTGTGTTTTGGCGGGTTATGCGCCAATAGGACGAGGGAGGTCAAGAGAGACTTTGTTGACCTGCGAATAAGAAGGAGCGAGGGGCGTGTTGTGAACACACCCCTGTTGTTTAAAAAGGGTTGTTTTCGAGGACACGAGAAGAAAGACCGGAAAAAACCTGGAGAGAGAGAGTAAGAGAGAAGAGACCCGGAGAGATAGAGAAAGAAAAAAGACCGGAAAAAAACCTGGAGAGAGAGAGTAAGAGAGAAGAGTCCCGGAGAGAGAGAGAAAGAGAAAAAGACCGGAGGAAAAAAATCCCCGAGAGATTGAAAAAAGACGATGAACGCCGGTGGCGTTGAGCATGAGTATATGAACTGACACACCGGCTTGGCATTTAATCTGGATTTATATTACTTCATTTACAAATTGTTAACAAATAAAGTTTGCTTTTATTTGTATATTAAGCTGTAAAGATTTGTTTATTGATGGATAGCTACTCACGACGTTACAGGACGATAAAATATCGAGAAAAAAATTAGAGAGGATTCCTTTTAATTACATCCACACAGCTCCTTTTTTCCATCCCTATTATTAGTTCACTCTCCATCCTATATATATATTTATCGTGTTTAAATTTTCAGTCGTTTATAAAATATACTATCCAATCAAGTTCGAATAATTTTTTTCAAACATGTAGTGGACACTTAATGTTAATAAATGTTTCGAATATTAATTGATTAATTAAATTAAAATTAATTAATTACTGGTTTTCGATGCCAACTTAGATTCGTTTCTATTGTTGTAACAATGCAACTGTTAAAACAATGACAAAAGTTATCGCTGAAAACCGATTTTTCAGACAAATCACGCTCTTTTTTCAATTCCTACTATTAGTTTATCTATATATGGTTACTTACCCGTAGGTATTTCACGTTGTATAAATATATACTGTTTACATATCTATAAATTATTGATTATCTAGCATTAAGAATTCGATTATATGTCACCTCTTGATACAAAAAGGACGGAAATTATAATTTCTATCTAAACTAGAAGGAGAAAGGTTTTTTACGCTCCCTTAACCCAATATAATCAAGTGGATATTCACCAAACCCACTTTTAGGGGATCTCTACTCCATAAAATAAACATGCGTGCTAAATTTCGTGTCTAAATCTAATAGAGCAAAAGCGAAATTTCATGATCAATACGCCTCGTAACCCCGTTGAGAGCATTCTTAGCGGATTTCAATTCAACAAAAGAAACAGGCAAACCAAATTTTATTATACTCCTATTGGTTCGAAAACGGGAATTGTTGTCTATCAATACGTCCCAATAACTCCCCCAATTCCCCCAGGAGTTGATTTTTGTAAAATCCGTTCCTAGTGGAACTCTATTTAACTAAAGAAACGTGCTCAACAGATTTCAAGTAAATGGGTTAAATTCAAAAACAGGAATTTTCTATAGCTCTTAACCCCTCGCAACCCCCCGGTTTTCGCAAAATTCTTTGTTGGGGGAACTCTATTTTATGAAAGGAACATATCTTCTAATTTTCAAGCAGGTAGGTCTTATAGTTAAAATATGGAAATATTTATCTATTACGCCCTTTAATCCCTCTCAGTGACCCTTGGCGTAAATTTTTCCCAAACGTGTTTTGTAGCGGATCTCTACTCCAAGAAAGGAATCTTCGTACCAACTTTCCAGGCTGTGTGTATATAATAGTTTAGTAACGGAACTAATTATCTATAACGCCCCTTAAACCCCCGTAATGCACATTGCGGTTCAATCTTTGCGAAATCCATTCTTAGGTGATGTCTACTCCATGAAAGGAACCTGCCTACCAAATTTCAATTATCTAGGCTTAATATATATATTTTTGGAATATTTGTTCGGGAGCACCTATAACTCTAATTCTGGTTATAAAAAAATTCAAAAACCTTTTCCCGGGGATACACCTAATAATTTCCCAAATTTTCTCGGCGATTCTATGTATTGTTTTTGAATCTATTGAGTACAGACAGACACACATTCATTTATATACAGAGAGAGATATCATTCATAATTTTAATCGTTAATAAAATTATACTTTCTATTCACCTGTTCAAAGTAGGAATTGACTTATTTTTTATATTACGTGTTTTTAATCTAGGTAGTTTGATAAAATAAAATGAAACAAGTAATATAAAAAAAATTTAAGTCAATTTCTACTAAGATCAAAGAAATTTTTTATTTTAGTTACTTTTTATTAAGTAGTTACAATTAATATAAATATGTATATACATAGGACAGAATCACAACATTAAGTGGTAATTAATTTTTATTCAATATCATTAAAGTATCGTATTATCATCCAAAACAATGGTGTCCATAAAATTTTAGTTCAACTGAATGCTTTAAAACGTGAGAAAAAAAACCTTTTCAAGTTTTCACACAGGTTGCTAAAATTGTCGCTAAGTCGCCAACGTGGCTGTATTTGTAATTCTTTAAATAATTAGTTCTAATCAAAATTAATTTTTATTAATTATTATTAAATTATTGTATTATGATCCAAAATAATCATATATATAAAATATCAGCTCAATTGAGCGTTTTAAAATGTATTTTATTAACGATTGAAAATTACACCAAGATAAATAAATAAATAAATATAGAGAGAGTGTGAGTTAATAGTACGAATTGAAAAAAGTGTTAAAAAAGAGTTAAAAATCCATATCTCAATACACATATGTTCTCAATAAAATTTTACTCGGAAGTGTTGGGTTCTATTGGCGCATATTTGAAGAACCTACGTCAACACGTTAATTCACATAAAAATCTGTGTCTGTAATCCAGACAAAAATTTACAAATGTAAGAGAAAAGAACTGGAAGGATGGAGTGAGAGATAAGGCGATTTATTCTAATTTGATAAAGGTCTCTAACGGATCCTTTTTTTAAAATTAGAGACGTAATAGAGCATTTTATAATTTGAAAGATAACTTATGAATTACCGTAATTTAATATTTGCCTCAGCTATAAACGTGTATTTTTATGGCGTGTTCAATGCTATTTATTTACTTTATTTTATGTAGGACATGTGAATCGTGAAATGCATCTTAAAATCCAACAATTACTCCTTCCATGGACACCTAGCTTACCGTAGAGTAAATCAATACTTTGTGTTATTTCATGGACACCCAAGCACCTTGAACAGTATTTAAAGCTATATATCTAACACATTTGCATGCATCAAACTTTGATCATGAATGTGTTAAAGTTCGTGATCTCTTGTTTTTATCTTTTTATAATAAGATAGCTGGTATTTAGGTACTATCTCATGGACCATGGACATCGGTCAAAATGAATGAGGCGGCTGACGAACCAAACCACACTATTGGGTATGACACAAAAATCCGTCAGGTAGGCACTCATAACTAATGAGTAATTTGGTACTTACGTATATATAATCGCAACCTATTGGCATGAAGAGAAGCCTTTTAGTTGTATTTTATCCAAACTTTAATATTAGTAAGTCTATTCTTAATTTTATTTTCCAACGCACGTTTTAGAAATGTTTTTCTAGCTCGATTAACAGTTATTAAAAGAACTACCATCCGGTATAGTGGCTAATGACGCTGACTGCTGTATCGTAGGATCTGGGTTCGAATCCCGGAGAAGGCATGGAAGTACTCTAAATAGCCGTCGAGTCACAAGTCCTCTCATGAAGTTGGTGGATGGAGAAGAGAAGTGGAAGGCCCCTGACCACCCCCGGGATGTTCTCTCTCAAAATTGGGGTGAAAACGAGCCAAAAAGTACTGTCACCTGCATGGTGCTCAAGGTTACGGCTAACCCTTTGTCATGATGAATTCGTGGTCCTCTTTCTAGCACATGCCCATCAGGTGGCATTAGTTCCAACAACAATAATTCTATAAGCATATTCTGAAAAACGTAAAACATTATTTGACGAGACAAAGAAACCATAGATTTTTTTCCTAAGAAACACGTTTATGGAAAATGTACACAGAACCTCCCAGCATTCATAAAATATGCAAATTGCAGATAATTACCCATTACGTTTCGCTTTGTGAAGTAACGGGAAAAAATACTTTTTTTGTTTAATTACTACCTTAAAGTTACTTTGTGTAATGCTTCTTTACCAAAATCAATCTCCCCAATCAATCGTGAAAAATAAAGTCCTTATCTAAAAACCGGGCATTTAACCGGTTGCCGTATAAATAGTACTTTTGGTGTTAGCTGTAACTCAGTGCTTCTCAAAGTTTCAATACTGGCGCCCCCCTTTTAATCACAATTTTTATCGTGCGCTCCTTATACATTAATAATGTACTGAATGCAATAATAAGGCACTTTGACGCTAAAGCAACGATCTTTATTATAAACCGTACAAATTCATGACATAAGTATTAAATTTTGTATGTTACTTTTAAGCAAAAAAAAATAAGTAATAGGATAATTATTATGTTATTTTTCCTTTCTGTATTTTTTAAATTAGAACTTATTGCAAAATGCGGTGGTTGCTTAGAAGACAAAATATAGATATCAGCTAAATATAGAAAAATAACTCAGAGGGTCAATTTCTAATCATAAGCATTCCTTTGAAAAACTTTGCTCTGTAAGAACAATGGAAGTCGCTAATACTTATTAGAATTGTTCTTAATTAGTATTATTTAATTAGTTATAAAATACTCTGTGCAGCACTGATACATTAAAAGTATACCGGCTGAAGTATCCACTCTTTGCACGAGTTTATTTATAAGAAAATAAAACATTGATATAATCGCTTAATTGTAAGGAGAGTAAAGCCAAGTGTGCGACAATGTTTACAAAAATGTAAAATGATTTTTTTTTAAATGATTGCTCAAATTATAATTAGTTTTAAGCGAACTGTAATTTTAAGCCTCACAGAATTAGCATTTAGAATTTATGTTGAATAATGAATAATAAAAAAAATTCCTATGAATAATAATTGTATCATTTTTAATATTTTAAAGCGAAAATACTTCAAAATGTTTTAACCCTGGAGAAGGCACGCACTCGATACTAATGGTCGAGCGGGGTTATTTAGTCACCCCAATCCTTTTTTTGAAAATTATTTTTATAGTACAAAATAAAAATCGTAATTCCAGTGAATAATTTAATTAAGAGAAAATATACTCACACCTTCTTTCAAGGACACAGAATATATTTCGGGAAAAAAGTTATCACATCGGGAACTCAGACAAAACAAGTACCTTGAGATTGTAAAAAAACGTTTGCTACTCCCAAAAAAGAGGGAGATATGTGAGAAATATATTTTAGTTCACGTTAAGATTGTCAAACAGGAAGATAGTGTCAGGGCCATGGGTAACAAACAGATTTGCCAGAATTACCGATTCCGTGCACTCTGTGCTCGGCGTGACCGCTCTCGGATTAAAAGTGTATTTATTACAATATGGATGTTCTAAAAAATTTTTCACTATGCTTTATATGTTTGGGATAGCTCATTAAAATAAATCTTGGCCTAGTACTTCCCTAAATGAAAAAACAAATACATAAGAGCAAGGACGTAACTAACTGCATGTAAGTTCGAAATACGTTCTGCTGCCTATAGCTGATGGCAATAATATATAACAGTGATGAACTTTTTATTTTCCTAAAATTTTTTTTATTATGGGTTTGGGTTTTATCTTTTTTTCTCTGAAAGTGTAGCATTTTCGGTTTGAAAAGGAAACGTAATAAAAAAAGTCTCTCCTCATGGGATTACAGCGAATCAAATAAAATGTTTTTTATTTGGTTATAGTATCAAAGATAGCTATAAAATGAGGTTTTGAAGTAGAAGATTTTATTTTTGATGACGTAATATCACAGATATAATTATATATATATATATATATATATATATATATATATATATATATATATATTATTTCAGTGTAAATGTGTATTTTTTATTATGCCAGAAAGTATTTTGTTTTACTTCACATTCCAGTAAATAATTTTTTTAATCTTTTGTTTTCGAAATGCTTGCGCCTCCCTTGTAGGTTTATCGCGCCCCACAGTTTGAGAAACACTGCTGTAACTGAATAAAGGAGCAAATGTTTTAATTAATTTGAAAACAGAAGACATTCCATTATGTACAATTGTTATTTTTTAAAGCTATTTAGAATAGGATTAAGTAATAATAATAATTCACTTTGGATGTTGTGTGTGGCTATCTCTAGCGATGCGAAACGAACTATTTTGTTCGTGTACATTTTTCCATTGTTCATTTTCTCAGATTAGCTACCAGATGACGCTTTTTTACAGAACCAAAATGTAATTAATTGTAATCAATTTTTTGGAGAGAGAAAGGTATAGAAAGCTTTGAAAGAAGTTAAGTAAAATCATTCAACAGTAACGAAATCTAGAATATGTGGGTGTTGTGAGAAATATGTCCTTCAATATTGAATTGCTGATAACACAATCCTTTGTATTTTGGACTTGATTATCGACTGATTTTAGTTAAATTTTGATTCCAATTATAAAGTAGTGATTTTCAAAAGAAAAAACAAATAAAGCGAGATGTATACAATAGAAACGTTTTCAAACGCTTCTACTCAATACTATATATTTTTCCATTTCTTTAGATTACGTTACAAAACCTATACTTATTTGAGGAATATGTTTTTTTTTCCGATTAAACGAAGATACGTTGTCGTAATTTATGAATGTAATATTAAAAAGTGCAAAGCATGCTTTTTATATTGTAACGTAGATCCAGGTTCGAGGATTTTATGCAATGAATCGCAAAGAGTGAGACAATTCTTCTGGAGCGAGCGAGGAAAATTTATTGTCGGAAAAAATCCTTGAAATACAGAATAAAGTAGCAATATTCGCAGAATAAATCTCAAAAGGCCTTCAGACACAACTATCAGTAGTGTCTAAAACAGAAGTTTGTTAAAGATTATTCACAAGCACTCGCTCATCCCCTATTCAACCGAAGTAATAACTGTTCGCTGGTTGGCTCTTCACTGTCAAATCAATATAACTTTTCATCGGTCAAAACAAGATTAACTAGATTTCGGAGAGCGACTCCCTATTTATAAGCCCCACGGATCTATCGAGAAAGATCCGCTTACGTCATAGATCGTGACATTAGTATATTACTCTATTCATCAATATGGTCTTCAAGTCGCCAAAAATGGTGCCAACTTGGCTTTATCACCATGATTTTGCCAAGTTTCCACTGGATTCTCATTTTACGGTGCTGCTTGCGAATATTACAATTTTAACATAAAATAAATTCAGAGTAATATAAGCGTATGACACATCCAGATATAAATTCTTTACATTTTAAACTTTAATTACACAAAATTAGTAACAATATTAAATAAATTTCATGCACTGATCAAAACATTAAAATTGAAATGAATTAGTGAGTGAATATTAACGTCGTACTGTTCAGCTACACGAGGGCTTTCGGCGACGGACCACATCATTTTGAACCATGGTCAAGTGAGCTGGCAATCCCCCTCTCCTAACCTCAAATTGAAATGAATGTAGGTCACTTAAAAGCAAGCCACTATACATATTTAAAGTGTGGTGATTTTTTTTTATTTTAAAACATGGAATATTTTTAAGCTACCAATACAGTTTGTTACTTTAAAGCAAGCAATTGCAATCTATTTTCAAAGTAGTACATTGGAACGGAAAGTACATCAGAAATATGTGTTCCTGCATCCTCAGAGTGTACTACTCAATCCATCTATTATAAATTTGAAATTTCAATCACATGAGAGCTGCACCAGCGCTATTGGTGAGATTCCTCGTAACTTCAAGCAGCGGAAAGTTGATAAGGGCATCTGACTTCATACCTGCCTTCCCTAATTTACACACCTCATTACCTAATGGTTTTGAGGATGAGCTCTACTTTGCGAATAAGAACTCTCATTATTCAATACAACAGGCCTTTAGTGAAATTAAGTTCGTCACTCGATTGCTGCATCAACAATGCGAGTAATTGAGTAACAATGCGTCGTGAAATTGTTACTCAACTTTTATCTAAATGTAACATTGCGGCGAGCATAAGTTTTAGAAACAAGGTCACGACAAGGTCTATCGGAAGTAGAAACTTTTTTTACGATGAAAAGAAGGACGAAAAATGAATGTTTGCAACGTAAATGCATGAAACATTTGAATAATCCAAACAAAAATACACTAATTACAATTACATCCCTTTTAATTATTAACTTCAGAGGTGGGCAACCCAAATTATCTTGAAGGTCACTCCGGAAAAACATTATAATACTGCAGGCTGCATATAAAAATATATATCTTTATATTCGATTTGGACCCATTACAAACATTTTTGGAGTAAAAATTTAAAACAGAATGACGGATTATTATTGTTTTCATTGTTTTTCATGTATTCAAACATAGATACTTTAATAATAACGCAATGAGCAAAAAATATTTAATTTATTTAATTAGTTAGATATTTGTTTCTCAACTCTTTCACTTAGTTTCTGCAAGTTGATCTCAATGCGTGTATTTGTGCATCGTAATTGATTTTGGGGTTTCGTACGGTAAGCTTAAATGCGATTTACGTTTGATGCATTTTATTTTGGGAAAAAGGTGCATTATATTAACAGTAACATAAGCAAAGCGGTAAAATAGCAACAGTTATGGATTTTATTTGTTAAAAAACCGCAAAACAAAACTTTTGCACAAAATAGTCATTTTTTAAAGTTGAAATGAATCTCGTGGGCCGCAAAATTATTCAAGACGGACCATATGTAACCTCTGGGGCACGGTTGGCTACCCATGATTTATTTAAACGGGTATTTTTTTTCATTAAATGATTTTTTGGCAATACACTTTTTTCTAATATATCAGAAATTTCAAACTAAGAAATAACCTACATATTGAACTAAGTATCAAGTATTGACTTAAAGTATCAATATTCAATCCTGATTTCTCAATTGTTCAAACATCATTACCAACTCTTTCAACATCTGAATTAGCTCCAGGGCAGCACAAAGTAAATTCAGCATGAATAACTAAATTTTCATATGGACTGTGTACATTTTAGAAAGGGTTAAATATTTCCACCCATTTTTTTTATCAATTTCAACATGTTGATTTTCCCATTGTATTAATTTATCAGAATTTAAATATATATTCAGTCTTCTAATATCTTCAAGCACAAATCATTGCCATCGATTTTAATATTGGGTATTTCTTGCAATAAAAACTCAACGCAATTTTCTACATCTACTCAGCTTTACTAGAGATGAAATAAAAAGAAAAATATCATTGAAAACTTATTTTCTGTAATATTTGTTTCAAGCCATTCTTCAACATATTGGATACAAAGTTCGTCACTTCTTTGGTAAACTTTTCCGTTACAATTTTCATTTTATTATTAAAGGAATAAAATTTTCTTCAAATCGTGATTTTTATCGATGGATAAAACGGTTCAAAATAAGACTAACTTCTGTAGTTGAAATATGTTCACCATCAATCTTCTGAAAAGTTTTATGGAAAATAAATGCCCGAATATTATATACATTAATATCTCCAATAATTCATTTTGTACCGGCACATGACGCATAACAGTTCGGCCTGGCATCTCTGAATAGATATTAACAGATTACCATCAAAATATCTATTAAAAAGCAGGACAAGTAGGAGAATACTTTTCGAGGAAGGACAGAACCTATAAAAGAAGGACTGTTCTCCCTAAAAAAGGACGATTGGTCACCTTACCAAAGGATACTAGCCGAGTTTATTGTGTCATTGCTAAAACATTAATCGACAAAAATATTGCGCAAATAATAATTTTTGGAGAAGAGTAGCCAAATCGATTCACCATCGACACTTAAAATTGAAAAGACAAATATATCTGACATACAAGAGAGCTGTCATATTAACACTATTAACAATTTACGATACATTTTTTCCCGAAAGTTAGACAAATTTCTGTTACAAATTATGCTGCACAGATGTTTTTTTTTCTTAAAATATCTTCATTTTACATGTGTTATGTAGTCACTAATGCCACCTGATTGGCAAAGGCCAGATCAAGACCCACGAAATTCATCATGGCAAAGAGCTAAGTGACGCCTGTCGTTAGCCGTAGATTTGAGCACCATACAGGTGACAGAACGATATTGCTCGATTCCACCCCAATTTTGAGGGAGAACATCCCGGGGGTGGCCAGGGGTCTCCCACCTCTCTTCCCCTTCCACCAACCTCACAAGAGGACTTGCGGCTCGACGGCTATTTAGAGTACCCCCATACCGTGAAGACATTATACATTTACAAACATCCATGTCTTCTCCGGGATTCGAACTCGGGTCCAACGTCACAGCAGTCAGCGTCACGAACTACTGGACCGGATGTGATTTCGCATGTTTATGTGCAAATAAAGCAGCAGCAAATAGCGTTGTGCCTATTTAATGCATCCTACCTGCAGAACTAGGAGAACGCAAACAATGGCAAAGGAAGCAACAAAAGAAGGCGAGGGCAGTGAGGAACGTTCGAAATATTCAAGGGCAGCGTTTCGCGAACTGCGGGGCGCGCCTACCCGGAGGGGCGTAGGAATTCTACGAAGGGGGAGCAAGCCTATCGAAAGGTCGAAAATAAAAGATTTTAAAAATTTACTGAAATACATTATGACATATAATATAAAACAAAATATATATTTACACTGATATACTGCACAATGTTTTTGATGACTAGTCTCTCAATACTAAGTTAAGAACCAGTTTAATAATTGCTAGTGACTCGGGCTTGTTATGTAAACAATTTAATACTTATCTTGATAATTTGTACGGTTTTTGTTTAAAACCGCATTGTACATTTAACGTGAAAGGACATTATTATTGCATTCAATCCATTGTTATTGTATCAATGGGGCGCTATGAAAAGCATGATGGGAAATTAAGTAGCATATATTGAAAGTATCCGAAGCACTGCTCTAGGGTTTAGCAAACGGAAGAGAAAATAGATCAGTCTAACTCGGAGCTGTACATTCCGTACTTAAAAAAAAGGGTTCTCAAGACGGACTTTTAAAAGCATTTGGAATCGTGACACTCAGCATCTCAAACAACGATCATTCACTTACAGTGGCTGCACAATTAGAGTGAAATACGTTCAACGCAATCAGTTAACACAAAAAAATTCAACGTAGGGATGGCTATTCCTTCCGAAAAAGATCGATTTTTAAATCGATTCGAATCGTAACCTGATGAATGGATTCACAAAAAAATCGAGGTCTAAAAGATCGATTTCTAAGAAATCGATTTTTTTTAAAGTCCGCATTTACAATGTAAATATAAATCCATTTTATGAAAAACAAGAAAGATACCATAATGAGCAATCTTTTATCAGCAAAATCAGGGAATGTTTTAGTTCAGGAAATTTGACAATTACAATTATTTTTTTCCCTTATCAAAGTATCAGGTATAAAAGACGACATTTTCTAAATGTTGTTGCTACATTAAAAAGCTTAGAAAATAGATAATATAGCTTATAGTTCCAAATGCCTAATACCTAAGCTTTTTAAAAACAAGAGTCTGTCAAGTCTACTGGGATCCAAGCGGTTCCGCTCATCACTTGCAATGTTGCCGGCAATCGAAAAAAGGCGCTCACAAGGAACAGATGATCCAACGTTACTCATATACATCATGGCTATTGAGTGAAAGTGATGATAGAGTTTTTTTTGTTCTTGCCAGTAAATTAAGCCTTTGAACATTTACACCGTAATATAACGGGCTTTAAAGCTAGTACAGATAGCTAATTGTAAATAATTTTATGATTTGTACCAAAAAAGAAAAAAATCGAATGTCGATTTTCTAGGATGAAATATCGATTCTGTGGAACACTTCGATTAAAAAAAAAACGATTTTTTTCACCCGAGAAATCGATTCTTCGATTAATCGATCTCAGATCGCCCTCCCTAATTCAACGGTCCCAACAAATCTATTTTTTTCATATATTTTTTTCTCTCAACATGAAAATGTTTTCCCTTCACTTAATAAAATGTTTGAGAAAGTGTGTGTTATTTATGTGTCCTTTTTTTTCAAGAATTCGTAGTAGTAGATGATGATAATGTGAGTACAGCTCCAGGTATGGCAGACAAAGACATCTGAGTAAAAAGCTCAAAAAATATCATTGATGCAGCGTCCAACAACAAAAATTAAATGAATAATTCAGCCCCTGTTTCCACGTTATCCGAAATAAGGAACGTCACGAGAAATATGCGTACTTGTTTAGACGAATATTCTAGTCGTGAAATGAATAACGAATTGGACAATATCGAAAAATTTGTTATCAATTTGATTATAAGAAAAAGACAATGCAAAGAAGTACCAGATTATTTTCAAAAAATCAATAAATGTTTTGTTTTTCAAAAAACTTAATGAAAATTTAATACAACATTTTCTCAAGTTCCCATGAATGTTTTTGTTTTGTGCTCTAATAAACTCGATTTTGTTGAATATATATTTGTTTGCTTTTGTTGGCAATGTTCTTTAACACGAAATTTTTTTAACAGGCAAAAAAATTTTAATCATCCTCACAGTTTTATGGAAACGGTTTTTTCCCCTGTAGCCACAAAAATTAATTTTAAAAAAATTGTCTTCTATGACTATAAAAATATTCCATATCACAAAATTGATTTGAGCAACTGAACAGGTTTTGCCGTCTGATAAAATCACTATTTAACACGAAAATAAAAATGTCAACAACTCTTGCCAATTACAACTCAAGACTTTATTTTTTAAACTGAATATTGAATCTCCTTATATATTGCCATCGAAAGTTCCAGAACTTTCCATAATTATAATTACAGTTAACTTTTATAAATAAAAGTAGGAGCATTAATATAAAGCACGAGAGAAATAAAGAATTACAATTTTTAACACGTTGGGATGAATGGTTAAATCATTACAATAAATAAATAATAAATATTACCATTTGTTACAACTATAAGAAAATTAACGAGAGTCACGCAGGATGATGGTACGTATTTGAAATTTATAAATTCTGCGCATGTGTTGAGTTTGGAATATACAAGATATTATAAAATAAATTGAGTCCATTTCCCCAAATGCGGGACTTGTATGCAGGTAAGGTATTGATATTTCCGATAAGTTGAATTATAGTCAATGCACTAAATTAAAATGCTTAATGTAAAAATGAGAAATTATATTTCTTCAACCATATATCAAATTTTCTTTCTTTAAACCTAATCGATAAGAAATTTTACATTGTTTTCCTAAATATAAATCCAAAATTTAATGTTTTACTACTAACACCCACACTGTATTCATAATTTAATACTCAATCCTCAAAGGTGATAAATTATTAAACAGGAACTTACCGGAAAACAAAAAAAAATATTAACGCTAATGGCATTTAACGAAAAAGCTCTGTTTTTTCTTAAGAATTAAGTTCGTATATAAATAATCGAGAAGTTTTAATAACATCTATGTACAGAGTAAAAATTAACCGATCATAAATTCACGAGACATGACGTACCCTTGGCTGTCAATATCTCATTTAATAGCGCGTTGACTTGCGTGATTCTTTCAATTAGACTCTTATTCCGTGCAGAAGGCAACCGAGTCCTTTAAATTACACGTCTGCAAAAAGAAACAAATGTGTCCATTAAACCCCACGTCTGTAAAAAATCATAGTTTTTCATTCAAATTGCCCCATTTTTATAATAATAAATAAAATTATGTTATTCATTTTGCCATTTTTAACCATTACATAATTATCATTCCATTGCAATTCAAAATATTACTTGGAGTACTCTTGATAATGCTTAAGCACACAGTTTTAGTATATTATTTTATTTTCTATTAAAAAAAAGTATAAAATGTCCGACTCACAAATAACATTCGTATTTGTTAAAAATTAAAAAAAAGAATTTAATAAAGTTAATTTAAAAGTGAAAAACTCAGATTTAAAAAAATGATAAATAGGAAATTTAAATTTGTTATTGCTTAGTTTCTCCAACTTGAACAAAAATTAGTTTAAAAATTGCTTCTATAATAAATTACTAAAAAGTATAATAAAAATTTATTACAAATATAATAAACATTACTTTTGATGATTGAAAATAAATATAAGCTTTTTTTTTTACTTTCCATTTTATCAAATAACGAACGTTTCGAAGCAAATTACTTTTCCGTATTTTATTAAATCGTGTTAATTGTTCCCGAATAACATTGAAAAATATTTATTTGAAATAAAGTTAAACAAAAGAAATTCTCAGTTTCCCTTATTATAAAGAGTTTTACAGAGCCGTCGAAAATTTCGAATAAACGGATAAATATTGTTTGATTCAAAAAATGATGGATGCATTCATTTTCTTAAATAATAACAAAGGAAATATTAAAGAAAAACTGACTTGGCTCTCATATTTTCTGAGCATCAGATAAAAATCATAGGAATCGGGTGCAGAGTTTAGCCATAAGGCTGTTTTCGGTCAATGTTAAAGGATAGGGATGAAACGGCAAAGACATTTGTGGACAGGAAAAAGCTCCAATAATAATAAAAAATTTTATGGATATAAAGAAAATAATTGTTTAAAGGATAGTGTTGTTTGAATTTTGATTTTTTGGAAAATTACACAGTTTTCAGCATTTTTGGAAAATGAAATTTGACTTTTCTATGCTAAAGTATAGGAGGTGGAAACGCAAAAGACATTTTAACAGAAAAAAACATTTTTTTAGAGTAGAATTAAATAGTATATAAGAAAGCAAGCTTCCCTCTTTGGACTAGTGTAGCCAGAATTAAGTTTTATGTTTTTCTTAATTAACTTTTTTAAAATTTTAAGTTCATTCTGAATTATTTTTGGCGTAGTTAGGACTATCTCAAACAGATGGCACCACCATCGTTTGAAAAGCGAATTTATTCTTGGCTACGAATACTTATTTTTGGCGATATCTTTCTGAAATATAGTAACCAGCTGAAATTATGGTAACTTGCAAATTGTGACAAATAGTGGACAATGGAAAAGGTTTATGATGTACAGAGATTTGACATCTCAAATCTGACGAACTTTCCAATTTAGGAAAGTTTTAAATATTTTCTGCATGTGTGCTTTAAAAAAAATCGTTTATAATTATACTGCTTAGATTTTTTTTGTCTGTTATTGAAGGAATGTTTATAAGAATATTTAAATTCTGCGAAATGACTTAACGAAGAATGAAAAGTATACTTACTTTATACTTGATCGAAAGTTGTGAATTAACTCTAAAGAACACAAATTACTACTCCTTACTCACAAATTAAAATTTTAATCTAAATATTGTAATGCAATTATTATTATATTATTATTTTCTTTTTAACTAACAAAAATTTTTTTCCCATGGATTTTATATTTGACGTAAAACTTTACCATAAACCATTGGAACAATTATTAACACAAAATATTGTTTTCTAATTTAATTAACAGAAACTTATTTTTTCAATTAATTATGTTCAGATTCTAAGCCGCACCCCAAATTCTCAGCACATTTTTGTGAAAAAAAATAATGTAAAATATATTATCGATATATGATATATTTACGGAATGAAAAGTGGCTGCGATACCCTAGTGGTCAAGGTAACGTACTCGTGGCTGGCGTGTTATGAGTTCGAGCCTAGTACCGCTGAAGTTCTGTCGAGTACGGGAGCGATGAACGTTAAATCTGAGAGCTCAAACGTCCTCTCATTGGTGTGGTAGTTAGGAGATGGGAGGTGCAAGCTCAGGTGTCGTCCTCGTCACTTGACTATGGTTCAAAGTTACGAGGTCCGTCACCAAAAGCCCTCGTGTAGCTGATCAATATGACGTTTATATTCAATCACTAACTAAACGAAATAAAAAAATAATAAAGGTGAATTAATAAAAGTGAATAATTAATTTACTTTACCAGCATTAAAAACTTTTTCGGTCTTCGAATCTAAGCTGCACCAGAATTTTTGTAGCCTAAGTATCGGGAAAAAAGTGCGGCTTAGATTCGAATAAATATGGCAATATCGCGATTTTAAAGTCTCTCTATCTTTAAATTTCTGGTATTTTCTGTCATTGAACATTTTCAATAACTTGATCAAGTTCTTGACTAAATTTTTAACATAATAGAAGTTGGGATTTTTCTTTGCGCATTACATTTTACATATAAAATTTAGAATTAATGTTAATTCAAATTTTATCCATTTTAGTTAAATATATGATAAAAATTTTTAAGTAGTAAAATTTTATTATGAATTCTTTATGGAAAAAGAAATATGTTGGCATTACGATATGAACATATATTTATTGCTCATTGGAGTTTTTATTTTATTACTATAATTAAAATATTGATTTTTATTACTAGTTCATTTTTTAATTAGAAAGTAAAGCATTCAGAAAAAGATATATCTGCTGAATAAACTTTTAAAAACAATAATTTTAAAAAAAATTGAAACTTAATTTTCTAAATAATTAAACGGTGTTTTTATTTTTTAAACCCAAATATTCATAATTTTTAATTTTGGAAAACTTTTAAAATGAATGATTTATTTTATAAACGAAGGAAAAATATAACTGTTATAATTAATAATGTTTGCTTTTTTTTATCTCGTAATTGTGAATCAAATTGCTCGATTTTCAAATGTTAAAAAATTTTACATTTCTTATTTTTTCTATTCATTTTCTCAGGAAATATCATAATCAGTTAAGATCAATTTATACCTTTTTTTTTCGGGGGAGATATTGAATCTATCCACTAGAAAACTTAAAAAGTCAATCTAATTTTTATTTTAATATTTATTAAATTTTATTTTAAATGTGTTCTTCAGTATAATCACTATATGATAAATTAATTTGCCTTTTGGGAGCACGTTATATGTAGAGGAATCTAGTAGAAGCAAAAAACTCGAAAATGATTGATATAGGTTAGGAAATGAAACCTATATATTATCGAATGATTATTTGATTAACGTCAAGCTTTGAATTTTAAATTTTTTCATTTCATTACTTCTGATCAAGTGACGAAACGAAATCAGAGCTGGAACCGCAATCTCCCAAAATTTCCTCCAACAAACATATAGTATCATCTACTTCAAACATCTACTTTGAGGTTCAGCCTTTACATAGCGGATCTTCAGCAGGGACACCAGAATTCAAACCGACGATGCAACACCACGTCGATCACGAGTTCGTAACCATGAACTCTTGCCTACTGTGACCTCCTATATCTTTCGAACAGGATACAAAAAAGCAAAAAACTGTCCGTGATATATATTTTTATAAACAGTATATTAAGAAGCCATTTATTTGGATTCCTACATAGAATGAAACTATTATTTTGTTACCAAATATGCCCAAAAATTAAACAATAATGCAATTTTCTTTGATTTAAATATAATGTTAACTTCCAAATTGAAAAATTGTTATTGACATATATTCATTAAATAAACATAAATTTCTTAGAAAAAATAAAAGCAATGTTTATATATTATATGCTTGAATTATTGTGCTTGATAATTAATTGCCAGTCTATTTTCTCTCTCTCCCTTATAATGATATTTTAATCATTCTCTGAAGTTACAAAAGTAATTTTAATTTCAAAATATCTTTCTTTCTTGCTTTTTTTTTCTTTTTTGCTGAACATGAAATAATTTTGCAATGCTTATTTTCATTTACGTACCATTTCTTATAAAAATATTTTTTGAATTTGAAAATTATTTTACAAACATATGTAAAATAATGGTCAAAACCATAATTAACCAATTTTTTAATGAAATAGCTGCATACTATCTTAGAAAAATATCAAAATTGATAACCTTTAACTTTTTTAACATTTATATATAAAATTACTTTTTTAAAGAAAACTATTCAAAATTGTTTCCCTTAAACCTTTAATAATGTAATACAGGTGTAAGTGTATACCTAATTGGAAATTTCTGAAACAGTTTTTTTTTGTACATAAGAACTTTATTTTGTAATACTTTTAGAAACATTTATTATTCCATTATAAAAGAATATTAAATCGTTTTTCTTTATATGTAGTGCCTACTAGATTGTGAATATTCCATTGTTTACTGTACCGGGACCAACAAAACAAATTTATTCACGTTAATACATTGTTTTTGCACAACTAAATCGTTTTGTAATGGAAAATGAACTTATTTTTTTATTTGTGGATAAAAACACCTATAATCAAGGAGAGCGAACAAATTATTGACATTTTAAAAGACATTTGACGGTAAAATCTATATTAAAACAAGAACAGCTCCTAAAATTTAGATTGCAAAATGCATAGGATTTTTTCCATAGAAACAAATAAAGCATTCATAACAAATTATCAGAATCCATGAGTCGAAAAAGTAAGAAAGCCATTTTAGATCTCTCTCTCATGGTCAGGAGTCAACACTATTTTACTCCCCCCCCCCCAAAAAAAAAGAACAAATATTTCGTTTAACAGTCGTAAAGACTGTGGCCCTCTTCCCCCTGCAAAGAAAGGGGAGGATTCTATTGAAGGAAGTGCGCCA
This sequence comes from Trichonephila clavipes, assembly GCA_019973935.1. Classification (NCBI taxonomy): domain Eukaryota; kingdom Metazoa; phylum Arthropoda; class Arachnida; order Araneae; family Nephilidae; genus Trichonephila; species Trichonephila clavipes. The sequence goes on from BMAU01020615.1 coordinate 386,540, forward strand.
CACACACACACAGAATTTTTTTTTTTTGCCTTTTCGAAATCAACCAAAAGCGGAGAGCAGAGTGCACACGATCTTCTCTTTTCAAACAATCAAATCTCACCAGCAATGACATCCAATAATTCACAAAATAGCTGTAAATTTATGTTTCGAGATATCTTTCCGATTTTTTCGAAATTTCGCAATTGTCCATAATTCTGGAGATCTTCGTATAATAAGGACCATTATAAATTTATCATCTTCCATCCTCTCAAAAATTGACACATTTGTTGAGTAATTCAGGGTACCACTGAGAATTTACCTCTCGTGAAATAGGTTGCCAACCCCTGTTCTATTGTATAAAAGTAAAATTGTATCATACTGTTTGTTCATTAATACGTGAAATTTAATTTTTCATTGCTTTAAACACCTATTCTTCCTTTAAAAATCATTTGTTCAGGAAAAATTAAACAGTTTCGTTCTGTACATCATTTATCTAGAGAATTGATCGACAAACTGTGTTCCACGAGTCCCAATAAAAAATGGGAAAGAAAAATTACAAATATGTATGCAAAATGGATTTATGTTCTCATGAAATTCGTTTAGCCACAATTATCTAAAAGATCATAGACTAAAATTAAAAATTTTATTTATACATAATTTGAAATTTTTTAAACTTTTATTGTAATATAATAAATGAATTTTAAAACTTTATTTTATGCAGTAGATTGTGAATATAGTATTGTTTGCTATCCCAAAGTTCCACGAAGTAATTTTATACTAGTTAGTACAATGTTTTGAAACCTTTTACATATTTGTGGGAGAAAAAACACCTATAATGAAGAAGATAAAAAAATTTATCGACATATGAACAGATTCGATGCTAAAATTTAAATTTAAGCTAGAAGACTTAAATTTTAGGTTACCAATTCATGCCATATACGCAGAATTTCTCACACAGCTATGAACATTTTCATGCTATTCACAAAAATGTATTTAGAAAGTGAAAAATATTTTTAACGCGATTGGCAACAAAACAAAATACAAAAACGAATTGAACACGGAATATGAAATGCTACTGCAGATAATTTCAAAAAAGCTTATACGTCGATAGTTTGTGAACACATATCTCAGTTACAGTATAATGCATGCGTAGGTGACATTTGGATCACAAATTTATATTATCAATAAATAACATTAAAATTACATCATAAAAGTTTTTAATAAAAATATAAAATATTTTTTAAAATTGTCTTTACATATAATATCAAAAAAATATGTTTATTTATATACTTTAAATATTATTTTAAGATATATTCCCTTCAGCGAGGAAACATGAAAACATGTTACAGTTCTAAGGGGTCCAAGAGTTGAAAAAGTTTGATGATTGACCAATGTTCAGAAATGAAAAGTCTTTCATGGTCAAGATTCACTCTGCTGCTTTAACCCCCTCCCCGATAAAGAAAAAAAAAAGAGCTAACATTTATTTTACCAGTTTTACGACTGTCACCTCCCTTAGCCCCCCCCGCGTGTTCCTTTCGCTGAAGGGGAGAATTTCATTGAAAAGGTTACCCGAGAGAGAAATTTATTGCCCATCTTGGGAATCTTGAGACAAAATATTTATGCCAAAAATTTCGCAATAGCCAACGCCATCTAGATGTCATGTAAGGTGTTAAACTAATGGCCCGCCATCACCTTAAACTGGTCTTTGATCAATTACAGCATTTCAGATTTAAACCCTCTTGCTGATGCTGCAAAAATTGCTCATCCTTCACCATTTGCTTGCTCTTCATGTGGAAATGCGTTTGTACGTGCGTTACAAAAATGTATATATATAACGTTTATATTTCCAGAAAACTTACTTCATCGATGTCTGTTAAAGTGCACAAACCGAGAATTACTTGCTATCTACTCGGCTATCCGACACTTTCGGTATATGCTGGAAAATAGATTTTATTGTGTTTACTAACAATCAAATGGGACTAATAAGCTAGTGAAAGGTGTTCTCCAGATCATATTCAGCTGGATTTCATTCTATGTTACTGACAAAGAGAAATTCCAGGATCTCAATATTGCTGCTGAACCCTCGTGTTTCTGCAATCACCTTCCCAAGTCGAAAATTGACTATGACTATTTTAATTTATTCACACCCTAATAGCATCTGGAAGTTCGAACAGATAAAAGTGCTTTTCCCAATTCGTCTTGAAATTTGTGTGTTATCAACGGGCACAGCCAGTTACATCCCAAAACAGCATCGCCAAGATTTTTTTCGACTATAAATTTTCCCATCCTGGCATACGTCGATCAGTGCATTTGATGAGTCAGCGTTTTGTTTGGCCAGAAAATCATCAGATTAGCAGTGGGAAGACACTGCCTATCTTCAAAAATTGAAAATTCATCGTCATAAATGATAGCCTTTCATCATTTCAAGAACCTTCCCAACGTTTTGATCATGTTCATCATCTCATTGGACACCATCAAATGGCTACATCTATTGCCTGACAATGATTGATGTTTTTTTGACGAAATGGTTATTAGAGGCCCAACCTCTCAAAGACATAACTTTCAAGACTGTGGCTGAGGCCTTCTTTTCCTCTTGGGTATCAATCACAATTTTGGAACTCCTGCCCAATTATACAATAATAATGCAGTCCTTTTTAAGCTAAAGCAATAATCTTAATGTATAGTGTCGTACAACTGGATACCATAAGTATGGGATTTCGAAGAATTGCACCGCCCATTGAAGAGTGCAATCAAATTAATGCTACTGAGCGTTGGACAGAAGTACTCCCTATCATCTTACTAGGTTTTCGAGCTTCTCTAAAGAAGATATTTTTGAAAAGTTTTTGGAACATATTGCAAAATGCAGGGGAGATGTTTGCTCTTAGAAGACAAGCCAGACGATGATATTGTAAATTTTGTTTCGAAAATAACTCAGAGGGTCAATTTCTAATCATAAGCATTCCTAAACCACCAAAAACAAACTCAGTTTTTATCCATCCAGGACTGTTAAAGAACATGTTTTTCTTCTAAATGTTACGTCGTCCACTTCAACAACCCTATGATGATACTCAAAGTCTTACAAAGGAAGGAAAGTTTTTCTCGACATCAATGGTAAACGGGTATCTGTATCTATTATTAGATGCAAACCTGCCTTCTTTCTTAACACTGAGGACTTGCAACTACTTCAAACCAAGAATGAAATACCTGCTACTGTGGAACCTAATGACAGCTTCACACAACCTGCTACTGTGGAATCTGAAAAACTTCAACGCCACCCAGCCATCTACACGTTCTGGTCGCAAAGTTCATCTTCCAACTAGGTATCGTTGACTTGGGGAGAGTCAAACCTATAACAGCTCAAATTAACGACTCAAAACTGAACTGAATTGATCTGTTATTTTGTAGCGTGCCTGGTTCCATGTGTTGTTGAAGAAGTTTACCTCTTTTTTAATCTGCATTAATAAATGTTTCAAGATTTAATTCAACCGTGTTGTGATGAAGAATGCTTAACCACGCAACGCGGCACTCTATTAAAAACATTGCTGGAGTAAGAGGGATCAATTCCTGTGGATTTTCAGATATATAAGTTAAAGGTCTACTATTGATTAAAAATTCGCAATCACAAATCACTGTAGACAATTCTTCATAGGACAATATTGATTTTCCAAGAGAACGTCTCAATAGTTCCTTGATAATGCGAACCAACCTTTCCCACCAGCCTCCCCACCATGCGGCGGTGGGTGGTATAAATTTCCAAACTATTTTTTGAGTTGATGTCTCTCTCGATATTTTATGCCAATCCAATTTCGCAAGGTCATTGAAAGCACCTCGGAAATTAGTACCGTTATCACAGTAAATTATCCTGGGCCTCCCGCGCCTGGCAATGAAACGCCTAAGGGCTAGCAAAAAGGCATCAGAAGATAAAGCGTTTACTAATTCAAGATGTAGTGCGCGATAGACGGCGCAAGTAAACAATGTAATCCATACCTTTTCGCCAGTTTTTAAAAACAGAGGTCCAGCTAAGTCAATTCCTACAACTTCAAATATTGCACAATCATTCACACGGTCTGGTGGTAAAGGTGATGGTCCGCTTGACAATGATTTCACTTTAAAACGAGCACAAATAAAACATTCATTCAAAATACTCTCAGTAGTTTTTCTAGCTCTGATAATCCAGAACCTTTCTCTAATTAATGATTGCATTATTTGGATTCCTGCATGATAGTTCTTTTTGTGTATAGATCTAATCAAAAGTTTTGTAAATTCACATTTATCAGGTAACAATATAGGATACAAAAAAGAACTTTCATCATTTCGTTCAGTTATTTTAGATTTTACTCTTAAAATATTATCATTATCAATAAAAGTAACAAATTTTAAAGATTCAACATCAGATAAATAATATGTCTCTGAGTTAAACGAATCAACTGTTTCTCAGAATTTTCAATTTCAGCAACAGAAAGTTCATGTTCCTTACATTTGTTATAGTCTTTGCGACAATTGTTTACAAATCTTAAAATCCATGCAAATGCTCTTATCATTTTATCATAATCAGACACATTACATATAAGTAAGGGGGGGTGCATCGTTTGCTAGATCAACATTCGCATTTTTAGTTTTCTTTCTCTCTACGTTAACTTCTTGAGGCTCGCAACTGATTTCACCATCTGGCCAATATTCCGAATTTTGTTTCAACCAGGAAGGCCCCTCCCACCATTTAGAATTAAGCATTTGTCGTGGAGAACAACCACGAGATAGTAAATCCGCGATATTCATGTTTCCTGGAACATACTTCCATGACTGAATTTGAGTTAGTTGTATAATTTCCTTTACCCTATTAGCTACAAAAACTGACCAATTTCCATATTCTTTAATCCACCAAAGTGCTGTTGTGGAATCGGACCAAAGAGTAACTTTCAAGTCCGGCATATTAAGCGCTTTCAAAATAGAATTTACAAGTCGAGCACCTACAAAAACAAGCCATTAGTTCTAGACGCGGTATACTCAAAAGTTTGAGAGAGAGCGGCTACTCTAGACTTCGCTCTAACGAGAATTACGCTAACTCTAGAATCAACTATTGATCGAGCAAAGGCGCATCCCGCATATGACCCCTTGCTTGCATCAACAAATACATATAATTCAGTAAAAATATCAATTTTCATACAACGTGGTACAGTTACATCTTTCAAAATTTGAATTTCATTAAACCATTTCATAAATTTGTTTACAATATTCTGAGGTAGTTCCTGATCCCATGCCTTTTTCATTTTCCATATTTTCTGCAATAGTAATTTTGGGAGCAATGTAGACAGCGCCAACATTCCAATGGGATCGAAAACTTTTTGCACCGTAGACAAAACTAATCGTTTCGTTATTTTCACTTCGCACGTTAATGAGTCGAAATTCGTGCAACATTTCAAAACATCATTATCCAAGTCCCAGATGATACCCAAAATAAAAGTTTCGCCTGAGTGTTTATCAACACTTTTACTCACCACATTGCTCTCAAAAATACATAGATTAAAACATCCTTCCGACATAATTAATTTAGTCTTCTCAATAAATATCTCTATTTCATCAGCACTGAAAACACCAGTTACACAATTATCAACATAAAAGGGAGATTTTAACTTTTGTGCAACTTCCTTACATTCGGAATTACAGTTTTCCAAAAGATGCATAATAGATGCATTCAATAAGTAAGGGCTTGAAGACACCCCAAACACAACTCGACAATGCCTGTACACTAATTGTTTTTCATTGCATGGGAAAAAAATCTGAGATAATCTCTATCTTTCGGTGCAACAGATAGCATCAAAAACGCCTTTTCAATATCGGCTACAATTCCGACTGGATAAATTCTAAAACGATCTAAAATGTCAGGTATCAGTTCAATAAGGTTTACGCCTTTATATAAACAGTCGTTCAAAGATGGTTTCCCTTTTTCACGAGCCGAGGCATCGAATACGGGTCGGATTTTTGTAGTCGCACTATCTAATTTAATCACAGGTCTATGCGGTAAATAATGGCATTCATTGTTCAATTCTACTTCCGGCACACGTTCAATGATATTTAAATCTTCCCATTGCCTAAACACACTTTTATAATCCTCAAAAAAATTTACCGTTTCTTAATTTATTCATCATCCGTAGATGTCTTTTCCATGTTAGTTCTTTGTTACTGGGCAAATTTTCAGAGTTACATTTCCATGGGAGTTTAACTTCATATCTTCCATCGGTAAGAATTTTCATTTTATTCTTAAAATCGGTTAATTCAAAATTTTCTTTCGTATTCTCATTAAGTAAAGGATCCGTTATTCCTAAAACATCAAGTTCCCATAATTCTTTAACGCTAACATTCCGAGCATGCAAAGACGATGTCGTTAACATAACGTTTTTATCGTTCGAACATACTTTTCCAGTTACCGTCCATCCTAGTTTAGTTTCAATAGCTGTTAAACCCGAATCAAATTCAATTAAATTCCCAGACAATAATTTTCCTATATTATCAGCTCCAATCAAAAGCCCAATTTCCGTTTCTTTACAATTTAAATACGATAAAATAATTTCTTTATTTTTTAACTCATTTAAAATATGCTTATCCTCAATCTTAGAAATAAATCCACATATTTTCTTTTCGGATAGCACTTCAAAACAACATGCATAAGAGTGTATCATATCACTGACCTCAATAGAATATACGCTGTGATGTTTCGGTTTAGTTTCGCTGCCCCCGAATAGAGAATAAAAAATTATAGTTTCCTCTCTAAGTGGAGTGGCCTTCAAAATACTAGTAACACTTTCACTAATGTAGCTATTTTCACAAGCGGTATCAATCAGAACTCTAACTTTCCTTTTTCCTGATCTTTAATGCGAATGAAAACGCAGAGAGTTTGAAAGTAAATACTTTGGTTTCTGTTGCAGTTACTTGATAGAGAGTTCTCAGTTTTTATGGAACACAATTTTTGATCATACTTCTTATTTAATTTTGGACACATAATTTCAAAATGAGAATAATTACATTTAGAACAATTAATATCATTTTTAATATCACAATTTTTACTCAAATGTCCAGATCTATTTAAACAAATAAAACAAGCACCTTTTCTTAATAACAATTGTCTCTTAGCATTTAAAGACATTTTTCTAGCATTAAAGCAATTTTCACTGGGATGATATTTCTCACAAAATACACAGTTATTGATTTTCTTACCTGAGGACTTTACGGAACTCGCCAGAGCTGATGCAGTCATTAATTCAGTCGGCTTAACCCTTTCAGTTGGAGAATCTTTTTTCGGATAGGAGTTCCAAAACCGGATTTTGCCAGCTGCACCATCTCTTCCCCTTGGACTTCCAGGCGAAGGAAAGTCATTAAGTGTTTTAGAGTTCGCGATCCTTTAGCGTCTGTTTCAGTATTCCGTTTTCTTTCCCAGGCCATCAGGATTTCCTCGGGTAAGCAGGACTCTACCAATGGTGTAAGGAAATCTCCATATTTTTCTTGTGTTCGTCCAAGGCTCTCCAACGACCGTAATTTCCCTTCAAGTTCATCGTACAAGGCCGACAAATCAGTTTTCGTTCTTCCAGAAACAGCGTTCTTCATTACTAAATTTAAAAGTTCACGTACGTAAATTTGTACTAACAAATCTTCACGACCGAATCTCTCTTTTAATTGATCGATGGCTTTAGGATAATTTTCCGTCGTTGCAGGGAAACTCAACACTAATCGTTCTGCTTTCGATTTCGGTTCCACGGATTGCAATAAATATTGCATTTTGTCTTGTTCCGCAATGCCTTTATCATTGTGAATTTTCTGAAACTGACTCCAGAAGGCCAAAAAGTCTTTAGCTTCACCGCTGAATTTCTTCAGTTCGATTTTCGGTAATTTAAAGCTTCTCTTTTCAGTTTCGGTAGGAACAACGGTTTCTCGTATTTTCAAATCTACTCGAGTACACATTTCGATGTAGCGGTCACGGTAGTTTTCTGCATCTTCCATATCATCTAAATATTCTTGCAGCATTTTCTGTATCCAAGAGTTGTTCAGAAATTTGATTCTGACAAGTGTCGAGTCTCTGAAATTTATCCATAAATTGAGTTTTCAGAATCGAAAGTTGATTCATATCGATGTTTTCTTTTATGAGTTCGGTTTCAATCTTTTTCAGACTGAGAGAAAATGCTGTTCTCAGGCCTTTTCTTGCCGCTTTCAAAGCATTCACTTCCATTTTATAGTTCAAAAAGTTAAGTTCAATAGTTCAAAGTTCAATAATTTAAATTCGGTTTCAGTTTCGCTTCCAACCAACAACCAATCCCACCGAGGGTAAAAAAACTTATGTAAAGAACAATTTCAATTCTAAAATTCTGTGAGCTGCATCTACCCGATGCTCGGTGTTGGAGGAAGAAATTCAGTCTCAAGCCAGTCAATTAAAGTAACTTAGTTTATTCAAAACTACCGAGTGAGAGAGAGCACGTGATTGCTTCACCCTTTTTATATGCAGAACATAATGACGTCACACAACCTCTTCACAGTTACAAAAACGTGGCGCCATGCAGCCACTCATTCACACAAATCATTTTTATTCACAACAGTAAGAACAATGGAAAAAAGTCGCTAATACTTATATTAAACTTGTTCTTAATTTAGTATTATTTAATCTGTATATATAAAATTGAATGTGTGTCTGTCTGTACTGGATAGATTCAAAAACCATACATCCAATCGCCGTGAAAATTTGGGAAATTATTAGGTATATCCCCGGGAAGGTTTTTGAAACTTTTCATTTCGGAATTCACTCTAAATTTTTTAAAATTTAATTTTTAAGTGATTTTTTGGTGTTATGACGTCATATGGTGTCACGATTCTCTCTGAATGCGAAAATTTAAACTTTACACATAGTTTTTTTCCCGAAGAGTATTACACATTTTTACTATAGTTATGTTTATTGGTTGTTCTATTTATCTATTTTTTGTTCTTTGGTACGTAATTGGGATTATTTTTCGAATAAATCATTCTTTAAGTATTATTCTTTTACAACTCAAATTTTGTTTTGTAGTTTTGGCAACATTCCGATATTTTTAACGCGCGTTGTTTATAATTTTCCTTATACTGTTCCATGCACATTCCAACGCAATATTTGGCGAAATTAATCGACGGAATTTATAATAAGTATGTTTCTATATTTTAAACAATTTTTTTAATTTCTTTTGATGTTATTGAAATACAAATGGCAAAATTTAGATTTTCTGATATATATTTTGAGTCATCAGAATAATAACCCTTATTATTGCATTGCAGAAACTGGAACTTAAGTCATCCTACTGGCCAAGAAAACGCAGTGCGAGGGGTAGTTGCTCATCCAGTTGGAAATTAACTTTAGTATAGTGTGTATATTGTTTTTCAATTTATTTTTTAGCTCAGGATATATACTCTGGATAATTTTTATAAATAAAGTACTAATATTAATTCTTTACACTATGGATTTGTTTGGCGTGATTTCAAAATATCTCCACAAATGAGAAGTGTACCGATTAAATTTTACACCAATTTTATCTTTCTCCAATGATTCTAAATTAAATTAATATATAATATTTTTATCTTTTGGTACTTATGTTTTTTTAGTCGACTATTTTCCTAAAATTACAAGACATCGACAAATGTTGCAATATGCATTCAATAAGGGAAAATCATTCTATGCCTGTTTGTGTGCAATAATAATATTTTTTTTTGTACTTGGCAGTGAATTTTTCCACTAAATAATTGTTGAAATTTATACAAGTTGGGGCAATAACATTAGACTCTCAAAATACCTATTTTGTGTGATTTCAAAATTTTATTTGGTGTTACTGTGAAATACAAATGGAAAAATTAAGTTTTTCTGATGTATATTTTATGTTTGTTTTGGTATTTATGTATTATCGCAACCGTATTGCCAACATTAGCCCTTGGTTGCCAATTCATCGTGTATGACACATACAAAATCGGGGTTGACAGTTGCAATAGTACCTAAGTAGCTTTGTTTGGAACTGTTTTTGGTGATTTCATCAAAATATTGATAATATGTTATTAATCATTTGAATTTGATAGCTTTTTATCATTTAAGTTTGTTGTAGCTAGCTGTACCGTGCCATTTTTTCATTGGCTCAGTCTGGTTAAACAGAAAGAAAAGAGAAAGCACACAAGCCTTTTTTTTTACTTTATGCTATTTTCACTTTATACATAATCCTGTTTAAGTCTCCAGTGTGCCATTATCTAATAGCATACAGAAATTTAATATTGTTTTCATTTCTGTATATAATTATTGATTTTGTTTTATGTATAAATATACTAGCTGATATACCCGGCGTTGCCCGGCATTAAAACACTTACATGAGCAACTTTTTGGAGAAAATAACTACTTTTATACAATAGAATAATGCGTATATTGTTTTAAACTTAAAATGAAAATTCCATTGAAAGGACATACTGCTTTGATTGACACAAAATTCGGCAGTAAAGCAGCATATATATATATAATTGAATGTGTGTCTGTCTGTACTCGATAGATTCAAAAACCATATAGTTATTGATATAATATAGATAATTATTGATTTTGTTTTATGTATAAATATATATGCTACTTTACTACCGAATTTTGTGTCAATCAAAGCAGGATATGTCATTTCAATGGAATTTTCATTTTAATTAAGTTTAAAACAATATACGCTTTATTCTATTGTATAAAAGTATTTATTTTCTCCAAAAAGTTGCTCATGTAAGTGTTTTGATGCCGGGCAACGCCGGGTATATCAGCTAGTTAGTTATAAAATACTCTGTGCAGCATTGATACATTAAAAGTATACCGGCTGAAGTATCCACTCTTTTTGCACGAGTTTATTTATAAGAAAATAAAACTTTATTGATATAATCACTGAATTGTAAGGAGAGTAAAGCAAAGTGCGCGACAATGTTTACAAAAATGTAAAATGATTTTTTTTTAAATGATTGCTCAAATTTTAATTAGTTTTAAGCGAACTGTAATTTTAAGCCTCACAGAATTAGCATTTAGAATTGATGTTGAATAATCAACAATAATATAAAATTCCGATGAGAAATAATTGTATTATTTTAATATTTAAAGGGAAAATACTTCAACATGTTTTAAACCTGGAGCAGGCACGCACTCGATACTAATGGTCGAGTGGGGTTATTTAGCCACCCCAATCTTCTTTTTATAATTATTTTTATAGTACACAATAAAAACCGTAATTCCAGTGAATAATTTAATTAAGACAAAATATACTCGCCTACTTTCAAGAACACAGAAAATATTTCGGAAAAAAAGTTATCACACCGGGAACTCAGTCAAAACAAGTACCTTAAGATTGTAAAAAACGTTTGTCACTCCCAAAAAAGAGGGAGATATGTAACAAATATATTTTAGTTCATACGTTAAGACTGTCGAACAGGAGGATAGTGTCAGAGCCATTGGTAACAATTAAACAGTTTTGCCAGAATTACGGATTTCGTGCACTCTGTGCTCGGCGTGACAGCTCCGGAATAAAAGTGTATTTTATTACAATATGGATGTTCAAAAAATTATGTAAAACGTTTTTCATTATGCTTTTTTATATGTTTGGGAATAACTCATAGAAATAAATCTTGGCCAAGTAATCCTTCAAAGCTCTCTCTGTGCTTTTCCAAAAATCATAAAAATATTTTACAAGGAAAAAATCGCAGCAGAAATAGTTTATTTGCAACTTCCCTAAATGAAAAAAACAAATACATAAGAGCAGGGACGTAACTAATCGTACTAGTAAGTTCGAAGGTCAAACCGCAGAAACTACACATTCTGCTGCCTACAGCTGATGACAATAATATAACAGTGATGGATTTTTTATCTTCCTAAAAATTTTTTTCGATTATGGGTCTGGGTTTTGTTTTTTCTCATTTTGGTTTGAAAAGAAACCGTAATAGAAGTAGAAGCTTTAACTTTTTTATGACGTAATATCGCAGATATATAAATTATATCAGTGTAAATGTGTATTTTTTTTATTATGTCAGAAAGTATTTGGTTTTACTTCATTCCAGTAAATAAATTTTTTTAATCTTTTATTTTCGATATGCTCGCGCCCCCCTTGTACGTTTATCACGCCCCCCAGGGGGCGTGCCCCACAGTTTGAGAAACACTGCGCCCTGGCTACATAAGGAAGATGTGAGGCAGCAACACTGGAACCAAACATTTGACAGCCACCAGGTGCTTCGTTTGCCTCGTGCGATATCGCAAATACGGATTTTAATTTCTGAGTTCTTATATTACGTCATTCTTGAATTTATACAATTGTAGATTTATTATTTAGAGTTAATTGTTTGCTGCTAAAAGAAAACCTAGTGTTAACATTTCCAGAATAAATTACTATTTATCCTCCACCCTAAAATAACCAGGCAAGTTATTAGTGGGGATCTTTTTTTTTGCATCATAAATCCGTTCAACTACGTAACAATATGCTCGTGTATTGAATATTCGTTTTGGTATTTTTTTTAACTATAACATATACTGATTTCCCAAAGGCCATCGCTATGATTACAAAAAAAAAGTATTATTGACAGCAAGTAAATAGCATCTTTTTTTGTGTGTGTGCTTGGAAGGAACGGAAACGATAATCATGAACAGCAATCTGTGATTCAGAAATGTGTCTACACAGATTAACCTTACAATAATTTGTTAGTGCACAACTTTCATACAGCGCGTAGTAAAACTTCTGTAATTATAGCTAGAAAAAAAATGTATTTGTAAGTATAACTAAAAGACATAAATATTCAAATTAAAAGCATAATTTTTTCAATTCTACATAGAATGTCAGAAACAATTTATAGTCTCCAAAATATTAAGTAATAAAAATGTTTCATATTCATGCTTTTACTTATTTGTTTGGGTGCGTTCCATTCTTACCCCAACGTGCACAATCAACACACTTTTTCTTGCTGTGTCTCGTATGAATTGATTGATTGTTTGAAAATTAACGTCGCACTGTTCAGCTACACGAGGGCTTTGGGCGACGGACCACGTAATTTTGAACCATGGTCAAGTGACGTGGACGACACCTGAGCTGGCACCCCCTCTTCTAACTACCACACCACACCAAAGGGAGGACGTTTCAGCTCTCGACAGATTTAACGTGCATCGCTGCCCTACACGGCGGGTCTTTAGTGGTACTGGGCTCGAACTCATGACATACCTGCCATGGTCCGATACCCTAATCACTGGGCTACCGCAGCCCCTGTGTCTCGTATGAAATATTTCTACAAAAATAAAATACAAATTATTTTTAAAGCATTCGATATGCTCTATAAACTAGCGAAATTTGCTTTAATTTTCGTGTTCTATGAACTTTAGCCAATCAGAACAAAGAAATTTGAAGTGAAAGTTTAAGTACATAAAAAGAACCAAGAGTTGAGTTGTTTAACATAATTATTGTATTTTTAAAAAACGATTCGCACTTTAGAAAACCTTTTTAACTACATATTTGTGTTTTTCACATTATTATAAACATGTCCATCATAAAATATTTTGAGTTAAAGTATTACATTGTAGATTTCCAGTATTGTATTTGTCCAAACAAACAAAATTATATTTAACTGGAAACTTTATTTTGTATTACATTTCATGCCATTATTTGTGTTTTTTCATGGAATATTAAAATGTCAACAGCTGAATGGTCATGCATGGGAACTCGAAGACGACATTATAGCGCTCGAGACCTGATACACTACAGAAGACACGATATGTAGAGGAATTGTCGAGGTTTACGTTGGTGTGAAGTTTTGACAGGGAAGATTTTCAAGGGTCTACCTCGTTACCGTGGTTAACCAATTTAGTGGCAGGCAAATTTAGAGCGTCTTGCCCAGGGGTTTCCAAGATTTTATTTTAAAGAAAGAATAAATTTTTACAGAATATAATATTAAATTACACACACACTGATAATATTGTAATGGTGTTTTCAGCAATTTTTACGGGTAAAAAATTCCTCTACGAGATAACTCGTACATTAATCTTATTCATTGACGACAGTTACTAGTTATCTCGTAGGGATTTGTTTTTTTAATAAAAATCTTCATATACCAGATCCTCCAGATGTTCTTTTCATTTTGTTTGATTTTACGATCTCGTCACCTAATTTCATCTGGTGACAGTGCCGATTTAAGCTCACTTCGGGCCTTGGTCGCAGAAGATCTGCAGGCCGACTTGGCACTGGTGGATCGAAATTTATAAATAAAAAATCTGGTTCAGATCAGCTTATCCGGGCACTTACGAGCCTCCGGCCCCTGGGCGCCCACCCTAAAAGCCCAATAGATAAATCGGTGCTGGTCCATGATACAGATGTGTAAGGATCCTCTGGGTGAGTGAGTGAACATTAACGTCGCACTATTCAACTACTCGAGGGCTTTTGGCAGTTGACCTCGTCATTTGAACCATCGCCAATTGACTAGGACAACACCTGATCTGGCACCCTCTCACAAACTTCCACACCACGGGAGGATGTTTGAGCACCGACAGATTTAACGTGCATCGCTCCCCTACACGGCGGCTCTTCAGCGGCGCAAGGTTCGAAGTCATGACACTACGGGCAAGAGTCCGTTAGCTTGACAACTAACGGCCACAGTGAAGTTGAGAGAAAAACTTACAAAGAGTAGTAAAAAAATAATTAACTCACAAGTAATACTTAGTAGACAAAATCACTGGCATGGCAGCAGCGTAGGAGAGAGGAGCAACTATTATTCAAAAACAACTTCAAAGCCATGTCGAATGTATACAAATAATTAAAAAATAACGTAAAGAAACCAAGTATTATTCTTCAGTGTGTTCTAAAAATCCAGCACTTTGCTTTGGTCCTTGCTTTAAAAAAATTACATATAGCAACAACAAAGTTTTTTTAAAAAAATTTTTAGTAATCTCTCTCTCTGTATATGTATATATATATATATATATATATATATATATATATATATATATATATATATATATATATATATATATATATATATATATATATATATATATATAT
The DNA here is from genome assembly GCA_019973935.1 of Trichonephila clavipes. Taxonomy (NCBI): domain Eukaryota; kingdom Metazoa; phylum Arthropoda; class Arachnida; order Araneae; family Nephilidae; genus Trichonephila; species Trichonephila clavipes. The sequence continues at coordinate 401,554 of BMAU01020615.1, forward strand.
ATATATATATATATTAATGGATATTTGTATATATTAAAATCGCATCACAGTCACCAAAACTAAAGTAAACTTGACTCTATTGCCAACAGTACGCTAGGTTTCTATTGAATCTATTCGGGATTACAATTTAAGGAACTGCTTTGCTTGCGAACATTACAATTTTAACATAAAATAAATACAACAGAAAGTAATATTAATGTATCACACATCCAGATATAAATTAATTGTACTATTTTAAGCGTTCATTACATAAAATGTGTTACTTTTGCTGAGCAGATTTGCTTAGGAAGGTGTTTTCAAAAATCGAACCACAAGATAGTTACGGGGTGTTATAAATAAAAAAAAATCTTTTTTATCAGCCGTACTACTACAGACTTAAAATTTAATAAATTAGAATTTTTTGTTTTATTGAGATATGCGAAAAGCTTTTTTTGTTTAATTTGCAATTCACAAAAAATTAACTTATTGAAGGATGAAGAAGTTTTTAATATGTATTGTTTAATTTTTTTAATTCACCCGTGCGAAGAACGGGTACACCAGCTAATACATATTTTAAATATGTATGAGATATATAAATTTAAAAAGACCGATTGTGTGATCTATTATAATACGCATATGAACAAAGCTTGTCAATTTTAAAAAGGACCTAAAACGTCGCCAAGTTCCTATGCCACTCGAGAAAAAAAATTCTTACAAATAACAGATATTTTAGATATCGAAATTATTTCATGAAATAAATTGTTTCTTGAAAGGAAGGTGTAATTTATCTTACTTTTTGGAGGAATTCCATGCATCGGTATCAGTTTAAAGATAGAATGCGTTAAGGCAGTGGTAACTAACCTTTTTATCGCCGCGGACAGGTCAACGTTTGATAATTTTACCACTGAGACGGGGAGGGGCGAGACCTGAATTGCTTAGATCCGTGATACTCAACCTGCAGCCTTTTCTAAATGGGCCCATTGTACGCCAGTAATCGAATTTCTTGGTGCAATGTGCTAAAAATTTAGAGGGAATTTCTATCAATCAAGCAATTAAATATGTCAATTTTCTATCAATTTGTTTTTCTTTTAATAGTAGAATGTAAGCAAGAAGCTTGGTCATACATGAAAGGAAATAGAAATTTTCGCACAACTCAGTAAAAAATGCATAAAAATAAATATTTTTGTGCGTGTGTTTGATTGAAAAGTTAATATAGCGTTCAAATACATGCCACAAAAATGAGTTTTAATATTTTGAACTATTTTTCTTTGTCCAATGTCACTTTGGTCTTGTAGCAGGGACGTAGCTACTGCCGTATCAGTGATACGGGGCTCCCAAGCTACAGGGGCCCCAACATGTGTAACTACAGTACCACTATAACATGGCTTTCTTTTTTAAAAAAGGCCCCAAAGTAGTTTTAATACGGGGCCATTCAGAATTAGCTACGCCAATGTCTTGTAGTGTTTTTCGTTTTTCATTATCTGCATGTTGTGACCCGCATGAAATACCTATCATGTGTTTATGGCCCGCGTGAGGGGCCACATACACATCCAGTACAGTGGTTAGCGACGCTGACTGTTGTGCCGTAAAGCCTGGGTTCGGATCCCGAAGACATGGATGTTTGTAAATGTATAGTGTCTTTGTGGCTTGGGGATAATCTAAATTGCCTTCAAGCAGCAAGTTCCTCTCGTGAGGTTGGTGGAAGGGGAAGAGAGGTGGGATGCCCCTGACCCCCACCCTCAGTTTGTTCTACCTCCGAATTACTGTGGAACCAAGCTAAATCTTATTGTCACTTGTGTGATGCTCAAGGCTACGGCCAACGACAGTCATATATCTAGCCCTTTACTATGATAAAATTTGGGTGCCTGAATCTGAGACAGTCGAGATCAGGTGGCATAAGGCTCACTTCACACCAAACGATTCCGAGTCTAGCGCAATCTTTACAATTCACAGCGATTCTGAATGAACAAAGACTTGCCTTCACACCGCCACGGGTCAGTCATTCTTCCATCAGTTGCTGTTGAACATGGATGCTGTTTTTAATATTTTAAGACGATTAACACGTTTCAAGCTATTAATTTCACAACTGTATTTTCATTTATTTTGAAGATGAAATACATAAAACAAAAAATATAAGAGAGAACGGTTTTATTTATTTATTTTTTTATATTTTGCCTGTTAGTATCAAGTGTAATTATAGTCTGAAAAGTAGTAACAAATAATAAATATGTATTGTGTAACTAAATAAAAACGCAATTGCATTTACAAATAATATATCTAATGTTTTTAATGTTAATGTTTATGTTCTACAGCTTCTGTAGCATATAGCAACTTGTTTTTTTGATTATGTATTTAAAAATGGTTATCTAATACATTAATGAATTAAAAATTTTACATGCCATTTACATTTTGTTACTTTTATATAACAAAATTTGAGATCTATGTAGTAATAAAATGGAATATTTTTTAAAAATTAAAATTATCGACAATTTTGGTGTTTTATTTTATTTTAGCAATCTTATAAAGATTTAATTTTTTTCTCCCAAAATTAAATAAATTCTTATAAAATTGATCTCTGAAGCTATTTCAAATATCCTTCAGAATATTCCCCCGCCCCACAAAAAAAACAAAAAAACATTTTGCTTTAAAGTATTATTAAGTAAAGAATCATGTTTTCAAATTTCTAAATTAGAAAAAAATATATGCAAAATTAATTTTATTATTTGCGCAAGATTATTAGGGATATATAAATACAACCTACACACTCAGCGACAAGAACTAGAGTTAGTTTACATAATGGAAAATGAAAACTATGAATATAAAAATATAGGCGCCATCTATTGGCATAAAAACAAACTCATGCTAACCCTAATAAGAACATTAAAATCTTTAAATATCTAAAATTAGCTTCTTTAATAGAAACTTCATGTGATATAATCACTAATAATATAAAAAACAATAAAAATCAACACTCTATTTGTTTAAATTCACTTTTTCTTTAAGAAATAGATCCCGGCTGCTGGTGAATCACGGAAGAAAATCTGACATGCCGAATCACGCGTAAGTCAGAATGACGGCGGATTGAACCGGTTTCGGTTGGTGTGAATGCGGGAAGTGAATCTTAGCTTATTTGAGCGGGAAATTACAAAGCCGAATCCTGGTCGATCAGACATTTTTGATAGTGAATGAATCGGAGTCGTTTGGTGTGAAGGGAGCCTAAGAAACAACAACAACGTGGCCCGCGTGAAATACCTTTCAAGTATATGTGGTCCAGCGGGAAAAAGAGGTTCAGTACCCTTGGTTTGGATTGTTTTGATCTGATAACTTTAATTGTGCGTGTATTCAAATATGCCTACAGAATAAAATACATTTAGACCTAAGAATAAATACAAAGTAATTCAACATTGAATATAATGTGATTTCTATGGAAAATTGCTCTAGCTCGACAGGCCACACTAAATGGAACGCAGATAATTTAGTCTTCCTTGGGCGGTCCGGTGCTTTCTGATCCACGAACCAGTACCGGTTTGCAGCCCGGGGACTAATGAGTTAAGAAGTAAGCACAAAGTGTCGCCGCCTAAATAATGTGGACGTCATTGTATATTTTTTTTATTTAAAATTTATTTTTTATAATAGATTTTTATAACAAAATTCAATTAAAATTAAGTTACTTATGCAAATAATATTTGGTAAAAAAAAATCTTCAAACCATGCACCATCTTAGTAGCAGAAAGAGAAACGTGCAAGTGCCAAATATCTCGGTATGAATATTAATATAAATAAGAACAGATTAAAATTCACGAGTTATTGTGAGGTTTGACTTTAGATTGTTAATTGCTTAATCCAATGCCTTAGTTGAAAAAGACAGTTTATTAAACAATCCCTTCCCATAAGCAGCTCTGTGTATGACTGCACTGCTCTATTGTAATGGTTACATTAAAAAATCAAAACAGTTACATTAATCAGATATTTATGTTATGTTTAAAACATTCTTTATAATTCAATAAATACTCAGTTGCTTAGATCTTCATCTTACTTTAGCTTCACACACATGAGGTAAAAAAAAAGATCTTCAATGTTATTTCTCTTATTCAATCAGATGAATTCAATTTTGTGTTTAGACTCTTTGAATTTCCATTCATCTCGAATCTTTACGGTTTTCAATGATACATTTTCTTAATCTTAATAGATCGAGAGAGTATCATTTCGCCAGTCATTATTGCTTACACAATGCCTACCTAAGGCCTGTCGATCTGATGTTTTCCCAACATGATTTGAATACAAAGATATGCCTTTCTATTTAATACTGAAGTCACACTTTGAACATATCTCTGCTGCAGTAATTGAACAAAAACCTTTATTTCGTGCTCATTTCAAGAATAGTTCCTTTCTTATGCACAGCTCTAAAGGGAATTTCCTTAAAAGCTTTAAAGTGCCTTGAGAATTGAACGAAAAAGAATCATTTAAATTCGGAAGAAAATGTTTTCTAATACGAATGATTATCTTTCATTTGAAATGACAAACTCCTTCTCTTTCTGTAAAAAGAAAAACAACTAAGCCCAATTTTGTTTTCATGAATTATGCATAAAAGGACTTTCAAAGAAGTGATGAAGAGACGTAATTTCGAATTCTACGTTTAAATGAATGCGAAACTTACGTTGCTAAATATTTTAGTAACTACCTACTGTTTCGCGCGCGATACCAAATCCATCTGTAAATTATCTAAATGTTGTATTTCTGATAATCACGCTAAGATGCACGCAAGTGTTACTAAGAGTTGTTACCAGAGCGTAAGGAATAAATTGGTTGTTTAATTTTAATCTGGCTACTTTTTTAGTTTTATACTGAACGTTGCTTTCTATACTCTTCTCTTGACGGAAATTCTATTTCAGTAATAAGTTCACAATTAATTTTGCGAGTTAAATTCAATTTCTCAATCGTTTCGTTTAAGTTATTTTATTTATATATTTTGATTAAATACTATTCGAATACTTAGAGGGAATACGAAAAAACAAAGTACGGATATTTTCATAATCTTGCTGTGTTTTAATTAGAACCAAATGAATAGTTTTGGAAGGTGAAGAGCATAAATAGTATTTTAATTCCGAAACCATTTAGATTTAATGTTATTTGTTACTTAATGTAGAAGAATCACTCTAAATACATTTGCAGATTTCAAGAAATGTTGAAATACAAAATGTAATAGCATTCCTCACACAAGAGCTCTATTTCTAAATATTAGACTATTTTCAAATTACATTCCATTTTTTAAAAAAATAATTCCATTTTAGTAAAGCTTGACTATGTATAATTATAAATTTAATTTTCAATTAATAGAATAAATATTTTTATTTTTTGATTCTATATGTTCATATAAGGTCCACAGTTCTTGAGTCCGAGTTTTTTTAATCAATTTAGTTATTTCCGATGTAATATTTTAAATTTTACAAATTAAATGGTTTTGTAGAAATAAAGACAGTTCTTTATGCTTGTGCTCATTTTATATACGGGAGAACACTCTAATTTAAAATTAATACATTTCAAAGCAAACTCACACACAATTGTATACTTGTTTAATACTTTAAAAACATATATTTACTAAAAAATTTTTTATTGAAATATTTATTGCATTTAACTTCAATATATGGGTGAAATTTTTGCTTTTGGAAATCTTAATTTCACTACAACTTTTCAAATTCGAACGTATCAATAATAAATTTTATGTGAAAAATAAAAATTCCAAAATCTAAAACCCAGGAAAAAGAGAGATCAATCATATCGACTAGAAGTGCAGACTTGTATTTTCTTTTTTAGTCCATCAAAAGTATATATATCATTTTAAACACTCTGCCACAGCTGTGATGATAGAATTTTTTTTAAATATTCGATGTATATAAAGATCAATTCCCCTTTTCTTTATTTCCAAAAAGGTTCCTCTAAATTATCTGCAACACATGAGTATTTTTAGTCAGAAGAAATAATCCAGACTGAAATGATATATGACCGCAAAATGCATTTATTGAGATCAATGCTAGCAGTAGAAATTCCTCGAGTAATTTCTCTCATAACTCCTCAATGTGCTGCATAATATAGAAGAAAAAAATGGCAGTCACCATTTGATCTTGCTTTTCGCACTAAAAAACATCGATGATGGATGTTTTGATTCAGTTTAGAGTTGAAAAAATATGGTGGAGGTAAAATGGGTTATGATGAATTCCATTCGCATTGGGATACTTCTTTTTATTATTTCTTAGTACTTCTATACATATAAGCAATCACAACTTTCGAATCCTTGTTAACTTGACGATTCACTTCAGTCACTTATTTTTATTGTTGGATAAAATTAAGGGCTGCTTCTATGTAACAATTTAAAATGGTTTGGAGAGAAATAAAAGATGTGGGATAGAGTTTGGGGATAATATGTGAGAATTAACAAAAATGCAGTTTATTTTTATTAAGGGTACAAAAAGATATTTTTCTAATGATGAATTTTTGTGAAGAATTATTTTTCACCGGATATTCACCACACAGAAGGATTTCAAAAGAAATAAGCAAAATGCTTTACGGAAAGTTCAGAACACATTAATAAGTCAGTTTATTTTAAACTTCAAGCTCGGACATTCATTTATGGCCTGAGGCGTCTGTCTCTCTCAGATATAACTACATCTATAAAGCATTTCGTGTGCATTGAAGCGTAAATGAACAACAATTTCATCCAGTCCTTCGTAATTGAAAACAGTGTTCTTTTGATGATAATTTCTTTGGGAAATCCTTTTCATTTGTTTCGAAATACTCATGTAAAGAATGAAAAAAATTAAATATTGAATTAGTTATTGTGTTGTAGGATTTTCGTTTTCCACAGAATGAAAGGAAATCCCGAAAAACATTTTCAAATTTAATTTTTCATAATGTTTGCGATTTTCATTGACCTGAAAACCCGTCTGAAAGACAAAAAAAAAAAAAAAAAAAAAAAGAGAGAAGGGAAGAAAAAGAAACAAGAACAAAAATTGATATCAATCCAGAGAAGACATAATTCGGAAGGCATCGCTTTTGTATGCAAAGTATATAAAAAAATAATGTATGAGTAATTATTGTAATTAATCCGGAAATTCAAGAGAAATAAGTTATGATGACAAATTTTATAAAAAGTTTAAGCACATTCACGCGGGCGGTACAATCCTAAATTTTAGTTTCCTACAGGGATTAGTTCAACTGCTTGAAATAGCCTATAATCTGTTGAGGTATATTTAACGAGAGTCTTCGCTGCTCTAATCTGCACATCAGACCTAGAATTAATGGGTTTTCACTGCAGATGTAAGGGCATTTCATCAGCATTCCTTCGAATTTTCCTCTGAAAATTCCTGAGCAGGGACGTGGCATAGGGCCATTTGGAGACAGAAAAGGGATTGAAATCCCTTTCTGATCAGAGATGAATATTACTAATTTCCCGCAGGTAAGAAAATAACTTTTCCTGTTAAAATTAATAAATAGCGCTTTAAAAAAATACATTTGTGCACTTAAGTTTAAGCATGCGGTGAAATAAAAGTAAAAAAATAATAATTAAAGTGTGTAATCTAATACATTACAAATATCAAAACGTTTTAAGAGAGTCACATCACGTAGCGCACACCATCGCATATTGTAACGTCACTTCTCGAAAACAACATCTGGTGTCGGTTTCTTTGTAGATCCGACGCCCACACGTGCAGCTTCAGGTGCAGCGCAACCCCTGTTTGACCCCCCGAGGAATCTAGCGACCCGACCGGAAGATGAGGGGAGAGATGCTTTGAACTTGCACGCGAGCGGTGACCAACGAATCCTCCTCACAAAATAGTGGACTCTAACATTCTATAATTAATTTTAATAACTTTAATGTATCATTTTGTAAATAAGTTTCAATAGTTGTGACGTAAATAAATTCCTTATTTTAATTAACCAAGAATATCACCGTTATTTTTTCAAATGTTACAGCTTAGAGTTTTGTGGCAGCGGTGGATAAAAAGTTAGCATTCAGAGACCCGTTAGAGGAGGCTTCGAGAAAAAGCGTCCTTTTGGATTTTTACGGACGGCCCGCGATTCAACGCAGGAGAAAAGAGATCTTCGGAAGAGCCGTGCTGCGATTCAATTCAGCTTCGGAGAAAGATAGCGTCCTGCTCATAGAAGATCAAACTGATCTACAGTGTTAACGGCGAGAGTGTCCGAAGGAAAAGCGATTTTCGGAAGCCGTACCACGAGTGAATACAAGGCTGGTCAAACTGATCACACTTATTGTTAAGAGTTCAAAACCACTAGTGCACATAATTTGCTTCTGACAGCAAGCTGAGTACTTCAAATGGGTGAGTACTGTTATATTTTGAGTTGCAAACTGCATATTGTATTAGAATTTTGGTTAAAGTGTTCTTGAGAAATTTTGAAATACTTAGTGATTTTCTTGCATGGGAACAGTGTTATTTTGTTTCTAGAGAATTGTAATTGTATTTCAAGCATTGTGTGCAATTTTAGCTTAAGATTTATTGTGTTTTAAGTCTCTTGAATGATTTTGATTATTTTTAGTGTTAAGTTTTTCTTGTGTATTTCTGTGTATGCATGGGACCAGTGTTATTGTATTAATAGAGAATAGTAACAATAGTGCAAAATTTAGCGTGACATTTATTTGATATTGTTTAAAAAATGGCTTTCCTTGGTAAAGGGAAAAAGCAAGACATGTTGCAACTTGTTGAGGAATTAGGAATAAATGCCACTTTTAAATATGACTGTCCCTAGCATAAAATTGCAATCACTAACAGTGAAGGTTATGAAGAGGAATTTGTTAAAAATCTGTATGAGACTATCATTGCAAACGGAAAAAAGATTGGAAGAGTTAGAAAGGGCTGAAAAAAATGAGATTGGAAGAGTTAGAAAGGGCTGAAAAAATGAGATTAGAGGAGTTAGAAAGGGCTGAAAAAAATGAGATTGGAGGAGTTAGTAAAGGAGCAGGCATTAAAAGAGAAAGAATTACAGCTGAAATTTGATTTAGAAAGGCTTAAAAATAGAACTCCGGATTTAGGGTAAACGATGAATTAAACGATTCTACAAATGCATGTTCTGTAACCTCTAATTTAAACTTAAAAAAAAATTGATCCCAGATTTCGATCCTAAGCAGTCAAATATTAGTTTATATCTAGTGATCTTTGAACGCCAGGCTAAAAGGGCGTCAATAGAAAAGAAAGAGTGGGTGGGCAATTATTGGGTTTGTTACCCCTAGAGATCGTGCAATTTATTGCTCGCGAACCGGAGGAGCAAGCCGAAAATTACGATTATGTAAAGAAATTATTACTCAAAAGATTCAAGTTAAGTCCGGAGGTCTTTCGGCAAAAATTTGTCCAACACCAGAAAAATCCGATAGCACCTGGAAGGATTTCACTTTTGAAATTAAGAATTATCTAGATGAGTGGCTGATTGGCTTAGAAATAAATACCTTTCAAGATCTTAAAGATCTAATGGTGGTAGATCAATTAAAAACGCGCCAATGCTAGTATGAAAGATCATTTTTTAGATAATTGGGCAAACCTTAAATCAGCTACTCAAATAGCAGAACTCTTTGATAATTATGAGGACGTCCGAAAGGTAAATTCGAAACCCATGGATAGGTGGGGCAGAAATGATAAAATTTTGACATACTCAGGGATCAAGGAAAAAGAAAATAGATTTGGGAAAACTTCCCCCAGATTAGGAGCTTCTGTTCCGGAGAGTACTAGAGAGAGAACTTTTGAAAACGCGTGATACAAAGATGTTATCATTGCTATATGCCTGACATATAAAAGCCGGTTGCCCTAAATTAATAAAAACAAAACGACGGAAACTCTCAATAATATTGAAGGAAATGAAAACCCGGATTTTCTTAATTCATATACAACAAAGGGCTCTGTGAATGGTCACGAGATAGACATTCTTAGAGATACGGGGAGCGACAATAGATTTAGTATGTGCAAAATACATAAATCCTTCTTCTTTCTCTGGTGAAAATGTTTGGTAAAAACAACCGTTAAGCCCAAAATTAGTTTGTTTACCTTTGGCGGTCGTGGAAATTTCCGGAAATTTTGAACGGTGCAGACTAAGGCAGCGGTTTGTGGAAATCACTTAAATCAACACGGTCGATATTTGCTTGAAATAAAACGGCCGAGCTAATAAAAGGAAATTTAGGCTATAATTTCCTGCCAGTCGAAATGTTGAATGCTGTCCAAACAAGGTCTCAAGTCAAAGCGGCTAGAGAAGAAAGGGGAATAGATAGTGGTGATGCTAAAAAAGGGAAGATGAGGTTATAATTGTTTCTTCGGATGCAGAGGACGAAATTTTAATACCTGCACTCCAGGAATATGTTCCGGAATTAGCGCTGCTAAGGGTTACGCGAGAAAATTTAATCAATGCTCAAAAAATAGCGAGGAGATTAAACCCTTATACGAACAGGCAGCCAGTCAAGTGCAGGTTACCAATCAGGTTTATTCGCTAGAGAAGGAATTATTGGTCAAAAATCGTGAAGATAAGTTAGGTAACGTGGTGAAGTTAATAGTAGTGCCGGAAGGGTTGCGCGACCCTATTAAATCATTGTGTCATGAGGGAACATCTGCACACCTGGGAATTACGAAATCCAAAGACAATATAAACCGATATTTTTACTGGCCGAATTGCTATAGAGATATGGAACAGTTTGTAAAAACTTGCGATTAGTGTCAGAAGGCTGGGAAGCCCAATGATAAAAAGAAAGCTCCACTAAAATTGGTCCCTGTTATTCAGGAGGTTTTTACTAAGCTAAATATTGATGCATGTGGGCCTCTCCCGATCACATCTAAAGGGAATCGATATCTTATCACGGCCATTTGCATGTCATCAAAATTCCCTGAATCTATTCCGGTGTCTGATATTAGTTCCGTTAGTGTCACAGATGCGCTGTTAAACATCTTAGTCGGATGGGGTTTCCCGTGAAATACAATGTGACCAGGGGGTACTTCTTTACTAGTGCTCTGACTACCGAGTTTTTTGAAAGATTCGGAATACTTTGTCAGGCATAGTTCTGTGTATCATCCACAGAGTAACCCTCGTTGAGCGATTTCATCGAACGTTGAAACGACTCTTACGAGTCTTATGTTTAGATGCAGGCTCCGAATGGGACAAACATCTTCCGTCAATTCTTTTAGCGTTACGAACTGTATCGCACGAAAGTACAGGGTATACACCGTCAGAGTTGGTGTATGGGAAAATTTGCGAACCCCAGAGACGTTAGTAATGGAACATTGGATGGAACCGGAAGAAGAGGGTGATCTCGTCACTGAATATATGTTTGCTAATAAATAGATTAAAAAGATGTCAAGAAGTAGCTATAAATAAATGGAGGAAATGCAAGTTAAGCGGAAAACTTGGTATGACAAAAACGCAGTAAAACGTGAATTTAAGGATGGAGATTTAGTCCTAGTGTTAGCTACATCCAGAGCAAATAAATTAGCAGTGCAGTGGATAGGTCCTGGGACAATTTTAAATAAAATTTCGGAAACGAACTATTTAGTCGAAATCCCCGGCAGACGCGAAACAGCTCAAATCTATCATATAAATATGCTAAAACCATATTACAAAAGGCCAGAACACGTTAACGTAATTATTAATGATGAAACAAAAACTCTCTCGCAGACCAGGAGTTAGAAATCCCATACTTAGAAAAACAATTCTCTCATTTATGATTTCGAGGACGTAATCCAGGCTAGCGAGTTGAACAAACACCTTCACGTTAAACAAATGGATAGACTGCGCGAATTATTAAATAAATACTCTAAATGTTTTTCAAACAATCCCGGTTTAACTAATCTGGTTGAACACGAAATCCAGTTAGTTAGCGATCAACCAGTTAGACGAAGCCCTATCGAATGTCGCACCGACAAAATGAAATCTTAAAAACGAAATTAACCGAATGTTAAAAATTAGGAATCATTGAGGTAGGAGAATCGGATTACATGTCCCCTATGATTTTAGTTGAGGTAGCTGGGAAAGAACCTCGTCCATGTATAGATTACAGGAAATTAAACGGGATCATTAGAACGGAATATTTTCCTCTTCCGAATATCGAAGAACGCGTAGAAAAAGTATCGGCGGCTAAATGTATTACCGTCTTTGACTTATCTAAGGATATTGGCAAATACCTTTGAGTAAAAACAGCACAGCGATACGCAGCCTTCTGTACTAGCTTTGGTACATACCGACCCCTAAGGATGAGTTTCGGATTAAAGAATGCTCCATATTTCTTTAGTAAACTCATGGCTGAATTACTTAACGGACTAGAGGATTTCGTTGTCCGTATCTAGACGATATCGCAATTTTCTCAGATACTTGGGAGTCGCATATTAAACATATGGAAACGGTTCTGCAGAGAATAAAGAGAGCTACGTTAACGATAAAACCTTCAAAGTGTAAGTTTGCGCAACAAAATGTCAAATTTTTGGGTCACATTGTGGGTCAGGGTTTTCGCACTCCTTCCGAGATCAAAGTTCAGACTGTTCTAGAGTTCCCTACCCCTCGCACGAAAACCCAAATACGTGCTTTCTTAGGTATAGCGGGTTATTACCAAAAATATATAAATCTGTTCTCGGTAATCGCTGCTCCGTTGACGGATGCGTTGAAGGGAAGAGCAAAGAAGGGAGAAATTAAGTGGACGACCGAGTGTGAAAACGCATTTCGAGAACTAAAAGGGAAACTAATTGATAAGCCCGTCTTGTACGCGCCAAATTTTGAACGAGAATTCATTGTTCAAACGGACACTTCGAGCGCAGGTATGGGAGAAGTTTTAACCCAATTAACTGAACAAGGTGAGGAGCATCCAATCCTTTACCTGAGTAAGAAATTTTCAGAGGTAGAGAAGCGTTATTGTACGACGGAGAAGGAATGTGCTAGTATTGTTTTCGCAATTAAAAGGTTACATTATTACTTAGATGGAAATTCATTTTTAGTTATGACCGATCACAACCCGTTGGTGTGGTTGAATAGAAATGTTAGTTATAACCCTAGATTGATGCGATGGGCTTTGGCTTTGCAACCATATAATTTTAGAATTGTACATCGGTCGGGTAAAAGTCACAAAAATGCAGATAGTCTCAGCAGATCGGTGATAGATAATTAGGGATTGTTAACAATGTTCTCTTGCTCATGAATAATAATTGTTGCTTATGTTTTAGTTAAAGGTTAATAATTGTATTAAATTTTATTTATTTACTAGTACTGTATATCATATCGAATGGAGATGCGTGTCAAAAGATAAAGCCATGAAAAGCAAATGTATTAATATGCTTAATTTTGTGTATAGGGTTTTAAAATATACATGAGTATTTAGTTTACGCAAGAGGCATATTGTGAAAAATATTTTGTGTGTAAGGCTGTACACTCCTGCATATCATATCAACACATGTCGTTAGTATAATTTTATTTAAGTATTGTGGCGAAGAATATTTTATGTGCAAGGTCTTACACTAGCATTTGATATAACATGTTGTTAGTATAATTGATACTAGGCATTGTGATAGGAGTGTTTGTATTTTTATTTAATGTATAGTATGTTTTCTTACATTGATTACATTGCTATTTCGTAATATGGATTTGTGTAAGTTCCCTAGCAAGAACACTCACTCACTAGAAATAAGTAATTCCAAATTTAGTTCAGCGTTTTCTTTAGTAATTAAAATTGAAGCTCAGAAATATAGTGGTGCTTGATGAAGGGATGTGTCGGTAATCTGTCAGTTGTCTCATCGTCATCCCATTAAACTTTTCTCAACGGAAAAGTTCCATATGAGAGGGCGAGAGCTGTAACGTCACTTCTCGAAAACAACATCTGGTGTCGGTTTCTTTGTAGATCCGACGCCCACACGTGCAGCTTCAGGTGCAGCGCAACCCCTGTTTGACCCCCCGAGGAATCTAGCGACCCGACCGGAAGATGAGGGGAGAGATGCTTTGAACTTGCACGCGAGCGGTGACCAACGAATCCTCCTCCCACAAAATAGTGGACTCTAACAATCTATAATTAATTTTAATAACTTTAATGTATCATTTTGTAAATAAGTTTCAATAGTTGTGACGTAAATAAATTCCATATTTTAATTAACCAAGAATATCACCGTTATTTTTTCAAACGTTACAATATCATTGTTAAGGAACGTTCCTTACACCTGATCAGTTTTAAGTAATTCACAGGGCATAGGGTCAAAAATTTTTTTTTGGACATTTATTTCATTACTATTTTAATTTGAAGGAAAGAATTTAAAACAAAAAAATGCATTTTATAGTCAACCCACCTCGCCAAATCAATAAATACAGTAGAACCTATTTTTGTGCGATCCTTTTTTATGTGTATGAATTTCATTGGCTTTTGCACCACTGAAATATTTTCTTTCTATTTACCAGTAACACAACGGAGAATGTTAGCTCCTCCTGCTGAAAGTCACCTTTAATATTTTATAAATTGGGTAAAAACGTATTTAGTGTTAGTCAAGCCCTAGAGTTCTGCCCTCCCCCGTGGCAGGACTCAATGTCTTTGGCTCCACTGTAATGTTTTCTACCCATTTATCAGTGGTGCAACGGATAATGTTAGGGCCTCTGCCCCTGAAAGTCAGGTTTTGCCTTTCATATTTTATAAATTGGGTAAATACGTATTTAGCGTAAGTCAAGCTTTGGTCCCCTAGAGTCCTGCCTCCCCCCGTGATGCGGGGGTGTACGTTACGCCACTGAAATGTTGACACTTCAAAAAGCTCTATTTATTTGTTATAAACAGTCTCCCGACAATGCGCATTCAGTTGCTTTCTCTCCACGCTCCAGTAGCCCACGCTTGATTGAAGATGAATCTTTCAATAACAGTGATATTATCAGTAATTTGATAGATTATGAAGACGGACAAGAACCAGATTCTTTGAGAGCGGATAAAAATATGCAAGAATCCAGCTTTAACACAAATTGGAAAAGCCTTTTCTTAAAATAGATACCAATTGAGAAATGAGTATAAAATTCCAAAAAGTGCTTCAATCATACTCATCTACTTAGTGTGACATTTACCAATTAACAGGAATTGTTCAGTGACACTTTTCCTCGAAGATCTTTTTCAAGAGGTGATATATAAATAGGCTTTTTCTTAATAATCTTAACACAACAGCAAAAAAGTATTTTGTCAGTGGGAATGTCACAGTGGTAACAAAGGCACGCTATGAAATGTGTTATAGTATTGGTAATCATATGAAACCGTTTACTGATGCAAGAATTGTGAAGGAGTGATTCTTAAATGCTACCAATTTTAAAAAAAATTGTGACAAAAATAAAAAAAATTAAAATAATAATTAAGAAAAGCAAAATAGGAGTTTTAATTTATTTTGAGAAATTTTCCACATTTTAAATTTACATTGTTATCTTGATGCTAAAGCATTTCTCTACCACCTCCTCCATTGATCCTCCTGTTGCGGCCCGCGTGAAATGGACACCACATGTATGCGACCCGGCTGAAAAAAGGTTGAGTACCCTGTTAGAGCATGCGCAGTGGGCGCCGCCCGGCGGTGATTAAGTGTATTAAGAAAAAAGAGAATTGGAGTTTCCAGAGTGTGTGGGGGTGATCAGACGAGCGAGAGCGGTGTCCATCGCAGTGTTCCGACATACGCCCCGAGCATCCTTGAGTGAAAAATAAAGGTCAACAACCCCATCTGGTTTCCTGAGAGCAACACATAGGGACCACTCCCCAACATACCCCTTGTATAACCTGTACAAATATTATTTTGGAATATGTGTGAACGGGAATATTATGCTTGAACATGCATAGCAATTTTTGACTATTGGCTACATATCGCGGCATTCGATAACTTTTTTTTGGTTTGACGAAATGGGTCGACGGTATAATGCGGAAGTATAAAAAAATTAATTATTTTCGGAACATTTCAAAATGATTACATTTTGTATTCATTTCAATTCGTAAATTTTTTAATTACTTTTTTGACAATATCTCTTGAAATAATTCTGTTGTTTTAATAGTACCACCGACGACGAACTTCATGAAACCAAATGACATCATAAAATACCGTGACATGCGCCAATAGTCGACAACCTTTCAACGCATGTTCGAACACAATTGTAATATCAAAGACAGTATCTGGCGACCTACTTTCATTTGGCGAAATTGCTCGCTGGTGTAATACGTAAGTGTCATTTTAATGTGTTAACAAAGTTTCAAAGCTATAAAATAAATAACTCACTTTGAAATTTATACTTTAGAAATTGCGATTTAAAGACAAATTCTACAATTTGTTTAACAGATTTTTTTTAAAAAAATTAAAAGTACTTTTTTACTTGGAACAAACTTTTAACTATATATATATATATATCACCCGTAAGTAAACCCGTTTTCACCCGTAAGTAAAGCACGATGCAAGTCACATCACAGTCTTTGCTAAAGAATCGGATGTAAATTAAAATATTTCCTGAAACAGGAAATATCCAACTTTATTTTAACATTCCGACTTCTTCATCCTGTCAAAGGCAATAACATTTTATTACAGTACTCCTTTTTCATCCAAATCGATCCCTTTTACAGGTGAAAAATATATTTCACACTTAGTCTCGTTTATTGTAATGTTAAATGAGCTTCAAACCTTACATAATGATGTACCTACCCCCATTAACTACCTACACTAATTCCCAGACTTGCGTAAATTCGCAGATGCGAAATTTCTCGTTATATCCTTTTCAGATAGGAAATAGGGTGTGAGCTCGTTTGAAATTTACTTCTTGATGAGGTATTTTCCATAGATAGGCTTTGTTATTGATATCAACAAGGTGAAATTGTCCTTTACACTATTATTTATTAAAAGCATTCCGCAAAAGTGAAATTGCAACGCCAAGAAATATTGCACCTTGCGTCAGTGATGAGGTAAATATATAAATGAATAAAACACAAACAGATAAAATCCTTATGAACCAATTTATTCAGTATCTAAGGGATCCCCTTTCATGCATCTATACAAGTCTCAATCCGGATGGGCATTCAATCAATTAGTCCATTGTTGGTTGCCTGAGGTAACCATTGCCATGCCACTTTGCGCAGATCATCCACGGTTTGGGCTAGTAGTCGCCGGGTCATGTCAAGTCCAATGAGATCCTACAAGTTTTCGATGGGACTTAGATCTGGAGAATTTGCCGGCCACGGAAGGATGTCAAATCCAGTCGGTTGTTAAGAGTTTGCCATGCGACATACACGACATGGAGTTGTCTTGTTGGAATACCATGTTTGATGCGCCCTTCAACAACGGGCTCCCACAATTTGTGTGTGTTAGACATAAAAAAAAACACGCGAAACATTATTTTTCGGATCCGAATTTTTATGGTCTCCTTGTGTTGTTTTTCCAATTCCGTTCCATGATCTCAATGAAAGTAAACAAACCGATTTGAACCCGAATTTTTTGCAAGTTTCGTGATTTTTGGTTGGCAGCAACTGCAATACAAATCGAGCAACTATTTAAACTCGGAAAGGAAGGAAATACAAGAAGTGTGTTTTAGCTCTTAAATAGAGAGCGGCTGGTTGGCTATGCCACTATATGTTGCATCACCATTTTAAGATGATAAATTCGTTTAAAATATTAGGCTGTAATAAGACGGTTCGAATCAGATGTCTAGTAAAGTTGATTTTTGAACTAAGATTTTATTAGTATACTTATTGTTTTTCATCGCTCCAGTGACGAGCACATTGACTTTATCCTTGATTATGAAAAAAGACTTTTATTAATAAAAGTCATTTTTAAGAAACTGCTTTCATCTTTATGCCTCCTCGACACAAAAATTTTCACTGCTTGCTTTGCCAAAGCTTGGGTTAGTTTATCAGAAAGTGTAACAGTGTGACTTAGCAGCACTCTCCGTCAGATGGTCGTCAACGTGTATCAGTAGCATCCTGTGATCAAACATTATGCCAATCCAAGCCCCGATGCCCGGTGAAGTATCAGTTGGCTTCTCGGTGAACCACTTCTACTTCGACGTGCGCGTAGACCTTCCTGAACCCATTGCGAGACACAACATTGGATCGTACTCACGTTAAGCCCAACACGAGTTGTTATTATGTTCAGTGACAAAGATCATGGAGTTGGATAATATGGTCCCCCCGTCGTTAACGGATGGTATTGAGCTCGCCGTCGTCTCAGGGCTCTTTTCTACGCTTTTTCGAAAGCCGTAAATGCTACGCAAAGCCTCAGATGCTGTTTAAGAGAAAGGAAAGTTGCAGGCCTACCCCAAATATGCCCCACGTGATCGTATACGTTGCCAAATTAATCATTCGAATATTCATCTCACCACTATTGCTCCTGAAATTTGCATGATGCTACGTTCCTTACTTTTTTGGAGTTGCAATTTTGTGGTGTGTATTATAGATATTTCACACACAACGGATGCTAGTTTATTGTTAATTAACGTCTCTCTGAAGACAATTTTCAACAGAATGATTAATTAAGCCTTATTTAAAGTATCCGATTACATGCGGCAACTTTTTTAAAAAATGGATACATGGATATTTTTTCTGGTTATTAGATTAAGTACATTTTAAGAAAAAAGGCTAAAATTAAGAAGAGAAAAATTAATTATTACTTCTAAAATGGGAAAAAATGGGTAAAAATTGACAAAATATTACATAAACGGTGCCCGCTCTGTACAAATTGTAAATGAACAAATTCTTAATTTTTCAAATGTAATGTATTACATAGCTATTCCTTTTTGAAATGACCTTAAGGCTAAGAGATATTTTAATTTTCACAAATTAAAGCACTTTATCTTAGTTATATGAAATTGCTTTAAAAGAAACAGTTAATATATTCACTTAAGGCTTAAGGAGCTGTAAATTTTGTAATAAAACAATGATCGGTAAATCTGAAGGATAAAACACTTCTACTGTTATACAGAGCATATACAAAAAGTTTCAGCAAATTATTTTTAAAACTTTTTGAGCAATCGCTGTCCCCGTTTCAGTTTTTCGAAAAAAACACATTTCGAGTTAAAAGCATTTTAAAGTTTGACATCTCATGTAAAGTTATGGCATCTGCTTTTACTAAAACACTTGTAGTTTTTTTTTATCTAGTGAATGGAAAATAAAAAACTGGGCATTTTTAAGAAGCTAATAAGATGACCTATAAAATAAAATCATAAAAGAACTTGTCAATTTTTCAAAAAGATCATGATTTTAGAGTAGTCGGATACCTTAAATGGCACTTTACTCTATCAACTTCCATAATGCATTCACGTGACCTCTTCGATCCTCTTAAGATTTCAAATGCTCTCTATAACTAACTGCGCGATACCCAACCCGCGGCCCACTGTTTAAGTGGCACTCCAATTGCTCTGAAAAATTCATTTATGAAAATTTGGCGGGAAATTCTTTGTTAAAATATGAATTTTGTTTTTTGCTCTCGTTGTCATTTGGGTGCTAAATGATATATTTTTTTCCTGATTAGTGATAATAAACAACAGAGGAGTTGCGACCATTTTATGGGGGGAAATAATATCATGATCATATCTTGCAAGCGAAAAATATTCGAAGAAAATACATTGTTTCAAGACGATTGGGAAGTTGATTATTTTGTATGATTCAATGATTGTTCTCTATTTGTCACGAAAGTGTTGTATTTAAAAATACCAATAAACAGGAATCACACATTCAATGACACTTTTCCTCAAAGATCTCTTTCAAGAGGTGATAAATAGGCTTTCTTGAATATTTTTTACAACAGCAAAAAAAGTATTTTGTCAGTGGTAATGTCTCAGCGGTAACAAAGTCACTCTATGAATTTTGTTATATTTTTGGTAATCATAGGAAACCATTAACTGATGCAGAAATTGTGTAAGAGATATTCTTAAATGCTTCATTTTGATCAATTTTCACATTTTAAAATTTCTATGTTATCTTGGGTCTTAAAGCACCCTCCTCCATTACTTCTCACGTTGCGGCCCGTGTGAAATTGCTGACATATGTATGCAACCCGGCAGAAAAAAGCTTAAGTACCCCTGGTTATTATCCCGTGGACCAAAATAGCTGGATAGTGCTATAAAATATCATTGAATCTGTGAGAAAATGCAACTCGCTTACTCCTAGTGGAAGAATTTTCCCTGTCAGCGTTCCCTTGAGAAATCAAATCTACGCTTTTAATTTCTATTCCTAACACATAAAACTTTTAGGCAGATTTGTATGTTTATCGACATGTGTCAAATTATGACCCAGCCAAAAGCGTAATTTCGGGCATAACTGAAGTGTTTTATATATTTCAAATATATAGTACAGTAAACGTATATTCGATACAACGTAATAAAATATATCTGAATTAAAACATATTCTGTTTGTAACAATATTTGAAATTTACTGCTGGTTCTATGATATTTAGAAAATAATCCTTATTTTTTTAGGAAATAGAGGGCGCGGTTTCAAAATGCAGTTAATACTCTAGTATTTCTTTCAGAGTTGGATTCAGTTTGTGCAAGGTTAGATAGCAAAGAGCAGAATTAATGAATTTGAAAGGGAAATGGTTGCTGAAGTAGTAGCACAATAAACGTTGTTGTTTGTTGAAAGTATACAAGTTTATTTAATATAGGTGGAGTGAGTTGTAAGCAGCAGAATTTAAAACAGTTTGATTATATTATTAAAGAAATGGGGCTTTGGGATTACTTTAAAATGTTGTAAATAATTAGAACATATATTTGATATCTCTGCGGTTCTTGCACAGAAATAAATTAAGATAATATTTATTCGTAACTTATGAAGAATATTAGTTTGATGAGTACTATTCCACAATCACCAAAAAGTTTTAAGATACATTTTTCTTTTTAATCATATTCGCACCGAGAGTCTCCACCCTCTATACGCGTATTATAAATTACAATCTTCCTTGCTTTTATTCTAAAACAAAATATTGAATTATATATAAAACCGTATTTTTATACAAAAAAACCCAATTCATTTGTATATATGAGACAATATAATTGTATATTAGTTGATACTTATAGTAAAATATAAAAACTGTGGTGCTATTTTTAACTCACTCAGATCTCTCCACAGTAGTTGTGTGACAAAATCACAGCTCAATTTTTATACACTTTCGATGACAAGCAGAAGTATTTATTGGATCCTCCGACTTTCCAATGCGTAGCTACGCCGTTCATGTCTTAAAGCCGTATCACACGTTTCAAGCAATTTTTCATCAAATTCTTGCAATTTTTACTCAGTTAACATAGCAACGGCTTTCGAACAATATTTTGCTAATGAGCTCAAAAAGTTGTTCCAACTAAAAGTTACTTGAAATTCCAGCCAATGAGGTTCCCTCCGTCATAAACAAGATGGCAGCCTCGGTTTCGTCACACGCATCAGAAATGGCTTATATTTTAAACAGAAAGGCGATCTATTTCTGCTAACGACAATCAACTATAGTGCCAGCGCAATAAAAAAAATAATATTGGATGTTCATTTTCCGAAGCTGAAAAATCGAGTAATTTTTCAATGTAAAGATAGGGTGAGAATGACGTCAGAGCGTATCATTTTGTTTACGGTAACTCACATCTGCCTGAAATGGTTGTTTTAGAGAGGCACGAGTTGTTCAGAGATATGTGGTTGTAAGGCTTTTAGTTAGATTCTCAAAGGAATGAATGTGTAATCAACCCTATCGTTAGACTGTACTGCTATCTAGTGTTCAATTCCTTGGTCACTACTTTGGCGACAAGCTGTTGATCTTGGAAGAGGTGTTTCTTTAATTCCCCGACCTACCGATCCCCAGGTACGTCTAACTCATGTACGGCGTACCTGGTCTTAGACGACTGAGACTAAAGGAATCCTTATTTGGGTCAGTCATTAAGGGCTTGTGTTCCCGTCCTTTGTTGGTTGCGACTTGCAGTGTGAGTGAGTGAATATTAACATCTCATTTTGAACCACAGTCAAGTGACGAGGACGACACCTGACCTACACGGCGGGTCTTCAGTGGTACTGGCCTCGACCTCGTGACATGCCAGCCACGATCCGATATCTTGATCACTAGGCTACTGCGACCACCTGCGACTTTCAGAAGGAGGCGCCGCTGCATACTCAAAGAATTAAGTTATATAGTCATTAAATGCACATTTTTGTAAATAAAGTCATTAAGAAAATGAATGAAATTTTAGTGAAGATTAAAAAACTTCATTTATGAAATTTTTCATCAAATTTTCATTTTAACTCTAATACATAAAATTCCTTTACGAAACAATAAAAGGCATTCTTATCTAGTTAACCTTCTAAATACAAGTAAATCGCTTTTGTATAGAAGATAATAGAAGCCTCAAGTCACGGTATCGTTTCATTCTCCAATTCCTGCGCTGGAGCTACCGGGAGAAAAAAACGCAAAAAAGAAACGGACGATAGCACATGCTGGGCTTTCTTTTCTTCTTTTTAGATAGGATATCTTTGCCGCGAAGTAATGATGCACATCTTTCCTTTAATGCAGGTACGAAATGAAAGAAAAAGAAGCAACTTTTTTTCTTATTTACAAAACTCTGATGTTTCGATCGCGTTCTCAATTCTTTGCTTATTTTCCAAGAGAATGTGAATGCATCAAACAACTTAATCTTCTTTCTACATACGTATGCGTTCATGCAAGAGAAACCACTATCTTAACGACTGTTCATATAGACAAAAAGTTATTAACTAAAAGAAGCAAGGGCTGGCATAACTTCATTAATCGTGACATCAAGTTCATATGTTTTTAATAAGTAATGACGATGACCAGAAAACCGTTATTAATGATGTGTAAGTGCCCAAGTCGACATAAACAATAACGCATTATTATGCTATGAACAAAATATCCGTATAATTTCTATAAAGATTATTTGAATTTAGTTGTACATAATTAATCATTTTGATTTTTTTTGACCGATAAACTCTCGTAGCTAATTAATCTGATTTTATTAGCAAGATAAATTACTACCGGGTTTCAAATTTTATTTGTTATTAATTACAATTCGATGAGAATGTATTTTTATTTTAAAGTAGAAAAAAATTAGAACAATCTTAAAAACAACTCCAATCATCTTCGCAGCCCATAATCCAACAATTCCAAACAATTTGTGTTTGTGTAATGGCTATAGATTTATATAATAACATAGTTAAATAAAGTGAAACCAAATTTTTTCCATGCGTCTTAATTTTTTTCATTTGAAATTTTATTTAGAAAGAAACCAAAATTTAAATGTTTTGCATGTCATTTTATTCTTAAAAAAAGCTTGAAAAGAGGAATATTATAATGAAAAATATGAGCCATTCAATTGACTAGTAAGGAAAAAAAATGTTTTTATCTCAAATGGGCAACCGATTGGAGTTATTCCATTGCCCCGAAAGCAGGTATATCTTTTCAGTGCGGCACCCAATTGGCGGATATCAATCGCCGCAGGTCATTTGGAGATGCCCAGTTTCTTCCCTAAAGATCTGACGAGGCGGATCAGTACTAGGATTTAATATTGCCTAAGCCAGGGATTTGACATGCCGCATTATTAAACGACATAACCGCTGTCGATTTTCTGCATCAAGAAAAACCGCAACCTTTGGTGCAGAAGGTCAGCGACAAACCACCCACGCCACCCAGGCGGCAAGTGAGAAAATGTGAATTGTAACATATTAAATTGCTAAGCATTTTGATTTTCCTTGTCTAAAAATACTTCTATTCAAAATGTCTTGCACTTTTTACAAATAAGCTGTAAAACAGGGATGTCGAACTCGCGGCCCCACAGCGAATATTTTTGCGGCTCGGCCAGTGTATCGACGCACAAAAATATATAGTTAAAATATCAAAAGTTCTTCCGAAACAAAAAAAATATAGTAGCAGAGAAAATATGTCAAGTGTCACGATGTAAACATTAAACTTTTCGTATTCTTTTATTTATATTTATTATAAAATTTAAAATAAATTTAAGAAATAAATTAACATTTCAAGGAATATTGCGGCTCACCTAAAGTTAAACTTTGTTTCCTCGGCCCAAGTGAGTCTTTCAGAGTTTGACACTCCTGCTGTAAAATTATGGAATTGCGAAATCATAATCTGATAAACTGTGGAGATTTATGGGTCCATATACTTCATTACATAAATTATAACCATCGATTCAATCATCTCGCAGTGTTAAAAACAAGTGTGGAGGAATTGCATGAATCAATTGAGTGAAAACGCATATTTGAAGAGTTTTTACTGGATATAACAGAACCAAACAATTGAATTAGAATGAAAATTGTAACGTATGGTATTTTGATATCTTTCTGTAATTCTAGACATTTCCCTTTAAAAATTGGGAACTAGTTTGATATCACGAGGCACGTGCCAAGTTGCGGTTTATGTTCGCCAAGATGGGCGATAACATTATAATATGGTTATCTTGATATTTCTAAAATTTTTGAAAATTGCAAGTTTCCAGTACTTTTTAATTGATATTCATTTCAATGTTAATATATTATGTAATTATTTTATTAATAATATAATATAAAATACAATTATTATATGTTATAATTTTTATATAATATTCGTTATTTATATAATTGTTTTTTTACATTTATTAATAAATATTATTACATATTATGTTATTTATTTATAATTATTAATATGTTCTTTATTTATATTTGTTATTCATTTATTATTATTATGTTATTTATTTATAATTATTACATTACATGAGTATTCGTATAAATAATTTTTATATTACAATACGATGAATTTATTCTTTTTTATAATTACTATTAAATTAAATTTATTATTATTATATATAATTATTATTAAATCATACTATTAAATTAAATTTATTATTATTATATATAATAATTATTAAATCATAATATATGTGAATATTATATATAATTTAATACTAATTATAACATCATTATTATATACTGCATAGTATTATTAGTACATGTTACTTTTTATTGTATCATATTGTTATTCATTATTTATTGATTAATCTTGGTTATTCTCAATCTCTTCCTATATTCTTCTTTTGAAATATATTTCGATGCATTTCAAAACAATTTTTTAAAATTACATTCATGTCGATTTGATACCATTAGGCTGCCATCTTGGATTTCATTTCAGCGACAACAAGCGCTGCTTTGCGTGATTCCTTTACCACGCCAAGCAGCGCTTGGCATCATGCCCCGTGATATCAGACTAGCACCTAAAACTGAATTTTATCAGAAAAAATTTATTTTATAAGATGAAATTGGATAAAGCAATTAAATTCTAACTTTCAGGACGATCCAATTTAGTTACCTTTGAGACAATAGCACTGATACCAAATGTGTCCACCTATGATACGTATTGTGAACGTTACTAAGAGTTTCTATGAACGTACACAACGTTCTCAGAACTGTTTACAGATAGAGTATTTTGTAGGTAATTAAAAGCTCCGAAACACACACACATTTTAATCATTTTTGGCTATATGTTACAGGTCTTATAACTGTGATGCGAGCTACTTCTAGACTGGCACCACATTTGTCATAATCCCACACTAATTCAACGCGAGGACTTTGAGCCTGGACAGATTTAACAAGCACCTTCATGCAATAAATTGAACGTCATTTCTTTCGCAGTTTGAATTTAAGAATAAAACTCTCTGGAGGGGTAATTTTTTTACAATTCACCTAATGCATATAAAAGACCTTATTAAAGAATCATTTGAACTTAAGATAATGTAGTAGCTTTATGACCCAACGTTTTGGAAAGTTGATTCGATCTGAAGTCGCTTTGGCCATGGACGGCGGATTTTGAATGTGTTCAAATGGCAGACATCTCCGGTAGTACTTCCCTTTCCAGACTGCTCTCACCAAGGAATATAAAAGTTGCAATGAAAAAAGTTTCCATTATCCCTCTCGGAATGCCTTCTGTTCGAATCCACGTCTCAATTTAGACCAAGATAGTTCTCAAAATTGTTCCTATGGACCCCTGGGGACGGGGGTTCTTGTAACTACTGAGGGGTTCGCAGTAAATTAATTTGTAGCTATATGGACAGCGTTATAGGATCCACAAAGAGTTGAACTGGTGTTACAAAGCTAAAATCTTTTTTTGACAATTTGAAATTTTTACACATTGTCAAATTGCATAGATTTTAAACTTTCTAAAAATACCTTGCATTAACCTCTAGGTTAATTAGAAGCCCTTAAAACCAATTTTTAAATAATCGTTGAAACTGGCTCACGCCCATTTGAATGGCGAAAAATGTAAATAAAGTACTTCGTTTTTGCTTAAAAGTTGAACGTCTGATATAAACCAAAACATGTATCTTTTATTGTTAATTGAACCTTTTATTTTTTTATTTCATAGCCTAGTAGAAGCCTCAGTGTATACAATAAAATCAATTTTTCTCAAAATGTAAATTTTGATGTTCGATGTATCTTTTCTGAGAAACTACTGTTCATAGGTGTGTAAATTTTTTATGATGCATTTGTAAAGATGACTAATATATACTGAAATGAGCATTTTGTAAAAAACTCAAAAATAATTTTTTACAGTTTATTTATGTGAAAAGTGGGTCAAATTTCGCAATGTTTGATAAATATTTCTCAAATTATGAAAAAATTCAAAATTAGTTAAAAGCTCATTTCAGTATAATGAAAAAGGTGTACTTTAATTGTATGAAAAGCTTCAAGCATGTACATACAACATTTGAGAAAAGGTACATCGGAAACAGCCAATTTAACATTGTCAGTATAGAGAGGTTTTCAACTCTTCTTAACGTAAAACAATATATTTGTGACCCTTTTTCATCATTAAGAATGTTAAAAAAAATTAGTATAGTGATTTTTACGTGTTGAAAATACCATATATATATATATGTTCGTATTGAAACAACGAAATGAATGGTTGATTAGTAGTGTTTATGGAAATGGAAAGTTATTTTCAAGTCCTACATATGTACGTCAGAAATGTCCAGACAGGTCGTCCTGAGAACAGTCCCTGCAAGATCGCCACAATGGCAGGACAGGAGGTTAGTTCTGCGTCAAGTAACAGTTCTTACATTTCAAGTACGATCTTGTTCCATTTTTGAGGATTTTCCTCCCTCTCAGGTGGTGTGCCCCGAGTCTGGTGGGGGATATTTACTAAAGTCCTATTTGCGTTAAATTGTTCAGAAATGTGGTACTCAACTCTTACAGTTTTGTATTTATATCTAGATCTTACCACTGAATTTATATCGTTCAGTTTGACTACAAAAGGTAGTTTATCACTATTCAGTTTTGTTGCTTCTTTAGCTAAGTCATCAGTGGTCTCGTTTTCTTCAATTCCAACATGGGCTTGTACCGATTGCATGAGATGCACTTCTTATTTAACCTGAGAATTTTATGCAGAACATTGTATAAGTTCCAGACACCGCTGATTCTGCTTTTTGAATAGCTTGAAGGGCAGTTGTGGGACCTCTGAAGATTATTATTCCTTCAGATTTCTCTGCATCTTTGAGATTTAAATATTTTTTCGAATGGCTTGGAGCTCACAGGAGTAGTTAGATGGGATTTTTACTGCGACGACTTTGAATTGTTTTGTTCTACTACCCAGTGGAAAGGTGAAATTGATACCAGCTCCTCCATTTTCTTTAGTCGCATCTAAAGATCCATCAGTGAAACAAAAGCATAGTCCTCTTTTAAGTATGAGTCGATGGTTTTGATTCCTTTGGCTTTGATATCAGCTGGATAAAGAAACGTATTCTCACTGGTATATACAATAACTTGATTGATATGCGGCAATATAAAATTCATGCCTCTAATCAACAGTTTCGCTTTTGTGCATTATTCTGAGATCTGAAGTGAATGCAACAAATTGGTATTTTGTTTTGAATAGAAACTGATTGTTACGTAAGCAATTTTTAATACAATACATATCGGTAGTTGTTGATTGATATGACAAATTCGAAAATCCACCCAATTACATCAGATGACTCGTCAAAGAACACACACACAATACTGCATCGAAACTAAGAATAAAAACTCAAAGCTGAAACATGTTAAGAACAAAAAAAAAAGTGGACAATTAAAACCGTAAGAATCGGAAATACAAAAGTATAGAGAAAAAGCAATCCTGCGATCAGAACACTCCAAGACATCAAGCACAATATAATCCAATATCCAACAGATATCCCCGAAGATAGATAATCTCATACTCTACTAGGTTCATCCATTGTGTTGGAAAAAATGTGCTTATATTTTAATCTTTTTATTGGTTGTAATTGAAATTGAAATATATATTTGACATAAAATAATATTTAAAATATAATCACAGCAATTGAGAGAGAGAGAGAGAAATTCTTTCAAAGAAAAAATATCAAACATATAACGGTTAGTTATCACTGTGTCACCACTGTTTACATTTTAAGGTGCCTTGTTGCATTCTACACAAATCGCCTCACAATGTTCAAGATATATGAACATTTCGTATGATACATTGCAGAATTTTAATCTTTTCTTGATGCCTGAAAAATAGCAGCTTCTTTTCCAAGTTTCTGGTGATGTTCATCTCGGTGTTTTTCCCTTTTGGAATCAGGCGTTGAATATAAGATGTTTCTTCAATCCTGAGTCAAAACGAACGAGGTATGGAAATGCAACACTCGCTCTTTCAAAAGCCCGAGACCTAGTTTTCCTAGATATGTGATCGAGGACATGAAAGATTTTGATTCTCATAGATATATTGGGAGATATTGAGGATTGAATAAAACACAGTCAACTGGCGGCATCTCCCAGCAAAAAAACTATCATACAGAAGTTACTAAATACTTGTTTCCTAATACACTACACTATTTTACAAGAAAAAAATGAAAATGAAGGAAATAGTAAAAAGTCATAAAAACTGACGTTGTTGGGCGCGCTGTATCTATCAGATTCAATCACCCTTGCAATTTGAAATATGAAGCAATCCCCCTCGTCCTTGACACTGAATCCTAAGGCGAGTGACAAAAGGCAGATAGAAGGAATGGCACGTTCCAACCCACCGTGGGGACACGACACCAAATTTTTCCTATTATGCATTTAAAAGTTATTTCACTTAGGTGTTTATGGCCAAATTGTTAGTATAAAAAGGACACACTAAGCTTTGAAGTTTGACAAATAGATCTCATATTTTGCGAGACAATTATTTACTATCATAGCGCCCAGAAACAAACACGAGGACTTTTGCTACAAGCCTTATTACACACACATGTCTCGAACAACTCGAGTCTCTTTAGAACAACCGTTTTGAGCAGCTGGGAGAGTGACCGTAAGCAAAATGATACGCTCTGACGTCAGTCACATGCCCTATCTTCCCATTGGAAAATTACTCGCAGATTTTCTACTCCGAAAAACGAACATTCAATATTATTTCTTTTATTCCGTTAGTGCTTTTGCTGACGATCCTAAAAAGTTATGGGGCGCTATTGTATTTAAAACATTGTACGTCATTTTTGATGCGTTTGATGAAACCCAGGCTGCCATCTTTTCCTTCATTTTGTTTATGACGCAGAATCCCATTGGCTAGAATTTCGACCAATTCTTTCAGATATCTTGGAAAAAGTTGTCGGAAGTCATTGCTATGGCAAATGGCTAAAAATTGCTCCGAATACGTATATACGTGTGATAAGTCCTTTAGAAAGGTAGGGCTAGACTGAAATAACATAAGGTCAATGCACCATGGCAACGTGAAGTTTGTAACCATTACTGCTAGCAGCTGGTTTATTTATCGATTATTAATGAAACAGCACGAGAAATATTGGCAACGGTTACGTAACCCTAAACCGTGGGTAATTACGAAAAGGCTTTATAGTTAAGTTCAGATCCCCCCCTATGAATGTGATGTATACCAATCAAACAATAGTTCTAATTTGGAAAGAAAAATATACTTTTAATTTAAACAATAAAGACCATTTAAAAAATTTCGCTTAAAAGAGTGGTATGTGGGAAAAAAATCCTAATGGAGTAGATTTAACGAAATCGAGTGTGGATACTCCATTCTTCGAAATCCGAGTAATCAAAGAAAGTGTAGGAAAGTTACGAAGCTTGTTTTCGGAGTCATAAATTTTTGAATGTCTGGCCATAAATGCGTCTAGGAATTCTTCCCCCAGATGACTTGCGCAAGCTCATCCCAATGACCTTGTTCTTGATGGATCATTCTTTCCAAACAACCAATGAAAACCCACTCTCGTATTTATAGGGCCTTAGACCAAGCGCAGTGAGAGCAAAACTTTCAACACACTCTAAAACTTTTATTTCTTACTACCTACTTTAAAAAAGTGATACGACGATGAATGGCCTTGAAGCATTTGACTTTTAAAATGCCCGAAGGCATTTTTTCGGGAACCGTACCACTTTACTTCGAACGTGTTTATCACATTCATTCTCCTGCTTATTTGAGCAGAGCAAATGTTTTAAAGCAAATATTCCATACGGTGTATCCAAACAGAAAACGACAGAATGCGTGTTGCTGTAAGGAGGTTAATTCGTTTGCAAAACAATTCGACACGAAAACCTTTTTGTGTGTTTCTTTAATTTGATTTCATCGAGACTTTTTTTAAGTACTAAAACAATTCTGAGAAATAGTTTTAAAAGAGAAAAACTAAGCAAATTTTTTGTCAATGAAGGCAGGAAAACCCTCAAATCACTCTGTTGATTGAATAACCATTTTTTGTCGACTAGAAGCAACGAGTAAGCAAATGGTAACGAAACTCGTAAACCTTGATCATGTAACGAGTATAACACCAGATTGGTTCCCCCACTTTCTAAATTAGCGCAGCAAATCAACTACCACACCACACCAATGGGAGGATGTTTGAGCTCTAGACAGATTTAACGTGCATCGCTTCCCCTTCTTTAATGGTACTGGGCTCTAATTCGTGACATGCCGGCCACGACCTGATACCTTGACCACTAGACTATCACGGCCACTGCAAATCAACCTGAGGACCGAGAATCGATGGTTTTGGAACGTGCATTATCTTTTTATTGCGGTGCTTCTTCAAAGGACTTTCACCCATGACTCGATGAAACAATGCCGTCCACGTGATCATGATACTGGTCCACTGGCCGATTATTCCCTTAAAATCAAAATTAGCTTTCACGAAATTGAAAAATAAACCCTTCACAATTCTATTTGACTGATTCAGCTATCACGTAGCGAAATATAAGTAGAAGATTTAATTTTTCAAGATTTTATCCAAATTATTTTCCTGAACTTTTTAAAATCTAAAATCCAAATTGAAATTCAGAATAACAATAAAATTATATTATGTTCTATTGTACTTAATTGACGAATCTATTATAAATAAACTTTTGTTTTTTTCTCTTTCACCCTAGTGTACGGTCTAAATTAATTTTTCAGGCAATTTTTTTTGTGTTCCACGTTCACAAGCAAACTCAGATAATTTTATAATCTCCTCGTCTTCTTCCTTTCTTTCTTAAATAAATTTCTTGTGAGTAAATGTTAAGCGTTGCACTGTGCAGTAAACCTGGAGCTTTTGGAAACGGACCACACAATTTTAAACCATGGTCAAGTGACGAGGACTTCACCTGAACTGGCACCACCCCTTCTCCTAACTTCTGCACCACACCAATGGGAAGACATTTGTTCATCATATTTAACGTGAATTGGCCCTCTACTTAGTGAGTCTTCACTGGTTCTTGCTTTGAGTTCATGACACGCCGACCACAAGTCCATTACCTTGACCACGAAGCTACCGCGGCCATTAAAGCAGTTTTGCAACAAGATCTTTAAACTTTTCGCGACGATGTAGTGATCAATGGAAACCATTAGAGTCAGGTGTGTCACATATGCATCCCTTCCAAATGTTACCAGCAGCCAGAGGATACGCTGGTAAATTGCGTTTCGTACTGGTTCTACATGATTGCCTGTCCCCACGGGAAAGTGCATTGAACGAGATTTGTGCAAAGGCACCAAAAAGAGTTCAAGACACCAAAAAAGGATTCATACCCATGATTGAATGGAAATAACGCCACCCATGGGTTCGCTACCATGACCACTCGCCTATAGCGCGCACACAGTCACTTGATAATAACTTAAAAACTTTTGGCAAGGGTAAATCATCATCATTCAGAAATTAACGAATTTATACTAAATATCTTTTTTTTTCTACAACATAGCTTTCGAGATAACCCGTGAGCATTAACAGTGACAGAACTAAGCATTCTGAATAGTTGCAGAGGGCTCTCACGCGTTTCTACCTTAAACTAACCCTTTGGGCGGTCATGATGCTCTTTAATTTGAGATATTCTTCTTGCGAAAGAAGTACAACATATGCGAATAGAAACACACATGTAGCTAAAAAGATGAAGGGTATTAGTAGAGTTTGCCACAAAGGGGCCTGTAGATGTGAGTGGAGAGATAAATAGAAGTGAATTTGTTAGTAATGTCATAGACATGAGTTAAAGGGATCAGTTTATTGATGATTTTAAAGAACCTGTGAGATATATAGTTGTGTAGGGTTTTCATTTAAAGATGCGTGATATTTCTGCACAGGGAGTCGCTAACAGACAGTTAAACTTGAAGAGTGTGTAGGGAGTGCAGAGATGACTCAGAATCAAACAACACATTAAAGGGACAGAAAAAATATACAAAGGAAATTTACAAATGTTTATTGAAATGATGTACAGGTGCTCAAAATTACTACCAGAAATCGTCTGACATTGGCACTCCGTGAAATTATTTACGTTCTGGAAGATTTCTGGCACTCCACGTATCCTTCCGGCAACTTACAGATATTCGAGTGATGAGGCTGACAACAGAAAGAATGAGCATCTGGTACACCAAAAAAACCCAGTTAATTTGTCACAGGAAATGTTTCACGTAACCTTTTGCATGGGTCGTGTGATGTGGAACATGGTTGTTTGGGTAATGTTCCTCTTGCAACCACTAAGTAGCACGCTCTTTACAATTCACGTCTCCATACTCTATCAGCATGTCGGTGATTCCTCCATTGAATACGGGTTCATCAAAATACTCCGGAAACCGGATCGCAATGATCAGCTTCCATCACAATCGGTGTTCACGAAATCTTCCGCTTAGCTCCATCTAACGCAAGTCTGCCAGGAGGAATCTTCCGGTAAGCCAAGAGTTGTATGCAGCGTAACTGTCAGACTTTCTAGGTGACTTCTAGTTTCAAACAATTGGGTTTTTTTCTGTAATGGGGCTGCGTATTGACATTTCTACCTTTGTAGACCTAGTACATTCTCCAGGAGCTGGTATCACTTTTTCGTGTGGCGCCATTTAGGCGATAGCAATTCTTGCAATTTAGACACCCAGTTTCTTTTCCAGAGGGAAGCACCTGAGCTCTGCCGATGCAAAATTTGCACATAGGAATTTTAATTTTGCCGAGAGCATCCAAGCCCAACGGACACTCAAAGGATGTTTTCTCCATGACGTATAATCATACGACATGGCCGCTATCGATTTTCTGCTTCAGGAAATTACACTGACTTGGGCCGGGGTCAAACCTGCATCCTTAGGTAAAGAAGGTCAGCGACAAACCAACTGTTGTAGTGTAACCATTTGATAAAATGTTTTCTGTTCCGTTTATGTGTTGCTTCTCTCTTTTCACCGTTGCTCACGACTATAACCCTGATTCCTATGTTATATTCTAAGTCGCCTTTGTACCCACAGCATACTCTGCAAGTTTGTCGGCCTGGTAGCCTACATTTTGTTTTACCCAAGCTCATGATTAACCCATTCGGAATGGATTGAATATAACGAACGCGATGCATTTCCGAACCATAAAGATGGACAGCCTATTGTGTGTGGAATTATATTAAATTGCAATTATCAGTCAGCATGGAAAATACAATTACAGTCTGTACAAGACTAGTTTTAAGAAACGCATATCTAAGAACCTGTTAACAATAAGTTTGGCATCAGCTTCAACTTAGTTGTATAATGAGCGACCAAAATCCATGACCATCAATAATGAAGAAAGTGATTGTGATGGTGAAAATGACGATTTACTGCTTACAGGAAACGGAAAAAAAGGGAATAAATATTATTATGGATAGCGACAATGGTCCAGAATAGGAAGAAGACATGAATATGAACACAGAGATGACAATGCCAGATGTAACAGAAAAGTGAGAAGAAAGATTTACCAGCAATTACACAGAGACGATAAATAGATATTCAAATTTCTCTGTGTAGGAAATCCCAGATTACGTTTGGAAGAGTGAGTGAGTGAATATTAATATCGCACTATTCAGCTACACGAGGGCTTTTGACGACGGACCTCGTCATTTTGAATCATGGTCAATGGATGAGGACGACACCTGAACCGTTCGGATTTACGATTGTTTGGAAAACCAAAACTAAATGCGATCCATGCCTATACCGGACACTATACGAATATAGAAAATCATCTCATTCTGGAAACGTGCCATTTGTTCCTTTTTCGTGGAAAACTACAAGTAGAGTGCACGATCAAGAACAACATCGTTTGCCTCCCTCGTGGTTTTCCTTTCTTTCGAGCCATCGTCTGGATCAATTGATTGATTGATTGAATATTAACGTCGCACCGTTCAGCTACACGAGGGCTTTTGGCGACGGACCACGTAATTTTGAACCATGGTCAAGTGACGTGGACGACACCCGAGCTGGCACCCCCCTCTCCTAACTACCACACCACACCAACGGGAGGACGTTTCAGCTCTCGACAGATTTAACGTGCATCGCTGCCCTACACGGTGGGTCTTTAGTGGTACTGGGCTCGAACCCGTGACAAAGCAAGCCACGGTCCGATACCTATACCACTCGGCTACATCGTCTGTGGGTCAAGATTTGACTCAAAATTTAAAAGAACCCTTTTAAATTTTGTTGTTAAACGTTTTTTTCTGTCAGAAATTGTTGACTTTCCAACATTATAAAACTGCGCTAGAGACACTCCACTTTCTCCCTTCGCGAAACGGTTCCATATTTCAAGCTATATCTCTATGTTCAAAAGACGTTGCGGTTCCGTTTTCCATTCGAAATCATAGCAGTTCACAACTTAACAAAGGAGCACGTATATACCCCTTCACTTGGAAACTGGCTTAATATTTCGCGCAGATGTTTACCAAATCTCACAACTGAAATTCCCCAAATATACCTGACCCTGGGTTTTCCCATCATTTTTGGCCGAAACTGTTGAGCATTGCACTGATCGAAAACGTATTCATGCACAGTACATGTAGTTGACAAAAAAAGCCTGGTCGGGAAATTTGACGCTCCGGATAATAAACTTTCGGATAAACGACGTTCTACTGCATATATAAGATGGGGGTATTGATATATTACCAAAAAGGTTATTCAATTTTAAGGATGCCTTTATTTCATAATGCACACATTGTATGCGACAAAAGCACAACCTGCACACGCGCTGCTTAATCATTTTTGATAAAATTAGAAACAGGTGAAGGAAAAAATACTGAAACACGGAGAACCAACATAAACTCACTGATAAAATGTTTATTAACATCGCATTTGAAACTCATTGAAAGCTATTAGCCAACATGTAAATTTCGGATCCCGCATAAGTGAGGATGATACTTCAACTAGCAGCCCACTCTTCATTCCACACGATGGCAGTGTAAAAACTTTAAGCCTCAACGGATTTAACGTCCGTCGACCCTCCTGCACACAGGGTCTGGATTAGCACCGGGACTCTAATTCACGACTTGTTGGACACAAGTTCATAACCACGGTAATCACATTGACAAGAAAAAAGTTCGTCACATATCCGGTGTAGTGGTAGCGACGCTGACTGCTGTGCCGTAAGGCCTGGGTTTGGACCCCGAAGACATGGATGTTTTTAAAAGTATAGTGCCTTCGCGGCTTGGGGGTGCTCTAAACAGCCGTTGAGTCGCAAGTCCTCTCGTGAGGTTGGTGGCAGGGGAGGAGAGGTGAGAGTCCTTTGACCCTCCCCAGGGTGTTCTCCCTCAAAATTGGGGTGGTACCGAGCTCTTTCGTACTGTTACCTGTATAGTGCTCAAGGCTACGGCTAACTACAGGAGTACATCTACCCCCTTGCCATGATAAATTTCATGCGCCTCGGTCTGACTGCATCAGACAGGTGGCA
The DNA here is from genome assembly GCA_019973935.1 of Trichonephila clavipes. NCBI lineage: Eukaryota > Metazoa > Arthropoda > Arachnida > Araneae > Nephilidae > Trichonephila > Trichonephila clavipes. The sequence goes on from BMAU01020615.1 coordinate 437,611, forward strand.
TTAGCAACAACAACAGAAAAAAGCTTTTGAACCATGGACAAGTGACAAGGATGGCACCTGATCTGGCAGCCTCCCCCCCTCACCAACAGAAGGACGTTTGAGCTCTCGACAAATTTAGCGTGCATCACTTCCCCTACACGGCGGGTCTTTAGGGGTACTAGGCTCAAACTCGTGACATGACAGCCACAATCCGATACCTTGACCACAAGGCTACCGTAGCCCCTCGCATTGGTGTGATGTGGTAGCTTAGAGGGAGATGCCAGCTCAGGTATCGCCCTCGTCATTTGACTATGGTTCAAATAGACGAGGGCCGTCGCCCAAAGCCCTCGAGTAGCTGAACATTTCGACATTAATATTCCCTCACACACTCATCCATTAATTTTTAAAGCGTCACAATGTAAATGCTCTCCATTTAGCACATCGTTGCACACAGCTCTCATTAGGAGAGCTTCATTTCCCCACATGAATTCCTTCCCCCCATGTGCAAACACATCCGGAAAGGTGATTTTCGTATCAATCCTTTTAAAGTAAAAAACATTTTCTTCCTGGCGAATTAAATACAATAGATCCCTCCCCCATAATGCAGGTTCCTTTAAGGATTCCAATAGCACGGTGGAAAAATTGATCGTATTCGCATAATACGCTAAATCAATATTGGGATAATTTATTTGCCTGTGAATTTTCTATTAATCAGTAAGTTAGGGCTGGTAACACTAAACGTCGTTATGTGTTTTTCCCACATTTTGGGGGAACCTCATTTTTAGAGATCACAGTTTGTTTGTAGATGAGATGGATTTTAGGAAAATAAATGGTTTGTGCGAAATCAAACCTGATTTCATCCGGAGCAAGTGCATATCTGTTATTTCTAATATACACATACTATCAATTAACCTGTGTTTGATGTCAAGTATTTGTATAACATAAGTGGTTCGTACAACATGGACTCTTATAACGCGGAATGCACCTACCGTGTTATAGGGGGAGGGTCTACTGCAATCAGGTCACATTCGTGAATTTTTCTTTTCTCAAAATTTTTCTGCGGAACTTTATCAACCCTATATAGGAATTCGAGAAATTAGTGTGAATGAAAATAGGTGGAAATCATTTGAAACTACCATTGAACTTCCCTTGCTGTGGGAAAATAAATAATTTCGGATTTGAATCGTCGTTCTAAAAATAACCCCTAAGCTATTTCAGAGAATATTTTATATTCTCCAATACTAATTTATATTGCGCCCGAATGGGTTCTCGGCTTAAGGTATCCGACTACGTTCGGAACCGTGATGTTGCAAAAGCGTAGAAATAGATGATATTTATGATATTTAGAGTCACTTAGATTATAATACATGTATAAAATTATTTTAAGAACATTATGGCAAAAAAAATTATTTAAATTCAATATTTTGACAAAAATTGAACATAGAATGACTCAATTTCAAAACACATTCTCCTTTTATGAAAAATGCTTAAATTATAATATTTTGCCTGTATATAGCTCAGACCTCTGTACAAAGGCTGAACTAGAATTTTTGAAGAGAGTATACATCTTAAAAATTGATTTATCCCTATTTTACTACAACAGAGGGGAGAAATTATAAGAAAAAAACCCCGATAATTATTTCGATTGGTAGTAACTCTGAAAATACTGTGAATTTTTCAAAAATTCTAGTTCAGATCTCTGGAGAAGTCGATGTTATGTACGCAAATTATTATTATTATTAAAAAAGCATTTTTTTATAACAGGAGAACGTTTTGAAGAAAGATTATTCTAAGTTAATTTTTTGCCAAAATATTGTATTTGAATACTTTTTTTGCCATAATGTCCTTAAAAAGTTTTAAACACGTATTCCTATCTAAGTGACACTAAATATCATGAAGATTATCCATTTTTGCGCTTTTTAAAATCACGGTTCTGAACGTAGTCGGATAACTTAACTGTCTTGGTAATAAAATGAAATCGTGAAATATGTTCAGCAGTCAATTGTTGGAAGATTAAACGCTTTCTGTTCACATGAAATGAAAATATCAGTCATTTAGAATTGGAAAAAAGTTTGCATTCTTATAATGCCCTAAAAGCCATTTAAGTGCTAAATATTCAACCACCTTTTCAAAGTTGATTTGATTTTGCACTGAAGTGGCACTGCGACGGTTAATGAAGACGGATTCCATCATTTTGAACCATGGTCAAGGAACGAGGACGAAACTTGAGGTAACACCCTTACTCCAAAATTCCCCACAACGTTAATATGAAAATGTGAGAAATCGGGGCCTCGTCAGATTAACACGTAACCCACTACACGGCGTTCTTCAATGCCACAAAGACACGAGCCTGCGACTTTACAAAGCCAGCTCCAAGTTCACATCGATGACCACTCGCTGCCACGAACACTTTAATATGCTCAAAGAATTCCGTTAAATGTATTCTAATAATAATAACATTTTCACAATCATATTTCACAGTTCAATATTTATTTATTTTTATAGATTTTAAAAGTTTAGAATTGTTTAACGTAACTCTTCGACTCAAAATATTTGAAATTGATCGTGTGTTCATAAATAAGGGGGGTGGACAGAAATATGTAGTTAGACATTTTTTAAACACATTTTAATTTTTAAGCAGGGTGAATTATTAAAAACTTTGTATTTTTTTTATAGACATCATTTAAGAGTCTTAATTCTGTACTTTATAACAATCTGCCACACCCGGATTAAAAAAAAAGTAGGATTTGGCCTTTATAGTTTTAACTTGTATCAAACCGACGATGAATATTCTCACCAAGACTCAAACCCACAACCTTCCAACCACGAGATCTCCATCAAGATGACTTGGCTAACATGGCCATTGGAATTAAACTTATGCAGAGCGATCAACACGAACTGTTCTAAGCAGTTTTCCAAAATAACACTTTCAACCACAAAATTCTATCTAATATTTTGTAAAATAGTTCAAATGATAAAAATATTAATTTTTTTCACTGCCATAATATATATACAGTCCGACCTCTATATAATGAAGTCGCTAAATCCCTGAAATAAGTTCGTTATATGGAAAATTCGTTATAAGAGTTTCTCATCTTTTAGTATACTTCCTATAAGCTACATGAAACAAATTTTAAATTCATAAACACTATATTAAAAAAGTAATTATTCATGCCTTTTTAAAAATTAATATATGTTTATTTTATGTATCTTACCCATCGAAAAAAAAAGAAAGAAAAAACTGCAATATTAAGAAAATTTTATATTAAAATTAATGAATTTGAAGGACATTTTCTAATTTATAACACGTGCAAATTATATTAAACATACATTATTTTATAACTAGAACACAGGACAACTCGACTGAGTGTGAAGGGGGATATCGAAGGTGTTTCTAGTGAATTGGACAGTATGGGTTAAAGGTTGCACTTGTTGGAGGAAACGTCCAGAACTCTCGGTAAGTTGGGATCTAATCAAACCAGTTCCATATTTATGAGCAACACAAAATGTGTTGAAGAGAGAATCACTTCAGAAATACTGGGAGAAAAAATAGGGAATCCCAAAAGAAAAAGTTCGTTCTAGAGAAAATGCACTTCGCTATACATACGTTATTTTACGAAGAAAATCGTGAAATGCTCAAGGTTCCAGGAAAAAGTTCGACTGTATTTTTAAATTACGCTCACTATTGATGGAAGCAGATGTAAAATTGAAACTAAATGAAGTTAATAGTTGGCTAATTTAGTAATAGTTAAAATAATAATCCCGCTGGGTGGCTTATATTGCTCAAATTTCTATGAGAATATCATTTCTCGTCTCTAGCTGGGATGCGCATTGAAATGCATAGGATAATTTATATACATCGTGTCTAAATTACGCACACAGTGCATTGTCATTATATATATACAGAAACATTTTATAAAAAAAAAGATATCAAAACTGCAAGAAAAAATTACCATACTAAAAAACAAATTTATTCAGCACAAAACGTTCGAATGAAAAGCATCTTTTAAAACCTAAATTTCACTTTGAGATTTTGTTCGAAACTCTGGTCAATTTATACTTTTACTGTTGTTTGAGTTTAAAAATTAAAATCTGGATGGGTTGAAAATTCAACCATACAAACACTTTGACGATAATACATGCATGTGTGTGATTTTAGAATTATTTTTAAATGAATGCATTTTACACATAACGCTATTAGTATACTTATTATATATAGTGTAGTAAAAACTCAAATATATGACTGAAAATTATAAGAGGACGGCAACACCTGAGAATATTTTGCAATAAATTCCGAATGAATATGAAAGTTCTTTAGTTTTTAACTCTTGTCCCAGTGTGATCATTGAAGTATATATTAATCTAATGTTCCTTAACCCTCAGCCCACCCACACACAAGGAACATTAAATTATTACCCTTTTATTTACTGTGGTGTATTTTATTAGGGTTTGTGCGACTTTCCATGGAAATAACTTTATATATTCATTTTTGGTATAACTATTTTGTTCTGAAGGCATATTTGAATACAAATAAATTAAAATTATTAAAACAATCGAAAATATAAACAATCATCGTCCCACCCTCAGCGGGCCGCGGTATAATTATCAAACGTGGGCCGGTCCGTGGAGATAAAAAGTTTGAGATGCACTCTATTTATCAAATTCCCAAATCAAAGGCTTTCAATAAATATTCGTAAAACAGCAGCACGATTTTTACAGTTATGATGATAACACTAAAATCTACTGTAAATAAAAAATGCAAAAAAATTGTAATTAATTTCAAACGAACGAATGATTCAGAGTAAAGTAGTTTCTAGAACGGCCCCAAACAAATTCAACAGAAGGCAATGTAAACAAACAAATTGCTAGGTAATATAAATATTCTGTCAATAATCCTTGATTTTGTAAATAGTAGCAACAAATACTAAAATTCAGTGAATAATGCTTCTACATACATAAAAATCCTTACCTTTAATGAAATCTACGGCCTGCTCCAGTCCATAAGTATCTTTGTCACAATCATCGAGAATGTAAGCTCCTAGCTTGATGCCAGGCAAGAAATGTTTCTGGTTGTTGACCCAATCCATAGTGAAGAGCATGCACTCCAGGGCTTGAATGCCCCCTTGAGGCATGATGGGCCCACAGGTTCGACGATCCTCCCGCTCGTGGATCATCATAAGTCCCCCAAGGATGAAATCCCCGTCTATCTCGGCCACTCTTTTGATGGGCCACGTGAAATTGAAGCCACTGGACACCCTTCTCTTGCGGAATAGAGACCCGTGTCGCTTCTCGTACTTGAAAGAACGATAAGTCTCTGGAAAGGGGCCGAGATTCGAATCGCGGTATTCCCGGTTGCAACAAGTGTTGGAGTGCGACCAGACCAATAAAACTGGCGACAGGAATATCAAATTATGAATCATCCAAACATTCATCGTGACCCTTAGTTTGATTAAATTTAAATTTTCAAATATTTGGATTTAGTAGGGTCCATGTGTTTACATAAATAAACAAGTCGCGGTAGAGTAATATATGAATATAAATTTTTTAAACTTTTTTGTTTGCATCGTATAGAATAAATTCTGATGTATTTTTTTACCTCGAACTGTTAGAGTCAATTCAATTCAAGTCGATTATTTCCGAATCGATGCGGAAGGCAGCATCGTAATCGCCCACGTGCCAGGAGACTCGAGTCTCAACAATGGTCCGATCCGTAACAAAATAGCGTGTCATCTGCCGAAGCGAGGGCTCTCCGTTTCATTGATAGGGGCTGAGGCAGCGCCCTCTTGCGCCCCTGAAGTGAAGGATCGCGGTACTCGGGACAGTTCTGCTCGAGAGGGTAGAGCGCGAACATCTCGGGAGTAATGAAGGTTGGCTGCCGTATAGAAATAGAACTATTGATTCTAGGGTATAGGAAATAATTTATGTACCCATTTCTGAAAATATTCTATAAAAGGAGATGGAACAATGAGCTATACAGTTTCCTGATAAAAAAGAAAATTTCGTATATTCTGAGAGAGGGTTTGAAATGGATTATTTCGTGGTTTTCGAATACATTTGAAATTTAAATCGAAAGCATAATTTTTTTTATTGCTAAAACAAGTCTTAGTATATAAAAAATATTACTTTTTATTTATAATGAAAAAAAATCAAATGAAATGAATAATATATGAAATTTTTTTGAAATGTATAAATGTCTGGGAGTTTTTTGAAGTAACCCTCTAAAATTGCAATAACGTATCATGTTTAGTCATGGCTTCAGTATATTTTATCTAACATAGTATACAAACTAAAATACTTTTTAAAATTCATATTTGAAGATTTCTTCATTGAGCCAACTGTTTCATTTTAAATAAACCAGTAATGTTATTTAAGAATTTCAGAATGTGTAATAATTTAGAAGGATAACTTAGTAAAAATGGGGAAGAAATATATAAATTAACGTCGCACTATTCAGCTATTCGAAGGCTTTTGGCAGACGGACCTCGTCATTTTGACCCACCTGAATAGGAACGCACCTGAGAGCTGGCACACCACTCTTTTAACATCCACACTGCACCAACGGTAGGACGTTTGAGCCCCGACAGATTCAACGTACATAAGTCCCTCTGCACGGTAGATTTTCAGCGGTAGTGGGCTCGAACACCCGACGCACCTGCCATGAGTTCGCAAACTTGACTAATAGACTACCGCGGCCACCATCTCGCTGAGTAGAGAAAGGTTAATGCATCTGAAACTTATAGAAGATTGTCAATCTCACTATATTTTGGTGTGGATATTAAGATAGAGGGTGCTATGTAAGCTCGATTTCTTCCCTCGTCACTTGATCGTAATAGAAAATTTAGAAACTGAATGATCATTGAAGTACAACTTAAAAGAGTAACCCTTTCAATCCGATCGTACATATTACGGATCGCGTGCGTCTCAGTATTAATAGCTAATTAGCAATGGACTTTGTAGTTTTGAACCATGGTCAAGTGACGAGGACACCACCTAATCGGGCACCCCTTCTCCCAACTACCACACCAACGGGAGGACATTTGAGCTCCCGACATATTTAACGTGCATAGCCCCCTCTACACGGCTGGTCTTTTGTAGTACTGGGCTCGAACTCATGACATTCTTACCATGATCTGATACCTTGAGCACTGGGCTACCGTAGCCAGTAGAAACTGCGAATCACTGACACTGTCAATGAAGCTACTGATGCGAGGCCTCATTGACTTATAATCTTAATTTAAAAGAAACTAGGCTCGGTATATACTATTCGCATCATGATCAAAGTACAAAAAAATTGAAAACTCAATTAAATAAACTATTTCCTTAAGATACAATTAAATTTATTGCTACACACTTAAAATTTACATGTACAGAAAAAAAGAATAAATGAGAAAAAATATAGCTTTGAGAGGAAAGGGGGTCATGGCAAAGCGGGTGGCGGCTTCGGGTGGGGTGGTGAGCACTCAGTACTTTCTTTGTCTGTCTAATGGGATAATTCGAAAAAAAGTGCCCCGAAATTCGGGTGTGCTCCCTTATAAAGTGAACCCAATCACTCCTAAATCCTTGTGAGTTGAACTCTTTACTATCATTTGAATTAAGTCTCTAATTGGACACTCCTAATCGCGCAAGGCTATATTCCACAAGATTTATGCGTTCAATTATCTAAAAAAAAACGCGCGAACTTCTTGACGCACCCTACCGAAGGAATTTCATCACATCCGGTCAAGGGGTACTCGTATTGAAATTACTAGAAAATAAGGACCACCAGCCTCCCATCACTCCTCCCCTCTCTCAAACACACAACACACAAAAATTGTTACCATATATATTTTTTTAAAAATAAGAAAATTAAACGCTGAAAGGGGCGATCACAGAACCAATAAGTCCTTGTGAATGGTGAACCGAAAGTCAACTGGAGATGGACTGTAAAAAAAATTGTCTCTTGAAATTGGAAGATGAACTGTAAAAAATGTATTGTTTCTTGAAATTGGAAGAACCCTGAAGAATCAATGTTAATTGAATCAGCATGATACAGAATCCCCTCCAAAGCCCTCGATTTTTTTCCGATTGATTATAATTCTAAGTATAAAGTACGAAAAATTTAAATATTTGTTATGAATGATTAATTATATTGATTAATGCTAATTATTTATTCAATAATTAGTTTTTTACTGTGTTTTGTTCCCGAAAATCGACAAAATCAAAAGGAGCATGATACAAGAGTGGTGAACTTTCGACCCCGGAGCCCCCCTCCTGAAAAATCATGTGTGCACTACTGCTAGTGACAATATATAATTTAAAAGCAGTAAAAAAATGAGATAAAAAAATCTAACAAAAGAGTTTAAAATGAAGTCTTAACAATATTTAACGTTGTGAGAGAGAAAAAAATGTAATATTAAGTCATCTTTCCGAGAAAAAAAGACGAAATTAAAACTGAGATGAGATCCGGGCCAACGCACAATTTACAAATGGTATATATAAAAAATTACAAATATGAAGGGAAAAAAGAAATAATAACTAATAGTAAAATTGTGAAATATCTATATATCATCATAAATTTGAGACTAATAACATAAACACAAATACAAACATTAAGAAACTGTGATAAAAGAAATGATTACAACTGAAACATCCATAATCCATAAGGTTTTAACAAAGATTTTGGTTAAGGCAAAAAAAAATTATTTTTTAAATAAACGGAACCATGTTATTACTAAGTGAACCAAAAAAAAAAACAATATTTAACCATTTAACATCGAAGTCATGACATGGATAATATGAAGTGCATATACCAAACAAAAATTAACATTCGAGAATGCTTACTGGCCTCAGAATTTATAATAATTCGCTAACGGTGTATTCTCAATCGCGAGTTATTGAAAAGAAAACTCACGGATTAGGTAACCCGCGCTTGACGATAACTCTCCGGTAATTCCCGTTTCTTATTCTCGAACTGACGATTACCCGATCCGCAAATTTAGCGTTCGCGAGATGTTAAACTCGTTGTGATTCGGGGATACTAATAATCACGTGGTATATTATTTACATATAACATGTTGCATCTTGGCGCAAGACGTTAGAGATTCACAGCTATTTTTTGAAGTGAAACTTTTTTGGGCGCGAGAGTGAATGAGAAAATTGCCCAGTTTTGCGTAACAGTGAAAAAGCGAACGGAAGTAGTCTTCACCACATTCCCCCGAATCGTCGACATGGTAAGGAGAGAGCCAGAGGATGAAAAGAGGGTAGCGGGGACACCGCGTGACTTGTGTCATATCAGTGAAAAGTTAGATAATTGCCCACGTCTCCGACTGGTGAACTTGCCCTCCTTCCGATTAGTGATCCTTTTCCCCAGACCTGAGAATATTATCAGAGGTCGCATCAGTTGTAGTATGAGCATTACGTTGTAGACAATATAGCTCTAGCAGCAAAAACGTGCCTTTTTGAAATTTTCTTTGGATCGTTGGCTACATGGCGATGTGTTTGGTGGCTAATTAATTTCTTTAATTTTCATTTGCGTTGAATTATTATTAATTCAAGTCAGAATGCACAAATCAAAAGCACAAAGAGGAAAAGAGTTTCGTGAAAGAAAAAAAAAGAAAAACTAGCAGCAAGTCCACACAGTCGAAAAAGTGACACCCCCGCCCCCCAGAAAAATAATGCAAATTCATCAAGTGCTACTGCCAAATCTCGAGCACAGTACACATGATAGAATATCGAGCATTGAAAAAAACATTGCAAAATACTCTCTTAATGTTTTTTTCTTCTCATGGCTACTACGTCAAATAAAAGTAACTTTCTTCTAGTGGAATCTTGTTGAAAAATACAAAGAGATCTTATTCATTGCAAGATAACCTGCGCAGTTTACAATAAGAAAAAGAAAAAAGCACGGGATTGCTTGACTACTGATTTCAATACAGGCAGCCCGAAGTTGACAACAGATGCAAAATAAAAATATAAATATGCAGAAGGAATCGCAAAAACGAAGAAGCTTTAAAATGTTTAAACTTTCAAAACTGGTAGAGGAACCAAAAATTTAATGACCACATCGTTAGATGAACTGCTGTCCGCTATGGGTGCCCTCAATGAACCATTTCCATACAGATACGATTGCAACGACGATTATGATACTGTTGTTTCATCAGGAACTCAGGGTAAGTGTGCATGGATTTTTTTTGTTTTTGTTTAGCTTTTAATTTAAATTTTACGTATTATACTGAACAGATTTTTCTGATAGTGATTTGTGTTTTATTACATCAACCCTGTCCTTGGACTCCAGGGGGTCACGTTCCATTATAATTTAATGCCTAATGTGAATAAAATGTCTGGCCTCCCCGAACTTCTTAAGCAATTGGCTCTGGAGGTGATTGATGGAATTCCACTGGATGCAGCCAAGATCTATACTGATGGCAGTAAGGGAGAGATAAATACTACTGGCAGTGGAGTCTTAATTGAACTACCTGGCCACGTCATCAAATTTCAGAGAAAAAATGCTGATCATGCTTCTATCTTTAGAAAGGAGCTAATAACTATCATGTGTAGTCTTTCATTTATTAACAACATAAGAGATGTAGCTTTTTCTGAAATTTTGATACTGACAGACAGTTGGTCAACCATCCAACATTTATCGAATTGGCCATCTATCGGCGACAGCACCCAGCAGGATTATTCTTCACCTTTTTCAACAACTTTCGGATCGGCACCATATTCATCTACAGTGAGTCCCTTCTCATGTAGGCCTTCTCGGGAACGAAGTTGCGGACGACCTTGAGAAGGCGGCTACCAGCAATCCTATGAATCCGGAAGACCATATGGTCCTTACATCAACTGAGATCTACTCCAGGGCTAAAGAATTAATATGTAGAACCTGTGTAGTCCCTCCTGTACACCCATGGTACTTTCAAAGACACCCTGGATCCGCCATATCATTCAAGGCTTCCAGATCATATCAAACGGCATTCTCACGATTTTCAACTGGTCACCTGAGGTGCATGAATTTTGAGGGTGGCAAAAGAAACTTCCCCATTTGCCCCAAATGTAACATCAGTCATTTTTCTCTTCAGCACATTCTGCAATGTCTAGGGTTTTCTTGTGAGGAGGCTGTTGCATCCACCTGCTGTTCTTAGACTTTGTACAGATTTATGGACTCATGTGTGGATCTGGTCTAGTTTCACTAGACCATATGGGAATTAGTCCCACCACCACTCTTATATGAATCCCATTATGAAATGTTGAGTAAAAGAATCAATAATTGAAAAAAATATTTCTTTTCAAAATACTCTTTTAAAATTTATAAGTTAATATTTCTGTGATCCAGGAATGCAAATAACATGGTCTTAAAAAGAGTTAAAAATTCAGTTGGTTTGATTTGATTTATAATTAATGTTGCATCTTAAAGCAATGCGAGGTCTATTTGCAATGGGCCTCATCATTTGAACCTCTGTCAAATATCAAGGACAATACACCTGAATTAGTAACTCATTCTTAATTGTCACAGCACATCAACCTGAGGAATTTAACGATGACAGATGTCAGGTTTTCAGAGACACCAAACTCGCTGGCTATGACTTTGTGACCACTCGTCTATTGTGCTCACTAATATTTGATTAGAATTATGTAAAAAATTAACTCAGGTTGTGTGTGTGTAAAATGCATATTTTTCATAAAAAGAATAAAGATGAGATGCACATCTTTTGCACATATATAAGAATGAAGATGTAAATTATTACACCCAATTAAAAATGATTAAAAAAGAATTAACTTCCAAAATTATGGATTAAAGTAATTATCATTATTTAATGTGTACAATATATCAAACTTGAAAACGTACCGTGATTTCTCATTAAATTATAAACTGTCCATCATCCCCTTTGTAGTACGAAAATTTATATGTAATGAAGGACGTACAGAGGAAGGTAAAGTTATTTAGTAAAAGTGGGCAAGAGCTTACAAAAGTTCTTTTCGATAAGTAGAATTTATTTTAGTGGAATAATTCGTAGTGTGGTGAAAAATTAATGTATTAAAAACTGTGATGGCATATTAATTTAATATTAAATTAACAGTACTAATATATGCATTTTAAATTATACTAAATTATATAATTTATGTAATTTTTCTAAATTCTATCATTTATTGCAGCAGAAACTACTTGAAGAAATATCTGACCTCTATTTCTCATGCTTTCTTGTGGAAAAGTCACTACTTTTGGAAGAAAATGAACTAACTGTATTGTCAATTAAATAGTCAGAATTCGTTTTATCACTATTCATTATTATAACTGACATTTATTCTATTGTTTGCTTGATTATTAGGGTGTTTTTTAGAGGTATAGAACTTTAAATTGCAATAAAACAACGATGTATTATTCGATTGACATAAATTTTTTTTTATTCGAAAGATAATCTTGTGGCATTACATTTTAAATATGATCAAGCAAGGCGTAGATTCGTCGAATGGGCCCAAAAGGAGATTGCCGTTGTTCCCGATTTTCATAAGCGAATTTTGTTTAGCGATGAAGCGCACTTCTGGTTGAATGGCTACGTCAACAAACAAAACTGCCGCATTTGGAGTGAAGCTAATGCACAAGTGTATGTCGAAACACCGTTACATCCAGAAAAACTGACTGTTTGGTGCGCTTTATGGGCTGGTGGAATCATTGGTCCGTACTTCTTCAAAAACGATGAAGGCCACAACGTTACAGTCAATGGTGATCGGTATAGAGCCCTGATTACTAACTTTTTCATTCCTGAATTGAATAATCATGATGTCCAGGAGCTGTGGTTCCAACAAGACGGCGCAACATGTCACACAGCTCGTGCCACAATCGATTTATTGAAAGAAACGTTTGGTGACCGCCTAATTTCACGTTTTGGACCTGTGAATTGGCCTCCAAGATCTTGTGATTTAACACCGCTAGACCATTTTCTGTGGGGCTATGTAAACTCATTGGTCTATGCGGATAAGCCACAAACGCTTGACCATTTGGAAGACAACATTCGCCGTGTTATTGCCGATATACGGCCACAAATGTTGGAAAAAGTCATCGAAAATTGGACGTCCAGATTGGACTACATCCTAGCCAGTCGTGGCAGTCCTATGCCAGAAATCATATTTAAAATGTAATGCCACAAGATTATCTTTCGAATAAAATAAAATTCATATCAATCGAATTATACATCGTTGTTTTATTGCAATTTAAAGTTCTATACCTCTAAAAAAACACCCTATATAAAGATGTCATACTTTATAATTTGTGAATTTTCACTAAAAGTTATTATACCTATTTTCAAAATGTATAAAATACGTTCGCAAATTTTCAGAATAATTTCAACTTTTTAAAAAAAAATTACATTTATAACATTTTTGTTTTAATTTACTTACTATTAGTTACTATAAGAACTAATTAAATAGGGTTTTTTTGTAAAGTGAAATGTTAAAAAATGTCGTTAGGAATAGTTAGTTTTGAAGTTTTTATGCTACCAAAATATTTTTCTCTGAAAAATTGTAAATATTTTGCATACGTAAAATTTGTTTTCGGTTCTATATTGTAAAATATTGATAAATGTATGTATATATATATATATAGTGTTTTGTGACAAATAAAATCAGATTAATACCAATAGTATAATTATTTTTGTTAGATGGAACTGGAAAAGATTCAGTAACACACATGTTCTGTTTTAGATAAATGTGACCTAATGGGGCCTAAGATTCAATTAACAAATTTGTTCGTCACAAAAACCTGGATTTTGCATTCTAAGATTTTATAGAAATTGTGAGTTAAGAATAATTATTAGACATTAGAAATTATTTAAATTAATGATTATATACAAAATAAACGTTCTATTTTAACCTACCAAAAATTTGCTGGAAAGTTTTATATAAATCAAGAAGGAAAATAGATTAGGATATATATACTAGTATAAAATCAAAATATAAATTGAAATTTTAAAATAATACGAGTTTTGAATTCTCATTGTATTACATTAAATCATAACACAAACGTAGTTTTTAGCTGAATCATGAAAAAAAAGTGTATTGAATATGTTAAGGAATGAAAACTGGCCTCCTTTCAATACTTTCCAATGTTTCTAAATCCTCAAGCAGAAGAAAATCGAATCGGTCGTCCATCGGCGGGTTACCTTTGGATGAATAATCTGTGGATTTGGCGCGATCCGCTTTTGAGAATAAGGATGTTCCGCCTATCTGCGAGTTACCACCGGTTCGGGGATAACTCGCGATTGAGAATACGACCGTAAGAGCGTTGATTAGAGTGTAAGGCAAATATAGCAAGTTAAATTTAGAATTGCAAACGATGAGTGTACAAGTGATCAAGATGCACCCCCAATGTTTAACACCCCAAACAATAAATACTCCATTTCGCGTGAAAAACGCTTTGCCGCATGCCCACAACCGCCAACACAAGAAACAGAATGTACAATCGAAAAAAATCAAAATTTAGAGAAAATTAAAAACTATTTAAATAATAATAAAAATTGAAAGAAAAAAATTATATATTTAATACATCTGTAGGATTTCCATTTTGATAGAATTGCATTCTAGAAATCCCAAAAGAAGTTGAAGGTGTATATAAAAATTTTTTAAAAAAAATTATGCAACTGATAATTAAAATTATAAACATGAGCAGCAAGAAATTGTAAATTCATATAATCTCAAATCTAATTGAAAATATATATAAAACGCGTTGGAAACATACAACTGAATAATTCCAATTGTAACCTGAGCAGCGACAAAATGTGACTCCATATAATCTCGAATGCAATTGAACATACAGGGTGTATGTAAACTCTGAGGCAAAACTTTAAGGGGTGATAATACACATCAAGACAAACAATAGTAAATAGGAAACTTAGGGTCCCAAACGTCTTCCGAAGGAGATAGGTGCCATTAAAGTTTAGGGTCCGAAATTTCAAATGATTATAAAAATCGGAGAAATGGGTCGATTCGTTAGCGGTTTTCGCTAAAATTATTCTTTTTGTCAGCATTTTCTTGAAAAATAAATTTTAAAGATAAAGCTCAAAAAATGTCAATAGTGGGCGCCTTAAACATTGGAGTAACGAACAACTATTTTTTACTGTTAATTATCGTATCACATTAAATGCTTTCAAAATCTTAGACTTAAATTTAAATTTTAAGCTCAAATTTTGAATCGTTGGAGTGGTTAAGTAGCGCAAACTCAATTGTGTTAAGGAGGTGAAATTTGAAACTCCCTTCCCTCTGAAGAGTTCAGTTATTCCCGATCTTGGTGCTGTAGACCAGGCAGCAACTACTACCTCTTACACGTAAAGTAAACGAGAGAGGGATGACAAAATTAAAAAAAAATACTCATAATAAAAATGAGTAACTTCTCTGCTCAAAATAAAAAGAAACCATTTGATGTACGCACCTAGTGCGTATGAATGAAGGTTAAAAGAATTCCGACTCGTAGAAAATGGTACACGCATGATTTTCTTGCGGAATCACAAAAGCTGCTCGAAAAAGCGCCCACCAGCAAAAATGCAGGCCTCCCACCGCCCACGGAGGGAATGTTGAACATTACCCCGCGCATCTTCCGAATTTCGCCTGCTATCCTCGCAACCAGGGTCTCGTTGGAGTCGACGGGGCTTGCGTAAACAAGACTCTTCATATGAGCCCAGAGGAAGATGTCTAGACAGGAGAGGTCAGGTGAGCATGCCGGCCAATCCATCGCCCTGAATATCCGTTGCCTCATCTGCGCTGAAATGTGCAGGCGCTCCGTCATCTTGGAACCCCATACGAGCCTTTGCAGTAGAACTTACATACAATTAGCAGCATACAATTGTGTACTTTGC
Organism: Trichonephila clavipes; assembly: GCA_019973935.1. Taxonomy (NCBI): domain Eukaryota; kingdom Metazoa; phylum Arthropoda; class Arachnida; order Araneae; family Nephilidae; genus Trichonephila; species Trichonephila clavipes. The sequence continues at coordinate 453,414 of BMAU01020615.1, forward strand.
ATGCAAATCGGTGATTTGCATAATCGGGTATTTTGCTTGGAGAATTTGCTCATGTCTGTTATGAATATGTTTTTATTTAATTTTGTCATTCCTCTCTCGTTTATTTTACGTTTAGTGAGAAGTAGCTGCTGCCTAGTCTACGATCGAGCATCGAAGATCGTGAATAACTGTGTCCAGGAAAGGATATGTGAGCTCAAATTTCACATCCTGAACATAGTTGAGTTTGCGCTTCTTAACTACCCCCAGCGATTCAAATTTTGAGCTCAAAATTTAAGTCTAAGCTTTTGAAAGCATTTAATGTGATACAAAAAAACAGTAAAAAATAGCTGTTCGTTACTCCAAAGTCTAAAGCGCCCTCTATCGACATTTTGAGCTTTATCTTTAAAATTTATTTTTCAATAAAATACTGACAAAACGTATAGGTTTAGCGAAATCCACTAATGAATCGACCCAGTGTTCCGTTTCTTAAAATCATTTGAAATTTCGGACCCTAACTTTAATGGCACCTATTTCCTTCGGAAGATGTTTAGGACCCTAAGTTTCCTATTTACTATTGTTTGTCTTGATGTGTACTATCACCTCTTAATGTTTTGTCACAGATTTTAGATACACCCTGCATATATGTATAACATTGTAAACTTACAACTGATAATTCCAATAGTAACCTAAACACAGAAAAATTGTGTGTGACTCCATATAGTCTCTAATGTAATTGAACATATAAATATATAACTTTGTAAACATACAACTGATAATTCCAAATGTAACATGAGCAGTTACAAATTGTGACTTTATATAATCTCGAAAGTTATTGAACATGTATAAATATAAAATTGTAAATATACAACTGATATTTCACCCATAAGCATGAGTACCGACATAATTGAATCCAGAGAAGGACTCCTAACTTATCTGGATCTATATATAGCAAAAAAAATATGACACCATCAATCAATACCCAAATCAACCCTTGCTGCAATGTAGACGAAGGAAGAGAGAAAAGAAATAAGAGGCGGTAGCAGTATATCTCAAATTCTTGAATTATACTTCACGACGAGAACAAACCACTCCACTCGCCTCCATTCCACGATCATGAGAACCCAACACAATGCCATCCAGCATTTGGCCAACAAAGAAATGTTCATCTATAAGATCCACACCGATGAAACCCTTCGCAAAGAATAAAGTGAGAACCCGGTTAAAGGCGACGCACCAAAAGAAACCATTGTGCAGGAGCAAGACAAATACCCACATGTTTAAATGGTATTGACACAAAAGAGGAGAATCCAGCATATAAATGAATACATAGTATACAGTTTAAAAAAACAGGCAAACAAAAAATAACTGATGAATTATCTCTAGAATGAAAACATTGAAATCAAACGCTAAATTCCAAGTAAACGACATTTACGAAAATCTTTATTGTTATTCAATTGAACAAAGATTAATATTATGGATGGCCAAAATCTTATCTAAATTAAACGTGAAAAAGAAAAAACATTTTCACAATCCTGGCCACGGCACCAAATGATGCGAGGTCTCATTGACTTATAATTTTCGGTATATATTATTCGCATGATATGGCCAATGTAAAAAAAATTGAAAACTCAATTAAATAAACCATTTCCTTAAGATACAATTAAATTTATTGCTACACGCTTAAAATTTACATTTACAGAAAAAAAAAAGAAGAAATGAGAGAAAATTTAGCTTTGAGATGAGGGAGTCATGGCAAAGGTGGGTGGCGGTCCCGGGTGGGGTGACAAACACTCAGTACTTTCTTCGTCAGCCTAATGGGATTATTCGAAAAAATGCGCCCCGAAATTCGGGTGTGCTCCCTTATAAAGTGAACCCAATCACTCCTAAATCCTTGAGCTGAACTCTTTACTGTCATGTGAATTAAGTCTCTAATTGGACAATCCTAATCGCGCAAGGCTACATTCCACAAGATTTATGCATGCAATGATCTAAAAAAAGACGCGAATTTCCTGACGCACTCCACCGAAGGAATTTCACCACATTCTGTCAAGGGGACTCGTATAGAAATTACAAGAAAATAAGGGACCACCAGCCTCCCATCACTACCTTAACACGTGTTTGAGTGGAAATGTAGTAACGTCTCGATGTATGTCGTGTGACTAAGGGTTCACATATAAAAGATCTGTGACTATTCCTAACAAAATTTAAAATAGTCTCATGCAATTCTGTTACACAAGTAATATATAATACTTTATATATTTATATATATGTATGTATATATACATTGCTCTTGGTTTATTGAGCATTGAAACTGTATACTTTATGAAACACCCTGTACTATTAATCACCTGAAGCATAAATTTGTAAGATATGTATGACGTACAGTATTCAGGGGTGTATTGCACACCCCCGCATGCCACACTTGGAGGAGGGGCCTAGGATTCTAGAGAGCCCAAAGCCTGATGTTATGGTTTTGAAATCCTTCAGCTTGGGGACCAAAATATGACTTTGCAGGAGGGTCTAATATTCTCCGTCAAGCCGCTGACTCTACTCTTCATAAATACTCAGGATTTCAAATAAATTTGAAGTAAATTTAGCAATAGGGAATTAATTAGAATCATAAGATCTCATCAAATGAAACTCAGCATTCAAATAGAAAATTAATTTTCTAGTAAAAAATAGTATCAATCTTATTTGTTATCGTCAACTAAATTTAAATTTTAATTAATGACGACGCTAATAATTCACATGAGTACGTAAATAAATATCACTTTCGCAGTGGAATTAATTATTCGTAGGTTACTATACACTTGCAATGGAATTCATTATTAAAATAATGTTTTACCCATTGGAACCTCCTATTCATATATATTCTTTCAAAGCAGTGCTTCTCAGACTTTCAATACTTGCGGCCCAATATTCAATCATAATTTTAATTGCCCCCACCTCTGTACAACAACAATTAGGGATTGCAATATCGGACCAAATGTTCAATAACGGTATTTGGTATTTTTTAGATCTTAATACCGGGATACCGGTTTTAATATCGGTAGTAGAAATTTTAGAAAAAGAAAGAAAACACAGGTGTTTCTTATTTTTAATTACCTGTTCTATGAGAGAGTGTAAATATTTTTTTTTCCGAATTAATCTAAAATTCCTGATGGCTTGTGGTTAGAAACTGTTTTTAAATGTGTATCTTAATCGCAATTAGATTCTTTCCTCTTTAATAAATTTGTATCATGTTTCCTTTTTTAATGTGTATGGAGTGCACTTGTACTTCCTTCATTCACTTTAATAACTCTAGAAGATTTTTTATACATTGTGCCCACCAAATTCTTTTGATCTTATAAATAATGAAACCAAACCGAAGTATTATCAACTTATTTTTTGTGTTCTTTAATGTTATTCTTATTCATTACTTCATTTTATTTTTGAGTACACATATAATGAATCTGAAATATATTTCGAACCCAAAAGTATGATATGCAAACACAATGTGATTAACAAACTCACTAATTAAAAAAATATCGTAATATTACGCACTTTCTTCACAACTACAGCCTTTTTTTCACAGTTGCGAATATCAGACCACGAATCCTACGCTTGTGCAGTATCGCGCTGAGCTGTAATAGGATAGATTTGGCACTCCTTCTTAGATGATTTACACATTTTATCACTTCTTTTGATTGTACGATGCAACTTTTTATTCACAGTTTAATTAATTTTGTCCGTTAGGGAGGCATACAAACAAAAACATACTATTTTGGTTTGAGGATGATGCCTGAACAAAGAGCATTTATAAAATTTCTAGTAAATACCAAAGAAACGGTATTTAAACTTAAGAATACCGGTATTACAAAATTGTACAAATGGCTCAAAATACCGGTATTCGGTATCCCGGAATACCGGTACTGCAATCATTAATAACAATGCATTGAATTCAATAATTCTATACCTTGATGCTAAAGCTACAATGCGACTTAAACCTCTTCAGTGCAACCGAAGTAATTGCATCGGACATATATATACGTCTTTCCAAAGTACGATCTTCTCTGTGCACTGCTATCCATAAAATTACTCCAAAGGTTTTGGAATGCAATAAAACTTACTTGATAGAGAGTGATTGCAAAGGATTCACTTATTTCAGAGAAGGTTTTATACTTATATATTCCTTGTCACCTCCCTCCCTAAATGTATCACATACGCGCGCCAATAGTTTTCCCGCCAAATACAAAAGAGGGAAAACAGTTCGGCATAAAGTTAAATTATGATAGAATGATACAAAGTTTATATATATATATATATATGTACTTTTAAAAAAATCATAAATATATATTGATATAAATATTAGTGGAAAATATAAATGAATCCTAGAAATATTTGAATAATATTATTGATGTATTAAACATGTGGCACCATCTATTTGATAATTGTATAATTAGTACATAATGTCAATAAGTTATTAATACAAATTGTGTGTGTGTACATCATTGAGAACTATTAGAAATATAATTGTAAAGAAAGTTAACAGGATATCCATCTCCAATACATAGTTTAATAAAGTTATTAATGTTTAAATAAATATTAGCTTTATCACTAACTAAAACATTATTACGAAAAATATAGTTAAAAATAATATTTCTATATATAGATATTGATAAATTTGTATTCCAGTAAGGCACTTTAAGAATGTTAAAATTAAAGGCATCTCTTTTATCATAAATATTACTATGTAATTTCAAATCCTTAATATACAATGTTACATCTAAGTAATTAGTTTTAATTGGATTATTATTAATTTTAACTAAGTTTAAGCAAGCCGGATAAAAATTAATATTGGGATTTAAATTAACATTTTTACCAAAAATAATTAAATCATCAATATATCTAAAAATGTAATAGTCATTATTAATAATATAATTATATTCATAAAAATGCAAACATAAATTAGCCAAACTATTGCTTGCTGGGTCTCCTTGTGGCAGGCCTTTATTTTCTTTATGTTATGAACCATTAAAATTAATGCAATTTTCTTTTAAGACAAAATCTATGAGAGTTTTCAGTTTGTTAAAATTAAAATTATAAATACTGTGGTTTTCTAAAATTACTTTAATAATATTATTGATATCAATGGAATTGAAAAGATTTTCAAAGTCATAACCATGAACTGAATAAATATTTTTATTTTTATTTTATACATATATAGGGAGAGAGGGAACTAATAGTTGGAATTGAAAAAATATCGCTCTATATTCTTGCTAAAATACAGTATATTAAAAAGTCAAATGAAATTCATAAGCAAACGGAGGGAGAGAATGAAGGATTTAACATATATTATTCAGCAACTTTACTTAAATCCGAGTACTTTTTATTTATTGAATCGAAATTCCTTGCGAATAAAATACAAACCGTTTAACCATCTTGTATAACTATTAAAGTAGATAATTTTTAAACCCTTTCGTATTGGATAACAATGATTCAGCAATCAAAGTAAGGTTGGATTTTACATTCTTCTTACTATTAGTTTCTTGTGGTAATTTAAAATACTAATGTTTCTTTTCAACGAAAATTTTGAGGTTGTGATAGCCGAGTGATCAGGGTATAGTATCATGGCTGGCCTTGTCATGAATTCGAGCCTAGTACGACTAAAGATCCGCTGTAGCGATCTTTAGTCAGGGCAAAAATCTGCTGAGTGCTCAAACGTCCTCCCGTTGGCGTGGAGTGGTAGTTACGCGAGGAGGGATGCCATTCTGGGTGTCATCTATGTCATTTGATCATGGTTCAAAATTACGTGGTCCGTCACCAAAAGCCCTAGTGTAGCTCAACAGTGCGACATTAATATTTACTCAGGCACTCGCTCAACAAAAACTTTAATTTTTAAAACAAACGGGGAAAGTTTTACGACTTTCTTACATAGCATTTTTATAATTGAGCTGCTTTTACTATTGTTATTTCAGAAAATAATTATTTTTATTTACTAATGTAAAGGAGTTTATTATGAAGTTATGTATAGGGAGTAATTTCAATTTAAATTTCATTCTCTATTAATATGTTAACTTGTATTCAATATAGACCAAAATCGTTCTGAAACTCCTTGAATTTAATTATGTTCTTAGTTTATGCCTTGGGAGTTGTCGAAAATCATTACTTAAAAATATTATTTGTTGCCGTTGAAAAAGAATAAGAAATTTTGTCTTTTAATTTAATTTTACGAAAAAAATTTCAATAAGGGAAACATACAGGAATTCATAAAATATATTAAATTTATGCATATGTTCTAAAACTAGTCTTACAAAATTTTGCCCTTCAAGTGAGTGAATATTAATGTCGCGTCACACTGTTCAGCTACTTGAGAGCTCCCTGCGACGAACCTCGTAATTTTGTACCATGGTCAAGTGACAAGGACTACACATGAGCAGGCACACTAACGGGAAAGCGTTTGAGCCTCGACAGATTTAACGTGCATCGCCTCCCTATACGGCGGTACTAAGCTCGAAAACATGACATTCGGGTCACGAGTCCGTTACATTAACCGCTTGGCCACCGCGGTCACATGTTGTTCTTCAAAGGCTCTTAAGGAAATCACTGCAGATGAAAACTAAACTTCTAAAAACAGGTCACTTTCTTCGGAACCACAATCAAACGATTAGCTGGACATAGCAGAAGGTCGGCACTTTAATCTCTATCTGATTTGCTCCCTATATCTGATTATTTTGAAATTACCGTGTACAGCGACAGATGCACGAAGCTTCATGTGATCCTGTTAATGTGGTGTGGAAGTTAGCAGAAGATGTCTGTGCTCAGATGTTGCCCTTGTCTCTTGCTTAAAATTACGAGGTCCATGACCAACAGACATCGTGTCTCTCCAGAGTGGGATTCCAGACTAAAACTGATTTGTCGATCGGATTGTTTTGAAATGAGTTCATAGGGATATTGCATTTGAGCAACACAAAAAAAATCCTTCGCCAATAGCTCTCGTGTTGCTTCAAAGTGCAACGATATTAAACGTGTTGCTTCGGAGTGCAACGATATTAAACGTGTTGCTTCGGAGTGCAACGATATTAAACATGTTGCTTCGGAGTGCAACGATATTAAACGTTTTGCTTCGGAGTGCAATGATATTAAACGTGTTCCATTTGAATCTAATCATTTGTAAAAGAAAAGATTCTGTAGAAAATTACTTCACGCAACCAAAGACAATCTTTCACTCGTAAGTTTTTTTAAATGCTTCCCTGTTCTATAACGACTTTGGCATCTTTAAGTGGTCCGTCGCCAAAAGCCCTCGTGTAGCTGAACAGTGCGACGTTAATATTCAATCAATCAATTGGCGTCTTTAAAATTGCTTCCACAGTGGGAGCCGATTCAAAAAAATGAATGATAACAAAATGGGGGGATACAGTTTTGCGTAGCAGCTACGTAACTATCCTTGCCATCCAAAATTCAATTACATCACTGGATAGCTAAAGGATCAAAGAACTCATTATGCTAAGTAATTACTGTAACGCATCGCGCGTGGTGAAGGAGAAAGCGCCACCATTTTGAGGTCATTTTGCTGAGCATTGAGATTTTCACTTAGTATAATTTTTGACTCAGGGAGAAGCTACGACTTGCGTTTTATTCTCAATTGTTACTCTCATCAAAATCCATTAATTGTATATAAAACAGTAGGGTAAAATAGTGACAGTGAGTATAATAAGGTGTTAAAATAAAAAAAGTGTTATAAAAACATATATTGTCGGCCTATACGCATCAAAAGCCATATCCAAATACAGAAGTCGTACACGGTTGGAATTGGCTTCTCAAGAGTAATCGAATGGTACCAATAAAATATATGACCCAGTCAAGCAGTTCCGGGAACGTAAAAGAATGATGCGGTCTAGCGGATCAACGACGTTGCCAGTGCATCTCAAAATGAGACATTTGAAATTATGCAAATGGATCGCTTCTATATTGACACCGGACTGAGTAGGCTTCAATTGTTTCGTTTCACAACAACATTTGTCAACAAACCATTCTGGTATACAGTCCCTGGCCAAATTATTAGATGCACTATAAGATTTTATGAAAAATATTAATTATCAGATGATATTATATAGGTTTTTTGTATTTATCAGATACAGTGTATGTTTTTTGGTTGTCAATTTAATAATCTATTATTATCAGAAATAAAAGATCATCATTAAAGAAAAAATATGTATTTATTGACTCTTGAAAGTAAACAGGAACAAATATAATTAAATATCAATATTTTGTGCCAACTTTAGCCGCTATGAGAGCTTCAATTCTGCGCGGCATGCTATCAATACAAGACTGTACTGTCTCCTGCATTTGAGGATGTTGATTCCACACATGAATTATTCTTTCTAAGAGCAGCGTTTTATTTGTAATCACATCTTTAGACACTTCTCTTTTCATTAACTCCCAAACGTTTTCAATTGTGTTCATATCAGGGCTATTACCCGGCCAATCCAACAGAGGGATATTTTGTTCTGCCAAAAAAGCTTCGATAGACCGAGATGTATGGCAGGGAGCTCCATCTTGCATAAAATGTATGGTTCTCCATTTGGAAACCATTCTTCCAGCTGCGGAATCAAGCGATTTTGCAGGACATCTTTGTACTGGTATTGCCGCATCATACCTTTAACCACGTCCAGACGTCCAGTACTCTTGCCGCTGATGACTGACGAAATCATTATTTTTGTAGGGTGTTTCACAGTCTGAACAACACAGTCAGAATGAAACTTTTCTCCATGACGACGACGCACAAACTGAGCTTTGCTCTGCAAAATTTCAAATGTGCTTTCATCACTGAAGCAGACCTTTCAAAAATAAAAAAAAAATAATAAATAAACATCTTTGCTGTTCCTTTTGTAATCATAGAAAATGGTTAAACACTTTGTTTGTGAATAACTTATAACAACATACCGATCTTCAGAAGTCCACGTTTTTATCACGCCACTGTTTGACCCAATTCAGACGCTTTGCTTTCATTGCAGGGGTTAAACATGGGCTTCCTGGCGGGGCGGCAGGTCTTAAAATTTAAATCTTTTATTTTTCTTGGAACAGTGCTTTCAGAAGCATTCACATTAAAATCTTGGAGTTGCGATTTTATCACTTTTGTGGTAGCAAATCTGTTTTCAAGGCAAATTTTCTTTAAAGATCTTTCTGACCTTGGGTTGAAAATAGGCTTTCTGCCGCATTTTTCTTTCTTTTTGGTCTCAATTCTTCCCCTGACTCAATTTTCTTCTTTATGCGTCGTACACTAGCTTCAGAAACTTTCAACCTTGGTGATATTTCGCGATTTGAAAACAATTTTGCATTCACAAGAGCCTTTACTTCTGCTTTCTTACATGGGGGAAAAAAAGATCGCCTTTTTTACCCATGCTGAAAGTGTACAAACTGATTATTTAAACGCCGCACATTAAATAAACAAATAACTGCGTAATATAAAACTGCTAACTTAACAAACAAAGCACATTAATCCACAGAAACACGTGCGTAACTGAAGCATGTGCGAACGCGACCCGAGCAGGTTTAGACTTGTTTACGTTCGTGTGAGAATTTATTAACTTTGTGTTGCCATGCGTGAGAAATAAATACAAATACAAAATATATAATAAATTTCATCATTAAAAATCCATTGGATCTATGTTTAAATGTGAAAGTATTGCATATAAACTTATATGAAACAATTAATTATAAGAAAACAGGAGTGCGTCTAATAATTTAGCCAGAAACTGTAAGTGTGATCACCTATGGTTCCTGCGCTCATTGAAGCCAACAAAAGAAAAACACTAACCACTGCTTAATAATACTTTCTCTGAACAGCTAGTGGTTGACTTTAAACTGTGTGCTACGTCTAAGAACACTAAATTCGAACAAAGTGCCCACGTTCGAACAGATTTATGTATCCACCAAAGCAACACGGGTTGCCCGTCTAGTCTCACCGTGAATGCCATTCATGCAGATACGTCGAATGCTTTACGACGGCAGCTATGGTTTGACCCAACATCCGTGCCGCCACTAGTCACCAAAGTAAAAAAGTTTAGTTCCTGATCAGCGTTGCATTATACTTATCACCTCCATTTATGCAAAAAGCTTGGCCGCGTAATCAGAAGACCTCTCTACTCCTTCCAACATCAACCGATTGAATTATTTGGCAGTCAGCGAGACTTGATCCCATGCCAATGCCTGGGTTTGATCTGAGATCATATTGTAATGCTGCTAAGAGCAGAAAAATTGCAACTGCATCATTGGTGGCGGTATCATCATCATCAAGTCGCAAAGCCGGTGGAGTCGCCATGTGTATCGCAATATCAATAGCTTCACTAATTGTAATAAATTTATCATTGAGATATCGGAAATTAATTTGGTAATGAAGGACGCAAAGGCTGTGGTGATGTCTGTCTAGTAAACGTAAAGCTCAATGTCATCTTAAAATTCCTACTCGGGTGTGTGCACATCCATCTGGACACAACGTTAGCAGGTGTTAGAGATGATTATATAGTTTATGTTACGCGATCGCTAATAAAATATTCCAAAAACATCGGTAAAATTATACCCGATTACGATCCTGATCTTAGTGCACCAATTATGATAGTTCGAGACTTAAATGTTAATGTCTCACAAGATTAATCATTGCCCGACTTCAGGCTCAGCGAGCTCAATTTGTGTTGCATCGAAACTTGAACAACGCTAGGTAATACCTGTATTGATTTAAAGTGCGAGAGTTTAACAGAAATCTCGATGTATCCTGTATGCCATTGGTGTCTTACTTCATATCACAGACATATAAAAAAGTTACATTATAACACAGTAATTATGTGTTTACTTCATTGCTTTCCTGAACCCGCTGAAAGGGAATACAGTAACAACGCGCACCGGTGTATAACTATACTTTCAATCTAAGTTTGTTTTGGTATATTCGCCGTATAGCGCGCATTCCCTTTTTAACGAAGAAATCTGAAATACTAGTATACATTTCTCTTACATTTTAAAGTAATTTATTCGAGGTATTTTCCCAGATTTTTGAAAAAAAATATACTTCTAGAACTACAACTCTCTTTTAGTTCATAATACAAGTCATTTCTTTAAAATATACAGTATTTCGATACATATAGAAGTACATAATTTTTATGCACATCTCTTTCGTTATTCTTAAAGCTATCGTTTTTATACCCGGCGTATAACATGCACCCTTGAGCTCGAATCTTATTTTTTGTGTTCAAAGCCCGCGTTATACGCCGGATTTTACGGTAGTTGCCATCATAAACAAAAAACATGGAAACCCAAAGAACTTCTTAGTGTTCAAACAGGATCATGACATGCGTAAATAATGATATTTTATATAAAAAATATTACCCGTTATACGATACGTATTCATGTACAACACACGTCTTTGTCCATGACACAGCCACACCCTCATTTATTCTTTTATTGTATGCAAAATTTCATTTTAATTAATGATGTTCAAAGATAAGACTGTTCATAATTGAGTTTCTTTAATTTCAGAAACTATAGTAATTCGATTTGTAAATTAAAAAAAAACTTGAACTACTTTACGTCCCCTTACTGCTGCTAGATAGCCAATTATAATTTAATTTCTAAATAGTTTAGTAATAATCCTGAACCATCTGAGGGAATATCTTAGAAAGTAAACTTTAATAGTGTTTTAAGGAAACTTATTTATAGCAAAAAATATGTTGTAATTCTTAAAGTCACTTATAACTTAATACTGATATTATGTATTTAATAATTGTTATTATGTATATCTATTATTGTTTAAGTTACTTTGTATTTTAAGATAAAAAAACATCTTTTCACAAACATTTTTCACAATTTTCATACAGGAAATGTTGGTACTTACTTATTATAGCGTCGACCACCATCAATGTCGCCTAATGTTCTCATCGCCATTATTGGGTTCGAATATGTGGGGTAACTGCTTCCATTATTGGTGGCATACCGTTTTATTTTGTGACATCACAAAATCGGTCGACGGTATTTATAATACGCAAGTACCGAAATGTTGTATTAACGTCTCTAAATTTTAATAACGTACTTATTAAACTGATTTTAATATGTTACTAATATGTTTAATATGTCATTAATATTGTAATGACTTTGCACAGCTCTGAGTTACAATTATTTATTTTTAACACGTAATCAGAAGTTATAATATCACAAAGAATTAGAAATAGGATGGGTAGCTTTCATCACAGATACCCCACCGAGTCACGAGAGTTCACTGGCTCCAAATCCGGATTCCGCAGACTTCGCGGTTTTCCTAGTTCCTTTCGCGAAAGGCACCTCACTAGGGCTCCCTCGAAAAATCAGTCTCTTCATGGGAGGAGCTTCACAACCACTCTCTCTAAAAAGCTCGTATCGCTCCGAGGGGCTCACACCAGCACCCTCCAAAACAATCTTTTATCGCTGTCAAGGGCTTCAACACAGCACCCTCCAAAACGCCAAGTCTTCTCTTTTCTCACCCTCTCACTTCCCTTATATATCCACAGATGTTTTTCCCTTTTCCGTCCCTATCAGACTCGGCTCTTTTGAACTGTTGTCACTCAACCGCTCCCATCCGTCCCGACATATTCCAGCTCAAGCCCCACGGACGCCAATGTCTAGGTACACATTGTATGTTTCCAGACGCGCTGCCGTCACCGGATCGGGAGCAAACAAAACACATTGTTGATGCGTATCTGGTGACGCCGAGGACCAAGTTCCGAAATTCATTTCCAGGAATTAATGAAAAGACTGGAATTTCCGCAACTTTGGCGGCAGGGGCGAGGTGTCCGTAGTAATCGTGGGGAAGTGATCGGCTTCGTCACAATATGTTCTCTTCAATGGCTTGCTCTTACTCATACATTTCTATGAGCTCATCAATTGTCAACTTTTGATTGTGGAAATCCAGCGGTTTTTGAATGTCATCACTAACCACTTCTGTATTTTTTTGCCTGGTAAGATCGACAACTTTTTCAATCAAATTACTAATTTTATTTACCTCTCGCAATGATTCCGCTTTAGTTTTAATGAGGGGAAGAAAAAAAAAGAAATAAATTATAGTTTTAAAAAAATAAAGATGCTTTTATAGTGAATCGAACTAAAAAGTAATAAAATAATTCTTTATATAAGAATAAAATGATTCACGAGAGTTAGTGCAAAAATGTAGTACAAAGTACCCCACACTTTTATCACAATGACATTCATTTTCTCGTTCATCATTTTATTCTTATATTAAAAATTATTTTTTAACACGTTTTTATAAAATTCACTTGTATGTAATGAAATCTTTGAACTCGTTTTTACCCACTTTAAAAGGTCAGACTAATTCGAAATTTCGCACACTTGTCAAGGATCCATGACAATACAATAATTTTCTAATTTTATTCCATTGTCCAGATCAGGATTTTAATAATTAAGGATTTACAAGTTTGGCGACTAATTGCATAAACCATTTCCTGATTCGGCGACTAATTCCATATGTCATTTCTAGATTTGGTGGCAAATTCCAGATTTAGCAACTAAAAGATTAAGGTGCAACCGTGAAACCACAAAATAGGCTTCTGGTTAATAAAAAAACAAAAAAAAAGTGTTCTTTATGTGCAAAAATGTAGGGTGGTGGGTGCGTAGTTTTTCTGAAAATGGAAACAAAAAAAAGACTCGTACATGTGAATAAAAATAATTTATGTTCTAACAGCTGAATACTTTTTATTATTAAAAAGCAATGCATTTAGAAGTGATTATACGAATTAACATTATAGCAATCCGAGGCCCCGTCAACGGAGAGAATAAACACCCTTCAGATCCATTAATTAATATTCATTGAAGTGCAAGACTAATTCCAGCAACCACATAATTCTGTCCCCAAATATCAAACTCAAGGATACACATTCAAGAAAGGATAAATGATAGTTTTAAAAACTAAAAAAACAGGCTTTTATTGTTAATTGAACTAAAAAATGAAAAATATAAATTATAGCTTTTTTTAAAAAATAAACTAAAAAACAAGCTTTTATAGTGTGAATCGAACTCAAAAGTAAAAAAAAATTCTTAATATAAGAATAAAATGATTAACGAGAAAATTAATGGCATTGTGGTAAAAGCGCGGGGTGTGCTTGGTACTAAATTTTTACGCTAAATCAGCATTTCGGAATAGAACTAGTAAGAAATTAAAACAATTAATATAGAGCATCCCACATTTTTATCCAAATGGCATTAATTTTCTCGTTAATTACTTTATTCTTATATTAAGAAATATTTTTTTTACTTTTTAGTTCGAATCCCTATGAAAGCTTGTTTTTATGTTTTTTTTTAAATAATAATTTATTTTTCATTTTTATTTCGATCTACAATAAAAACCTGTTTTTTTTTTAGTTTTTAAAACCATCCATCTCAATAGATACAGGTCTAACTAGTAAAAGTGTGTTAAGAGATAATATTAAATGTCAACCGGATTATCACCTTTTAAACGTATTGCTATAATGTTAAGCCATACCATCACTTCTAAACGTGTTGCTTTATCAAAGTGGCATTAAGTCGATCGCAATCGACCGGAGGACCGCCAAGACATTTTGGGTGACCGCCTTCACATAAAATCTTAGACACGCATACTAAGCGAAACACAGGTAGTTACCAAGATAATGAAAACACCCGTGAATAAAACTCCAAATTTGAGAGAAGTTTTCAAGAATTTACTAGACTAAAATCGCATTACAGATGCATTCATGGGTTACTCATTTGGCAATGTTGATGTCAAAAATAAAACAAAATATATACTAGCTAGAAAAAGTCTGCGTTCACATACTACTGCTTACATAAACAATGAAAACATTTTAAAAACTGGAATTTAAAAAAACTTTAATTAGGTTTTATTTACACTCATGTCCATAAATTAATGCTAATGAAGTTCAGGCAAAGAAAGAGACAGAAGCAAAAAAAAATTTGACTTATTTGTTAAGTTTATTTATTAAACAAAAAGTAAAAAGCAAAAAAGATGCTATATGTTTGACATAATTAATAAAAATTGCGACTTTTACTCCCTGGAGCAAATTTCAAAAAAGCACCTATTTACAAAATTCAGTATAACATGGTTAGTATGATGGTTAATACGGAGTATGTCTCCCGGACGATGCAATACAGGCCTTACAACGCCTAGGCATGCTGAGTATAAAATTATCAATCTGATCTTGGGGAATATTACACCACTCATCAAGCAATGCACTCCAAACTTCCGGTAGACAGGTGGGAGGGGGTTGACGGGCTGCAATTCGTTGACCAAGCATATCCCACACATGCTCTATTGGATTCAAATCCGATGAGTATGCTGGCTAAGCCATACGGGTGATATCCTCCGATTGAAGGCATTCGTCTACAATGTTTGCACGGTGAGGACGGGCGTTGTCATCCATAAACAGAAATTCAGCACCCATGGCACCCCGAAACAAACGTACATGTTGTTTCAGAATGACATCCCGATAGATGTCGCCTGTCATCGTTACACTCTGAACATGCAGGTCAGTTCTGGAACCAGGAATAATTCTTCCCCAAACGAGCCATCCTGCACCACCGTAACGGTGTAGTTCCATGGTGTTCTCTTGGTGGTAACGGGTACCTGGCGCTCTCCATATTAAAGTCCGGCGAGAGTCAGATTGCAAACTGAACCTGGACTCGTCGGAAAACATCACACAAGACCTTTGTTGTGGTGTCCACAATTCAGACTCTCTACTCCAGGATAATCGCAGGCGACAGTGAGTTGCGGTAAGAGGAACACATTTGTCAGGCCTACGAGCATATAGACTAATGTGGCCTAAGCGTCTGTACACAGTCTGCCTTGAAACTGTAGTACCAGTAGCTGAAGAGAGCTGACGAGACAGGTCTGATGCTGTGCTCCGTCTGATTCTTTTGGCAGTTACTGCCAAATACCGGTCCTCATTCGGCGTTGTAACTCGTGGGCGACCTGTGCTGTAACATCTATTCACATTACCATCATCTTATAATCGTTGCCAAAGCCTGGAGATGACACTCTGGGCGATTCTAAGTTCCTCGGATAGTTCCAACTGGGTACCTCCACATTCCAGTCGTCCAATAATTCTACCACGTACAAAATCATCCAAATGCTTTCTTTGTGCCATAACTATGCTGTTATTGAAATGAAAGGCTTTTAAAGCACTTGTGAATAATTTTACTTCTTTGCCACCATTCCTTATATACCTCTCTTACACTCTCGTCATTGTGACGTACTATCCGCGCCATCTAGTGGTTTCCTGTAATTTGCATATTCTTCTTCAAGATGTGTGTGATAAATTTACAGGTGAAATTTTTATTTTAGATTTCAATTTCTGTGTGATTCTGAATTATCCTTAATTTATGGACATGAGTGTAGTTCCTTTTAAGTATATATATTCACAATAACAAAAAAAGAATTTGGTTTGCCATCCTAGATTTTAAAATAAAGACAGGTTTGTAACGATAATAACAAAAATCAAGTAGAAAAAGTCTGCGTTCACTGTTTCAGTAGTAACTGTAAAAATTATTTAAAAAGAGAATTGTTACACTTATTGGTAAACTAATTTAAATTTTGCAAAGCTAGCAGTGAAATTTATGTGTCGAGGAGGCATGAAGACGAAAAACAGTTTCTTAAAATTGGCCTTTAATAATCAATCATAAAGTCACTCTGCTCGTTACTGGAGCGATAAAAACAATAAGTTCAAAAAGCAACATTACCAGAGACATCCGATTCGAACCGTCTTCTAATATTATAAAATTAATTTCTAATCTATAATGGTGATGCAACCTGCAGTTGCATTGCCAACCAGTTGTTCTCTCCCTCTAAGAGTTAAACCACTCACACATTTCTTATATTTCCGTTTCTCCTTCCTTTTTTTAAAAACTAACATGAGCCGAGTTTAAATACTAGCTCGATTTGCATGGCAGTTGCTGCCAACCTCAAATCACGAAACTCAAAAAGATCGGGTTCGAATCGGTGTGCTTACTTTCATTGAGATCATGGAACGGGATTGGAAAAACAACACAAGGAGATCATAAAAATTTGGATCCGACTTTTTTAAATGTCTAACAATCGGCCCCCTTTTTCCAATCTCTCGTACCATTATCTCTTACAAATCAGTAAATTTTAATCTATAATCACATGTTATACAATTTAACACAATAAATACATTTTATTCACAATCTTTATTGTAATAAACAAACTAATATTTTAATATTAAAGAAACAAAGTCTTATTCTCTAAAAGAAATAATTTTCTACAAAATTCTAACAATTTTTCCTTTACCATGGGTTTGGTAAAAATGTCCGCCAAATTATTTTTGGTACCTATATATTTAATTTGGAAAACCTTGTCGTATATCAAATTCCTTAAAAAAATGATAACGAACATCGATATGTTTTGTTCTACAATTTTCTACCGGTGACTTTGAAAAACTTATAGCAGCTTGATTATCACAAAACATTACATTTTCACTTAATTCCAAATTTAAACTTTTATTATCAATTACATTCTTTAGCCAAATGAATTCCTTAGCTGCTTCTGTTAAACTAACATACTCAGCTTCCATGGTCGACAGACTAACGGATTTTTTGCTTGAAAGTTCGCGATGAAATTGGAGTTTCGTCTATAAAAGTTATGAACCCTCCCATCGACACTCGATCATTCCTATTTGTAGCAAAATCCGAGTCTGTGAATAACATCTTAGTTTTAAGGATTTAACTTTTGAAAGTTCTAATTTGTATTCTTGAAATACCTCGTCAAATGACTCACTTCGTAATTGTGTGTTACCTCGCGCAACTAAGCGGGCCTTGTATCTAACAATTTTATTATTTTCATCATATTTAATGGTATAAACCCAACGGTTTTCTAAAATTTTTATATTATCCGGATGATCAACTAAATCCCAAACTTTACGTTCCTTCATTACGTTAATTTCTTTATCCATTGCATCATGCCATTTAGATGCGTCTCTGGATCTTATCGCCTGTTTGTAACAGTTAGGAATAGTTACTTCAACCATAAGAGCTTCTTGTTGCTCTGACAAATCTGAAAATCCCTGGGATTCGGTATTATCTTTTCTAAAATTAAATAAACTAGGATCATACTCAATATTATGCCTCTTACAGTATCTCTCTATTTCGTTAAAAGATTTTAATCGGGTTGCTTCCCCTTCTATACTATAATATACGTTAGATCCAGTTACTTTCCTACCTATATTTCGAATCCACTTAACCTGTGTACATGGGATCAAGCTATGATTATCGGAAGATACATCTGGTTTTTCAGATGTTGAGGGCGTTTCCGTACTTGTCTTTGAAACTAAACGACTCGTTAATGAATCTTTTGCTCTATCGGAATCATCCTCATAATAATCAGGAAGGTTTAAATTATATCCAAGGTTACTATTAACTTTTTGTCTAAAATTAATTCCCCTCTTATTTTCATCGAATCTTACATTAATAGTCTCGACTAATTTATTTTCATCTATTAACCATATTCTATAACCCTTAGTACGTTGTGCGTATCCCATCATAATTCCCATTTTCGCACGCATATCGAATTTTTTCTAATTTGTTTTGGCACACCAGCGTATGCCAAACATCCAAAAGGTTTTAGATGCAATACCGATGGTTTTCTACCTGAATATTTTTCGAAAGGCGTTTTGTTACTGTCTTTGTGACAAATTCGATTCCACGCATAAGTGAAACAAAGTAATGCTTCTCCCCAAAACTTATGGGGAACTTCACTAGACTTAAGCAATGTTTTGATGCCATCTAGAGCGGTTAAATTGAATCTCTTCGCGACCCCATTCATTTCTGGCGTATATGAATTTGTTATCTCATGCTTTATACCCAGTTCTGTCAAGAAATTATCCATATCCTTATTACAAAATTCTAGTCCGCCATCAGTTCTAACTGCTATTACCTTTTTACTTAGAAAACGTTCTGCTCGTTTCTGAAATCTTATAAACGTATGAAATACGTCAAATTTATTTCGGATGGGAAATACAGTCACCTTTCTTGAATAATCGTCAATTATACTCAAGAAATATTTATTACCGCCTTGGCTTTCAGTTGGCATTGGACCACAGAGGTCCATATGCAATAATTCCAATGGACGTTTTGATCTTACGACCCCCGTCTTTTTGAATGAAACTCTCTTGGACTTTGCTAATTTACACGGTATACAATGAGTCTTACCATTATCATTTAAGCGTGGGAGACCTTTTACACTATCATTTTTACTAGTTTTTACCAAGTAATCGTTATTAACATGACAAAAGCGTTGATGCCATATTTCTATTGATCCTTTTTTTGTTTTAGGGGTTATATCACTAAAAAAACTAATTTCTTTACTCTTTGGTATAACATAATGATCCGGCTTAAAAAAATACAAATTTTCATGGCGTGTCGCAGAGAACAATTTTATCCAGTCTTTATTAAAAACATTAATTTTACCTTTAGTACCCACAAAATGCGCACCTTTACTTTCTAATCTGGAACCGGATAATAAATTTCTCCTCAACTTAGGATTAAATAATACATCAGTCAAAGTTATTTCATGAAAACTCCCCTTATATTTTACCCGAAATCTAAGTGTACCGATTCCTTCTACGGGACAACTTTTATCCTCCGTTGCTAACGACATTTTCATGTTAGTTATCGGTTTAAGATCTAAAAATAAACTCTTGTCATTACAAAAATGACTCGTGGCAGCAGTATCTATTACCCAAACACCTTTATCAAACTCTGTGTTAAAAGTTTCATTTACAGTTGAAGGAGATTTTGGTAGAGACTTTTTCTCTTTACAGTTTACTTTAAGATGTCCGTACTTATTACATACATAACACGGGCCTATAGTCTTAATAGATTGTTTAACATTTTTAATAGTTTTACAGTTAAATACCTTACCACTTCTCTTTTGGTAATCATTCTTGCCATTTGGATCTCCATGAGCTGCAGCCGTAGCACCAGGTAACGTCTTCGACTTCTTCGAAGTGAAACTGCTCAAGTAAGCATTCTCCGCTTTCTCCAAATCTTGTTTCATCAAATGAAGACGATTGGCTTCTAATATCAGCTCTGCTTCAATTTTGACAACTCTGAAGTCCTCTTCTTTCCATCTGTAGATTTGTTGCACGGTAGACTGGAATTCCTGAGGAAGCCACCTTATTAATTGAAAGCCTATGTACAGGTCGTCCAATTTATGACCCGCTTCTTGTAGTCTGGTTGCCGCTGTCTTTACACGAGATATGAAGATTCCAACATCTTCCCTGGTTGGTATTTTGTTCCAAAAAATTGATCTAATAGTTGAATTACCCTTGCTCTTGTGACTGGTTCGAAGTGATCTTTTAATATCTTCCATGCCGCTACTCCGTCAGTTGTTTCCGTTATCAGATTTTTCAAATCTGAACTGATGTTAGTATAGATCAACGTATAACATCTATCCTTACGAAGTTGTAGATTTAATTTTTCCTGGTATGTTGCCTCTTCATCTGGTTGCTCTGTCTTGGTCTGTATTATAAACTGCCAGCAACCATAATGCATTAAGAGTACTTGCATATCATGCTTCCACGTGTTCCAGTTATTTGGAGTCAACACTGATATCTGGTTGTTAAACTCCATACCTGTTACTCGATTTAGAGTACTAGCAACAGAGTTCATAAAAAATAGTTCTAGACTGGAACAGTATTTAAATAGACAAAGTTCATGGCCTAGTTCAACTGCTTAGCCTGCCTCGACACAGTACATGGCCTGGGCCCATAACCAAATTTGTTACACTTATTGGTAAACTAATTTAAATTTTGCAAAGCTAGCAGTGAAATTTATGTGTCGAGGAGGCATGAAGACGAAAAACAGTTTCTTAAAATTGGCCTTTAATAATCAATCATAAAGTCACTCTGCTCGTTACTGGAGCGATAAAAACAATAAGTTCAAAAAGCAACATTACCAGAGACATCCGATTCGAACCGTCTTCTAATATTATAAAAATTAATTTCTAATCTAAAATGGTGATGCAACCTGCAGTTGCATTGCCAACCAGTTGTTCTCTCCCTCTAAGAGTTAAACCACTCACACATTTCTTATATTTCCGTTTCTCCTTCCTTTTTTTTAAAAACTAACATGAGCCGAGTTTAAATACTAGCTCGATTTGCATGGCAGTTGCTGCCAACCTCAAATCACGAAACTCAAAAAGATCGGGTTCGAATCGGTGTGCTTACTTTCATTGAGATCATGGAACGGGATTGGAAAAACAACACAAGGAGATCATAAAAATTTGGATCCGACTTTTTTAAATGTCTAACAAGAATAATGAACTATTTAGTAGCTGGTTGGTTAATCTCATCATTTGTGAACCTCCTGAAGTCGTTTCGGCATTGAACTGATAAATCTTGTGGTTTTTTTCTGCACTTATCTTTTCCCATTGGTCCTTAAGAACACTCTTAAGCATATCCTTGCTAGATACATTGTGTTGACGAATCCTGCGTTCCAACAAATCCCATAGGTGTTCTGTAGAATTGAGATCAGATGACTGTGGAGCCATGTGCAGTTGATTTAAGACATTATACAAGAGCCAAAGTCTCAGCGGTGTGCTTAGGATCGTTGTCGTGTTGAAAACGAAACGATTATCCTAAGCCGATTTGTGGCACTTTCCTTTAAATTGTTTTAGGACATCAAAGTAATTATATTTGTTCATAACTGATTATATATACTCCAACTTGCCAACATCATTGCTCGCCTGCACCCCCACACCATGACTCTAGCGCAACCGTGCTTCACCGTTGGTACTAAGTGCTCTTTTTGAAGCGCTGTGCAAGGTTTTCTCCAGACTAATTTACAACCTTTTTATGCCGAAGATACAAAATTTGCCCTCGTCAGAGAATATCACAGTCCTCCAGAACTAAAAAGGCTTACGTATATATGAGATTTTTTCAAAAACTATCCGCTTAAGCCGGTTGGTCATTGAAATATAAGGCTTTCTGCGAACCACTCGACTATGGTGTCCGGCCTTTTTGAAGTTTTTTCTTGCAATATCCGCCCAAATATATATATAAATATATATATATATATATATATATATATATATATATATATATTTGTTAAACTGCTCGTGAATGTCTGTTGCTATTTAATTTGCAGATAAATACGGATTTTTTTTTTTTCATCATAGATGTCATACTTCGTTTTTCTCTGATTGTGAGTTTAGATGGACGACTTAAAAGAGAGGTTTGGAAGTGTAAACTCATGTAGATTTAAAGTTATAAATAACATGCTGGATAGATGAATACTGCCGTCCAACGGATCTGGCTATATCCCGACGACTTTTTCCATCTTTTCACATTTTCACATTGATTTTACGCTCACTGGTACTAATTTCCTCCTTTTTATTTTCCATGCCCTTGAATTGCTTCGTATCTCACAAAAACGAAGCAATTATTGCGTCCCAATTTTCTTCAGCTATTTTACTTGATAACTAAATGCAAAAACTCTGTTGCCTGTTGATACAAATTTCAAGAACCAAGAATATTCAAATAGTGAACGCAGACTTTTTCTGCATACTATGTGTGTATTTTGCTTCAAAACTCCCGTTATCCTATGTAGTTTTAATTCAAAATTAACGAATTTTTGCATGCTCAATATTTGAATAATAGTAAACAAATTCGTGAAATTTCGTTAGAAAAAAAATTATATTTCTATTAAATTTTACCTTTGCTATATGATTTCTTATGGGTGAAAGCAGACTTTTTCTAGCAAGTGTACGTTACATATTTTCTTTATCTCTTCAGGAAAACGAAGCTTTTCTCTTTCAAAAGGACGTAATTTGTAAAGAATAACATTTTGAATCTATTGGTCGAAGTAAAGTATCCCAATTTTAAAAAAGCTACAATTCATTTAACATCGTTCTTTCTCTTGATCTACCTGTGAGAATCTACATTTTCAACGAATAATATAATTAAGACAGCATATTCCTGTTTCACAGACGACCACTTAGAATCCAGTGTAAGATCTCAGCAGTTATTAATAATATACCGAGATATATTCAAGATTATGTGTGTGGGGGGACGGGGGCAAATAATACGAAGACTAAGTCGTCTATTGAGATTATAGCTATAAAAACTAATTTTAAGGGAAAATTACTTAATTTGTGGTGCAGTGGGAATTGTTGGAAAATGCCTCATTTGATATTAAATTTATAGGTATAATTATTATGTTTGTAATTCGCGTTTTACTTATAAAACGTAGTTTTAAAAGAGTAAGTTTTGTTTTTCTGCTGTAGTTATGTAGACAAGTATACACATTCTGTATTTATTATTGTTGTAATACAAATATTGTGTTTTTTTTTTTTTTTTTTTTTGCTTATCACAACTGCGTCTAATGGAGGACTGCGACACCTAGAAAAAATTAAAAGTTGACCATGCTATGTAAAAGTCTCTGCCCACCCCTGCTTTAAATAATGCCAGGACAGTATTTTAAATGAATCATGGTAGAGGCTTACCTTAATATTCTTGGAGTGTACAAAGTGTGCTCCCGTTGTTTTTCTGAGTAGGGAAACAGAATCTGAAATTGGATTTCAGAAACTCTCTTAATTTTTCTGGACATTTTAGGAATGAAGTCAAATTGCTTTACATTCTACTCCCGTTTCTGTATTTTTATTCCCTATAGCTACTAAACTTTCAGGCACAGCCTTAGGAAAACACGACCAATAGAAATTTGCATTGGCAATGTCATCTTCAGGCATTGCTGTTACTTTGTTAAATGGTGGGAAAAGGCACATTCAGCATTCCAGATGTCATTAGACGTTCATTAGAAACTTGACGCAATGTGTAACATTAAAAGAAGAGCGGAATTGCAAGGAGTTCAATAATAATCTGCAATGAGTGTACTATGACCCCCCATAAACACTCTCTCGAACCTTTACATAGAACTTTGTAAGATTCAAACGATAACGAGAAAATATTTGGTGATGCTATCCTATTACTGTCTAGAGATTTCCGACAAACATTACAAGTCATTCCTCGCTTTACTTTTGTTCGCGAGATTAACGTAAATTTAAAACAATCGTTTTATGGTGAAACGTTGAAACACTTTGATTGACCATAAACATGTGAGTTCAATTGCAAGATAATCAATTGGCGCAAATATTTTGAACCAACTGCTGGATATTGGAAACAGTGAAGTACAACTGTATCAAAATGCATAATGTATAAATTTTCCAGGCAATTTCTGTACTGTTGTTCAGATAAAAAAGGAAATGATTGAGAGTGCCTTCTCGGATATTCTGTATAATTATCTAGGTAATGACTGGCTCTGTAATCCTGTTACTTGAGTAGAAAAAACGTTGTTGTTGACGAAATAAACTTCCAGATACACACAGAAGTGCTGCCAGGTAATCAAATGCCCCAAAGCCCCCCAAAGCCTTTGATTTTTTTCCCGATTGATTATAATTTTAAGTATATAATACGTAAAATTTAATTAAATATATGTTTTTAATGATCAATTTTATTAATTAATACTAATTGTTCAATAATTAGTTTTTTACTGTTTTTTTTGTTCCTCAAAATCGACAAAATCAAAAGGAGCATGATAGAAGAATGGTGGATTTTCGACCCTGGACCGCTCCCCCCCTTGGAAAACTTCTGTGTTCGCTGTGTTACATGCTTACGTGGGGCGGGGGGAACCATCGAATCCATTTGCATAAGCAAAAGACAAGTTACTAAAAATATTTTGCACCGATTAGTGATTAATTATATAAAAATTATTTGTCGTTATAATTTAGAATGATAAAAATACTTTTAAAAATTTCTAAAAATCAACGCTATTAACCTCATTTTTAAAATTAAATCTTCATATGTCGTTACTATTAACTTTGTAAATAATCCATGGATTATACTATACTCAAATAAGCGATGAATAAAATGCAAAATTAAAAACATTATGTTGTCTTATATATGCTTAAATTCTACTCTCTAAAATTGTAAGCGCAAAATAAATTTGACTGCATTGAATAGCAGAGAATATAATATTAAATTAACGTATTAAAACAAAGCCACAGCAAAGCGTGGCCGGCTCAACTAATATAAATATAATATAGAGAGAGTGAGGTAATAGTACACAGGAATTTAAAAAAACCATCTTTGCTGCAGACAACATACACTTCTGACGTCTCTGATGTTGGTAGTGCAAAAACGGATGCAGTTAACATTTAAGATGTTATTTTAATTTATTAATTTTTAAGAATCCTTTTTTCGTCATTAAGTTATATAACTTAGTATGCCATTTTTTTGTGTTCCATAATGGAACGCTTTCTAGTTTCCACATCAAAAAGTGCTTGTATTGATATGTATTGTTATGGAAAGTTTTGACTTTGTCCACTAGTCTGTTGAAAAAGTATTGTGGACAGAAAGATCCTTTATAAGTTCAAAAGAGAATTCTCTCCAGTAATTTTAAATTATTAGGAGTGATCTTGGTTATAGCCTGGGGAGTAAATTTGTTTACCAAGTCTTCGAATTTGGCGTCAAAAAACAGGTGTTCCGAGTAAAAAATGCCAGTGGATTTTAGAATGATTGTTTGCCATGAAAATTCTTGAAGTTTCTTATTTGTCTATACAAGGACAATACAGGAAATCAACTTTGGAGTCAAAGCTTGGCAGCGACTGTGTGTTTCATTAGCACAGTGCATTAGCGCCTAGAGAAATTTTTTAAGGGGGGGGGCAGGGTCAGAAGTTTACCATTTTCGCATGATGCTCCATTTGATTTTGTCGATTTTCGGGTACAAAAGACAGTAACAAATTAATTATTCAATAAATAATTAGCATTGATAAATATAATTAATTATTAATAACAAATACTTAACTAAAGTTTACGTACTGTATACATAGGATTATAATCAATCGGAGAAAAACTAAGGGCTTTGTGGGGGGAGTCCTGGCCCAAGGCGCCACTGGCATTGTGTGATAGAGTGATTTCAGATTTTTGTTGCAAAGTCAATTTTTAATGTGTGCTTTTGTGGATTTTTGTACGTGTACATAAACTGTTTCCTCTTTGAGGAAAAATAACTAAATAGAATAATAACGGACTACTCTAAAAGAACCTTCTTGTTATTTAAATGAACCTTGCGTCTTTTGAAACACGACCCATAAAACAATATTTTGAATTTTATATGTCCTTAGAATTAATTATGTTCTGATAGAGAAATAAGCATTTTTAGCATGTGACAGTTTTATGTAAAGACTTTTAATTAATTATGAAATGAATCGATGAATCAAAGACAAAATTGGAGACTTACGTATTCTTACTCTATCTCTTTGTTGAATTAATTACGTTTGCTTAATTATAATTCAGATACGATTCTGTTCATTCTAGAATATTTAGTTATTTATTTTCTATGCTCACAAAAATGGAACACAAGCGAGTGGAGAAAAACCCGCGCGTTCAGGAAACTTTTATATAAATTCTAAATTATAACCGTATCATTTTCATGAATATTGTAATACATTCAGTCTGAAAGGCGCAAAAAAAAGAACAATGCTACTTGAGTACACGGAGATTATATTTATTTCATTTCTTCTCTTTCTCCCTATCATCCCTATTTTCCTTTCTATTTCGTCTTATCTCCAAGTCTGTTTTCTGCAGTTTTTCTTCTTCAACGTCATTTAGCTTCAAAAATGATTTTTTTTTGTGAGATTTCTTTGTTTTTTTAAATGAAAAGTCATTCTTATCACAGTCAAGAATTCATACCAAGTTCTTAATAGCTATACTTAAGACTGTGAAAAGTTTTTGGAGGGTGAAAAATAGATTTATTAAGTAAAAACTCGCTTCAGAAACTTTTTAGATATTTCCGAGCTGTACTCATGTTAATCTACTTATGAATTTTTAAGACGAATTTGAGAGATTTTTTCGTAAGTTACTCGATACTTTATTGCATTAGCAAAATTAAGAGCGTATTAACAAGATAAATTGATAGTTAAAAGCAGTATAAAAAATAAATAAGAAAAAAGAAATCTAAGTATTTTTTATCTACGTTTAAAAAATAATTTCGTGTAAAGGAAAATTTGCTGTAAAAAATATTACGATGGCTTGACATTTTAAAATTAATCACCTTTAAACATTTTTATCCTTTTACTAATATCACGTTCCTGAAAAAAATAAATTCATAAAGGATTCCCATCTACACATTGAGCCCTGTGGTATTTATGACAGCCGCGGTAGCCTAGTGGTCATCTTCGTGGGTGACGTATCATGAGTTCGAGCCTCGTGGCATTGAAGATCCACTATGTTGAGAGACTAATGCCCTCTGCTTCGAAATATTTTTTCAAATAAGGAATATAAGTATATATTGAAAACAACCAATATTAGTCAATAATTAATACCAAAATAATATAATACTAATTATATAAAATAATTATATAATGTAATATATAATAATAATAAATATATAATATAATATTAATTATTAGATATACATTAATAAATCTTATTATGTAATTATATTGTATTATACATAAAACACAAGTGATAGAAAAAATATTTAAGTCAATTCCTACTTAGGTCAACAAAGAAAAATTTTATTTTAGTTAATTTTCATTAAAAATACAATTAATGTAAATATGTATATACATAGGACAGAATCACAATATTAAGTAATAAATAGAAAGTGATTTTCCTAGCAATTTTCCATTTTCCTTTCTATATAGGGTGTTAGACTCTTTTTTTTGTTATTGTTTTTTCATTAATTATAAATTTGATTATTCTAATAAAATAGTGCTTCAAAAAAGAAATCCCATTGTCAGAAAATAGGCGCTTCCAGGTAGGATTCAAATCTTTCCATTAGAAGTTGTTCAACGCGCTATTCTTCACGCCACAAGTACACCACGTGTGATTTTCCTTTTTACATGTAGTGGTGGACTATTAATTTGTTACTATTTATCTGTTTTTTAATTTGATTAACGAATTAATATTTGGAAAAACTGTATTAACATGAAGTGTCATCCACTATAAGTCTAAAAAATGTATTTGATTTTGAATGGATGAATAGAAAGTATTTTATTAACGATTGAAAATTTGAACAAGATATATATACAGTTGAACTTCTATGTAGCGAACCTCTATATTGCGAATTTTTTACATAGTTAACTTTTCCTGGAACCAAGAACATTTCACGATTTTCTTCGTAAAATAACCTCCCAATAGCGATGTGAATTTTCTATATAAGGAACTTTTTCCCTGGTGATTCAATTTTTTCTCTCCCTATTTTAAAATTATTTTCAGAAATTTCAAGTTATTCTCTCTTTTAACATATTTTCTGGCAGCCATAAATCTTTAACTAGTATTATTTGGGGCCTAACTCACCGAGAGAAATAGAATTTTAGGCATTTAGTCCAAGAACTAGAACATTTAACCCATATTGTCCAGTTCACTGGAAATATCTTCGATATCACCTTTTACCCTTAGTGGAGTCTTGTTTACTTAAATTAGTTTTCCGTTCACACACACACACATTTGTATTGCTGATCAGTCGTTCTGGTAACATCTTTTTTCTAGCTCTAAAATATCAAAACGTAAGTGCTTGAGGATCAAAGAAAAATTTTTATTCTTCAGGTAGTGGATAAAGGCGTCAAGAAACTTTTCTTGCAGTTTATCTTTTTTTTTCTTTCTTTTTTTGATAGTTAAGATATATAAAATAAATAGATATTAATTTACAAAAAGTGTGTGGATAATTACTTTTTTAAATATATTTAAGACTTTTTTTATGGGGTTTATAAGAAAATTAAAAGATGATGGCGAATTTTCCATATAGCAAACTTTTTTTCCGGATTTAGTGACTTATAGAGGTCCAACTGTATATATATAGGGAGAGAGTGAACTAGTAGTAAGAATTGTATTATGAAAAATATAATTCATATTAATCAATAATAATTACCAATTAATAATTGCAGATAGCTTGTAATATCCCAAAAACTGCGAGTTCTTTTCATGAATTTCATCGAACAAGGAATGTTTAAAAATGAATTATTTAAAAGTAAAATAACGTGGAAACGCGCAATTTGCAGCAAGAATTAAAAGCCCAGCCCTCATATTCTTCGAAAATATCTTAGTTCTCCCTCATGATATTAGAAATATCACTATCCAAAAACAACACAAATGCAGTGGCTTGAAGAATGATTGCTATGAAAATGGTTCAATTTTTAAATCAATCGAATTGAAATTAATAGATTTAACACGGGAAAAAAGCAATAAAAATAACTGTAATATATGTCATCCACATGCCAGCTGGTTGGTTTGTCGCTGGCCTTCTGCACCTAAGGTTGCGAGTTCGACCCCGGGCCCAACCCGTGGACTTTGATGATGCAGAAAATTGACAGTGGCCATGTCGTATGATTATGCGGCATGTAAAAGCTCTCTAGAATGTCTGTTTGGATAAAGTGCTGATGGCAATGGACATGTTCGCATCGTCAGAGCTCAGGAGAAAAGTGGGCGTCCAAATGGGATTGGTGTCCGCCTATTGGGTGCCGCGCTTCCGAGGTCTGCCATGAGAAATCAAATAAATGCCATCCACGATAAAAATCTAAAGGTTGTAATGTCATCGCTCATCTTTACGGACATCAAATCAGCACCAAGAAATTCCTCACCCTTGTACTGCTTTATAGTGCGAATCCCTCACTGGATGCTTGTGAAGGAGATAACCATTGCTTTTGAAAAAGCTGAGAGTACCACGAAAGACTAGTAGATACAAATACAGCGAAGAGTGGAAATTGTGTTAGTAATCCCATCGACAGAAACTATCTGGGGAAAAGGTCCTGATTAAACCTATTTGTAAAGACCTATTGGCTGTGGCGTTCCAAACCGATCTACCAATAGGATTCAATGTGCCACACAGTAGGAGATTTTTTCAACAATATTTTCCAGCGATAATTAGGACATAGATAGGAATAATACAGTTTTATCATATGCTGATTTTAAAAAAACCCCTTTTAAGATATTTCTTAACATAAAAATAAACACAATAAAATATGTATAACTATTTGTTCAACAAAAATAATAAATTTAAATTGTACATATTTATATATTATGCATTTTTAAACATATTCATTAATATAAGAAATGGACAACATGAGTATTTCTGTTCATTAAATAAAAAGATAAGATTTTAATGAGAACCTAGTGCTTGCACCGCTCTACTTTCATATTACAAAATCAGGGAGATTAATACGTGAAATTCAATTCGATACGATTCTGAACATTCAGTTGTGAAACAATTTCTTTACGGACTCGAAATATTTTTCACATAAGGAAAGATTTCTTACTTAGAGATGTAGAACCAAAAGCGAAAAAAAGAGTTCATGCACAATTTACTCTCTTCAAACTATTAAAGTTCTCCAGCAATGACATTCAATAATTTACAAAATAGCTGTTATCTTTCAGAATGTTTCATAATTCCGTAAATGTCCATCATTCGGAAAATGTTTGTTTAATAACATTCATTTGAAATGTATAAACTTCCATCCGCTCAAAAAACGACAAATTTGTAGAGTAGAGCAGAGTGCCACTGAGAATTATATCGCATGCCACTTGTGGCATGAGTGTCATAGGTTGCCGGCCTCTGGTTAAGATCCTTTTTTATAGATAAATAATATCGGTATTCTGTTAGGGAATGAAGCAAACTGTTCTATTAATGTGAGTATTCACCATATCTCTCTTGATTAAAAAGAGATAAACATTTACTAAAACTTCTTAATGCATGTGTTTACTGATAAGTCTGCGATTCCTAACCCACTACACGTCTGCATAGACACTTTATATAAAAAGTTTATCAAGTTTTTATCATACATATTGAACAAACTGTACGAATTAAATATCATTCTAAATTCCTGCCCTCTTCAACAACTGCGTTTCTTCCAAATATTTACCTTGTACTCACTAAGTACCAAAATAGCTATGTGTTATTAGACAAATATATATATGTTTAACTAATCTTACAGTGAAAAAATCCGTATTTATCCATCAAAAACACACTGCTCGAAATCTGCTTCATACATTTTATCTTTTCGAATAAGAACTAATTTTCACCTTCTGCAAAGATAACACCCGACCTGACTCTCTCTCTGAAGGGGCGCCAAGTTTTTAGCATCCTGTTGACCAATGTCCAGCCTATCTGGACTGTGGCAGAGGTTTACCCCTAATCCCCGACTAAAGTAAATAGCGCGTCGGAGTATCGGAGGTGAACACCTGGATTAAAGAGAATGGGATTCCGGCGAGATGCTCTTAAGCCGATCAGAGCGCAGTTTGTCCTTTCCGCTCTGGTCCGAGATTAAA
The DNA here is from genome assembly GCA_019973935.1 of Trichonephila clavipes. NCBI lineage: Eukaryota > Metazoa > Arthropoda > Arachnida > Araneae > Nephilidae > Trichonephila > Trichonephila clavipes. The sequence continues at coordinate 484,715 of BMAU01020615.1, forward strand.
TGCCCTTAAAAGGAAACAGAATTTCACTTCCTTTTCAATGATTGAATCTCTTCTGGAGCTTCTTATCCGCAGTAAATAATTCTTTGATGGTTTATAATATGGCATTATAAAGTAATAACAGAAATTGCAACATAATTATAATACAATTAAAGGCCGTTTTGGAGAGACTGTCGGATATGTGTTGTACCTGGGAATCTTAAAGTAAAATAAAATGCAGGAAAGTATTTAATTTTCGAGAGGGATCGAAATTTAAAGAGATACTTAGTTTTGTCTTTTCAGATATTCTTTTTTCTCTTTTAGATTTTTTTTTCTTTATGCCTAAGTGATTTCAGTTTGGCAGCGATAGCGAGGAGTCCTGGTTTGAACTCGAGGGTTATGTTGCATCTGTCGAGGACGTGAATTCGAATTCTAGCGCAGCCAGAGACCCGCTCTGAAAAGAAGCTGGTGCACGTTCAATCTGTCAGTGAGTGAACACTAACGTCGCGCTGTTCAGCTTCAGCACGAGGGCTTTGGGTGACGGATCTCGTCACTTTGAACCATGGTCAATGGATGAGGATGACACCTGAGCTGGCACCCCGTCTCCTAACTACCACACCACACCAACGGGAGGATCTTTGAGCTCTCGACAGATTTAACGTCCATCACTTCCCTACACGGTGGGTCTTTAGAGGTACTGGGATCGAACTCAGGGCATGCCAGCGCGATCCAATACCTTGACCGCTAGGCTACTGCGGCCGCTTGTCGAGTTTTTCAATTCCTTAAGTCGGCGTTGTGAGGAAGCTTAGAGAACGATGCTATTTCAGAGTTCAACCCCGTCAGTAAGATTCCTCTAAATCATCATGCCAGATCAGCCGTCAAATAATCTCTTGAGAATTATTTCAAAATGGAAATTCTTCACCCGCACAAAGCGAGCGATTTTATTATCACCAGACCTATCATGTATGGGTTTCTTCTCCTGGGGTCACATAAAAAGTATACGTGAAACACATTTGTGTATAAGACGCCCGTTCCTTCAGTTACATTTAGTGTTTCTGATTTCCCGGGAATACATCAAAGTTTTAAAAAATTTAAAAACAAGTTATTTTAAAATAACTTGGAATACATCAAAGTTTTAAAAAATTTAAAAACAAGTTATTTTAAAATAAAATCAGTGATAATTATAAAAAATAAGGATACATATAAATTCCAAAATTAATACTTTTTTATATAATGAGCTAAAAAATACAAAAAAATATATAATATACTGATTATTCATTTTTAAAATAGGATATCAGAGAGCTTAAGGAATTTATACTTTTATCACTCAGCCTAGTTCTAAGCTTGGTGACGAACAATCAGACAGCAGAAAATGGTCTCTCGGCTTCAATTGACGTTGGATGAATTGTTTTTAAAGCTTCACATATAGTTTTATAATCTATGGTGATGGATGTTCAGTCGAGTCGAACAGCTGCATCTCTTGTTTCATGATTTTGTTGAAACTGGTACTTTTCTTGGCTGAGAATAATATAATTTTTTTGTCTTAGAGTAAATTGCTTTCTATAATTTTTCGTCCAACATCAGATATTTTTCTTTCAAAATATCCATCCTCTCTTATTCTGAGTGCGAAGAGATGGATATTGATTCCTCTTCTTCGCAGAAAAGCCTTGTATCCATCATTTGCAAGCAACTTTTACTAGACAATCGCGAAATATCGACAGTAACTGCAGCTGCTTCGTATTTTCTCCTAAAATTCGGTTATTGCATTAATCCTATTAAATTAACGTTGCGTCTCTCATCAATTCTTTGAATTAGAGAATATTTCATATTTTTCGCTAATTCTGAATTTTGTTCGTTCAATTCTCAAAAGAAAATACACTTTCTGCAGTTAGCAAAGTTCCATTTCGACTGCATAATTTTTCTAAGCCAACTTTTACTGGCTTTAAGCCTGCTACAGTTATAATAACAGTTTCAAACTTGACATTGACCATCATTTGTTCTTCCTTTTAAATATTCAATTAATGCTTATTAAAATTGCTAACTTTCTTTCTAAAAATCTTTCAAGCATTGCCAACAAACTATTCCAGCGTGTTTTGGTCTGGGCCATTCCCGAGAATAGAAAACGTATAGAAATCTTACGATTTTCTGGGAAAGAAACCCTAGTTACAAGACTTCATTGTTCGAATATCTGTAGCTGCCGGGAGGATTCATGACACGCCAAGAATCTTCCAGAACGTAAGGAATTCCATACAGCGCCACTGTTAGGCCTGCTTGATGGATTCTGGTCGTAATTTCGAACACTTACTGCAGTACAACCTTTCAATAAAATGTTTTCTGTCCAATTAATGTGTTGCTGTTTCTGTTCTTTTTCTCTGCTGCCTTACACCATACGTCCTAATTACAGGATTTGCAACCCTGCATGTGATTCCGAATAGTTCTCTAAAGACCCGCCATGTAGGGAAGCGATGCACGTTAAATTTGTCGAGAGCTCAAATGTTCGCCCGTTGGTGTGGTGTGGTAGTTAGGGGAGGGGAGTGCCAGCTCAGGTGTCGTCCACGTCACTTGACCAGAGCTCAAAATTACGTGGTCCGTCGCCAAAAGCCCTCGTGTCGCTGAGCAGTGCGACGTTAATAGTCACTCATTCACTCACTCACTCACTGATCTTATTCAACTTCTTATCTGCTTTTTCTTGTCTATTTCCTGGCTCGGAGCTAATTTTTAAGATCGACCAAGAATTCTCAGAGAGCCTGCTAAACCTCGATACATAATTAGAATTACTTTTTATAATTCCTCAATACATTAATTAATAAACTATCCCTCAAATTATGTATCTTCTTTTAATATTCCATATGGTGTTGATGTTGAACTAACGTCATTATTCCCGTTGTGAAATGAATCAAGTTTGCAGTTACCTTTGCGTACTGGTGCTCACCGTTCAATCTTTCATACTTTAATATTCAACTAAAATTACGTCAGCGAAACAGTTATGCATCTCACCATCTATCGCAAAGTTCTAGATCAACAGAATGCGCTAATTGACTTTGCTCAAAGAGAATAATTTCCAAATAAAATCCTAAACTAGTTCAAACCTTTGATGACGTCGCATATGCTGATAGTGCAGGAAGATGCGGATTGTAACGATCACTCCGCTTGGCTTTTATACCAGGAACTTTATCTGAACAGCTGCGTTCCACATCACATGACCTTGGCAAGAGTGAATAGAGGTTACGTGAGATTGGATTGAAACAAGTTAACTGGTCCTTTTAGTGAACGAGACACCCGTTTCTTCACTTAAAGACCTCATCACTCGAATATCTGTAGCTGCCGGGAGGATATGTGATATTCCAGGAAACTTCCAGAACGTAAGGAATTCCGTGCAGTGCCACTGTTCGGCCTACCAGACGACTTTTGGTAGTAATATCGAACTCTCCTGCTATAGAGTACAACATTTCATTATAATCCTTTTTGTCTCACTAATGTGTTGCTCTTTCTGCTCTCCCCTGCTTCTTTGAAATCATATCTCACACCTACTGCATTTGCGAACCTGTATTCTTTTATGATTGTACCCGAACCCCCTATACAAGTAGCCCTCTGTCCTGAAATTTTTTTCAGTCTGCTTGCAATCGCTTGTACTACTATTATATTGTTCTTACTGACTTTTCAAAGGGTGTCATGGATCCCCTTGGTCTCTATTAATGTGCGATCCTCATCGTACAAAGGCTGTCGAAAAGCTGTTGGAATTTGAAAGAATTCAACGCACGGATTGGCTGGAAAGTTTCCCAAATCAACAACACACACTTTAAAGTAGGGGTGAATTTAGGGACTACTTCTAATACTTTTAAGGATTTGCGGTCCACCCAGTGGCGTATGTGTGGTCACTCAGCATTAACATTTTAGGTTTTCTTTTCAAAACCCTCTTTTCAGGTGTAACAGTTAACAATTTTTGCTACAAAAACACAAGAAACATAAAGTTGAATGCTTGAACAACTATGAGAGCGATTCCTAGACCGTGTAGCGGTGACGTATTCTATGCAGCTATCAGGGAAAATACGTGAACCGAGGAATCTGAAATCGACGTATGTACTTAATTTGTTCGCTGACAAGACTGTTCCATTACGGGGTGATGTTTCAATAGCCCACATCCCACGCTATCACCCAAAACACTGACCATCAACATTTATTCTCCCTTTCAGTTGGCGTGTGGATAAAAATTCATTGATACGGTTGACATCGCAGTGATCGCTTTTCCCCCCTATAATGGATGTGAAGGTGTTAAGTGTCGCTTGCTTCCAATGAAGGTACATGTGTCGTCTACACATTTACAGAATCATTTTCTTAAATTAACACAACCACTTCGATTATGAAAAAAAAATCTCCAGACTAGCTGGCGTCGGTGTTTCATATAAAATGTTTCTTTAAGTATGCGTGCATTAGATCTTCGTAGTCTTGGTAGTCTGGTTGTTGATCGCGATCGACTTAATGCACATTTGATTCCTGCTTCAGGAGGTGAGGTAGAAGTGTAAAACCAATTCATTCGTTTCAGGTTTGTAATTATGATGGCCTTCAAATGCTTACAAAACCTCTTGATTATTTTTGATTGTGTATTAACGTGTCAGAAGAATAAAGAGTTTTTAATGAAAGACCAATAGTAGATTGAACCAAAGTCAAGTAACGAGAGCGACACTTGAATCAGCGTTTCATTTTCTTAATCAACACATCATTCCAACGTGAGGATTTTGAGCCTCTAAAGATTAATCATATACAATCCCTGAACACGGGCTCGATTTCATTCGAGAGTGTGTTTTTAAAATATTTAAATACCCAATATTACATTAATAAAAAGTTTGATTTTGAACACTGATGCGAGATCCGGATTTGTTCCTTAAAAGATGCTTAAGTGAAGTCAATATATTCAAGACTGCTCTCATTTAATTTCTTTAAAAGTTGAGAGTTGATGATTGATTTATTGAATATTAACGTCGCACTGTTCAGCTACACGAGGGCTTTTGGCGACAGACCGCGTAATTTTGAACCATGGTCAAGTGACGTGGACGACACCTGAGCTGGCACCCCCTCTCCTGACTGCCACATCACACCAACGGGAGGACGTTTCAGCTCTCGACAGATTTAACGTGCATCGCTACCCTACACGGTGGGTCTTTAGTGGTACTGGGGTCGAACTCGTGACAAGGCAAGCCACGATCCGATACCTATACCACTCGGCTACCGCGGCCTTTAAAAGTTGAGTCACAATGTCATCGAGAATAGTAAGGTCTATTAATTTTTCAAATAAGATCTTACTATGCATCTATTCGATATTACTACACTTTTATAAAAGACAATATATATCAAAGAATATTTTTAAATTTTCACATGATCTAATTAGAAAATAAGTCTTTTAAGCAATTTAGCAGAATTAAAACAATCTAATTTATATCATTCACAAGGTATGTAAAAGCAAGAAGACAGAGATAGCTTGGAGTGTGCATGGGACGCTTTTAATACACTCATGTCCATAAACTAAGGCTAATGAAGTTCAGGCAAAGAAAGAGACAGAAGCAAAACAAATTTGGCTTATTTGTAAAGTCTATTTATTAAACAAAAGGTAAAGAGCAAAACAGATGCTATATGTTTGACATAATTAATAAAAATTGCGATTTTTACTCCCTGGAGCAAATTTCAAAAAAGCACCTATTTACAAAATTCAGTATAACATGGTTAGTATGATGGTTAATACGGAGTATGTCTCCCGGACGATGCAATAAAGGCCTTACAACGCCTAGGCATGCTGAGTATCAAATTATCAATCTGTGATCCTGGGGAAAATTACACCACTGGTCAAGCAATGCACTCCGAACTTCCAGTAGACAGGTGGGGGGGGCTGACGGGCTACAATTCATCGGCCAAGCATATCCAACACATGCTCTATTGGATTCAAGTCCGATGAGTATGCTGGCCAATCCATACGGGTGATATCCTCCGATTGAAGGCATTCGTCTACAATGTTTGCACGGTGAGGACGGGCGTTGTCATCCATAAACAGAAATTCAGCACCCATGGCACCCCGAAACAAACGTACATGTTGTTCCAGAATGACATCCCGATAGATGTGGCCTGTCATCGTTACACTCTGAACATGCATGTCAGTTCTGGAACCAGGAATAATTCTTCCCCAAACGAGCCATCCTGCACCACCGTAACGATGTAGTTCAATGGTGTTCTCTTGGTGGTAACGGGTACCTGGCGCTTTCCATATTAAAGTCCGGCGAGAATAAGACTGAAAACAGAACCTGGACTAGTCAGAAAACATCACACAAGACCTTTGTTGTGGTGTCCACAACTCTCCACTCCAGGTTAATCGCAGGCGACAGTGAGTTGCGGTAAGTGGAACACATCTGACAGGCCGACGAGCATAAGACCAATGTGCCCTAAGCGTCTGTACACAATCTGCCTTGAAACTGTCGTACCGGTAGTTGAAGAGAGCTGACGAGATAGGTCTGATGCTGTGCTCCGTCTGTTTCTTTTGGCAGTAACTGCCAAATATACCGGTCCTCATTTGGCGTTGTAACTCGGGGGGTGACCTGTGCTCCATCTACTCACATTACCATCATCTTGGAATCGTTGCCAAAGCCTGAAGATGACACTCTGGGTAATCCCAAGTTCCTCGGATACTTTCAGCTGGGTACGTCCACATTCCAGACGTCCAATACTTCTACCACGTAAAAATCATCCAAATGCTTCCTTTGTGCCATAACTGTGCGGTTATTGCACTGAAATGCTTTTAAATCGCTTGTGAATAATTTTATTTCATTGCCACCATTCCTTATACAACCATGTGTTCCTAATAATTTTTCACAAGTCATTCAAACAGAACCATACAAATTTCACAAAAAATTTAACTTGATTTCAAAGCTTAATGTGTATGTTATTCAAGTGCGGCTTCTACCAAGTCGCTGGTTTGGGTCCTGGTGTGATTAAAACCCCCACCATGCAGAGGAGAAGTTACAAGTTAAATTTTGTAAAGCTCAAAATTCCGTTCGCGTGGTGTGGAATTTTGGAGAGTGGGTTGAGTGTGTGGTTTAAGTTCATGAGAACTATCATCTGTATATATACATTTCGCTCACTCAGGCGTTAAATGCCCCGGACGTATGTATACGTTTTTCCGAAATGCCATCCTTTTTTAACGTACTTTTAAAAGTTTCACTTGTACGTAATGGTATCTTTGAGCTCGATTTTTACCCACTTAAAGAGGTCAGGTAAATCCGAAATTTTGCACACATGTCAAGGACTGGTGACGATACAATAATTTCATAATTTTGTTCAGTTTTCCTAATTAAAATAATTAGGAATTCAATTTATAGATTTGGCGACTAATTCCGTAAGCCACTTCCAGATTAGGCGGTGGCCGCGGTAGCCGAGTGGTATAGGTATCGGATCGTGGCTTGCCTGGTCACGAGTTCGATCCCAGTACCACTAAAGACCCGCCGTGTAGGGCAGCGATGCACGTTAAATCTGTCGAGAGCTAAAATGTCCTCCCGTTGGTGTGGTGTGGTAGTTAGGAGAGGGGGGTGCCAGCTCAGGTGTCGTCCACGTCACTTGACCATGGTTCAAAATTACGTGGTCCGTCGCCAAAAGCGCTCGTGTAGCTGAACAGTGCGACGTTAATATTAAATCAATCAATCAATCAATCCAGATTAGGCGACTTATTGCAAAAACCATTTTCAAATTAGGCGACAAATTCCAGATTTAGCGACTAAAAGATTAAGGTGTAAACCTAAAACCGCAAATAATTTTTAATTCTAACAAAAAAAAGTATTCTTTATGTGAGAAAGGGATAGGGAGGGAATAAAAAATACTCTTGCAAGTGAAAAAAAATAATTCATGTTCTAACTGCTAAATAATTTTTATTTTTACAAAACAATACGTTTTTAGAACTGATGGTACAAATTAACATTACACGGAGAAAAAAGATTTACTCAAAAATGAGTACGTAGATACACTCAATTTGAAATGACTATGATTGCATCAGATTTAACCGCATGCCTTGATTGAATTTGATTCCTTACATATACTCAAAATTCCCAAAAATGCTAATTAATGCTTTCGGAAAAATTAAAAAAGATATTCAGGATTGCAGAAACTCTTTTAATATATCGGCTACATATTTTGATAATTGGGGCTTAACAAAAAATTTAATTCTCATAAATCTTCCGAACTATTTTTTGTATCTACCACGCTACCCGCGGAAGAACACATGAGTACAAGATTGTTTTGATTTTTGAGTTAAATGTTCTCATTTGTATTTCTTAAGTAACTGCCTTTGAACGAAAAATTTAATGGGATAAAAAAATATTCGCCTTATTTTGGCGGATTAGTGTTATAAATGTAATATAATTTATTTGATTCATAATAAGTCATTTTGCTTAAATAATTCAGGCAAATAATTTTGTTACTTTGGAATAATTTTAAGGTGACCAGATTTTTAAAATGAGAAAAGGAAAACGAAAAATTTAAGAAAAAGTTACAACGTAAATGTATGAAACATTTTATTAATTCAAGCAAAAATGCATTTTTTCGTTTCTCAATATATTTTATAATTTATCGGAAATTTCGGAGCAAAAATTACCTTTCATCTTTACTATAAGTACTGCAGCTAAAAAATATCAACATTCAATCTTGATTTCTGACTTGTCCATAAATTACGAACTGAAAAGACTCAACTGGTGCATTAGTTCCAGGGCAGCACAATGTAAATTAAAAAAAAGAATAACTAAATTTTCTTATGGGATGGGCTTATTTTTGAAATGGTTAAGTATTTCAACCCATCTTATCAATTTCAGCATGTTGATTTTCCAATTGTTTCAATTTTATTATAATTTAAGTATTCATTCAGTCTGCAAACTGACCATTGTCAATGATTTTAATATCAGGCATTTCTTTTGATAAAAAATCAACATAGTTTTCTATATCTGCCCAATTTACTTGCGATAAAGTCAAAAAACACCATTGAAAACTGTTATTTCCTGTGATATTCCTCGACATATTGGAAACATGTTTGGTTCATCTCTGAATACAGAGATTAACAGATCTGTTTTAAAATATTGAAAAAAGGAGGACACTTTTCGAAGAAGGACAGGGGATCTATAAAAGAAGAATGGTTGATCATCTTAATAATTTTAGCTTTACTTTCATATTGAACTCGAAAATGCCTTGCATGGTTTGAAAAAGGCAAGTTTACAAAATAAATTTTCGTTTTCAATTAGTAATCTTTTTAGACTCTTTTATAAGCTTCACCTGTATGTAACGGAATCTTTGAACTATATTTTTACCCACTCTAAAAGGTCTGATTAATTCAAAATTTTGCACACTTTTCAAGGACTGATGATAATACAATAATTTTGTTCCATTGTCCTGATAAGGATCATGACGATTAACAATTTTCCATTTCCAGATTTGGTGACTGAAAGATTAAGTTACAACTCTAAAGCGAAAACACTCATGTCAGTAATTTCTTATTATAATATAAACAATTGCCCACTTTCTTTGAAAATGGAAATAAATAAATGATAGTTTAAAAAATTAAAAAAGCATGCTTTTATTGTAGATCGAACTAAAAAATGAAAAATAAATTATGGTTTAAAAAAACCAAAAAACACGCTTTTATAGTTAAACTAAAAAGTAAAAAATAATTCATAATGTAAGAATAAAATGATTAACGAGAAAATATATATTAATGTCATTGTGGTAAAAGCGTGGGGTGCTTTTGTTCTACATTTTTACACTAACTCGGCATTTCAGAATAGAACTAGTAAGAAATTATAACAATTGATATTGAGCACCCCACATTTTGATCACAATGACATTGTCTCGCTAATCATTTTATTCTTATATTAAGAATTATTTTTTTCCTTTTTAGTTCGATTAACTATAAAAGTGTTTTTTATTTTTTTTAAACTATAATTTTTAGGAGTCTAATTTCTTGTAAGTTTTAAAGAACCTTTTTTAGCTTATTAGTAAATTTATGGAAAATGTGTTAAAAGTTCTCATAAAAAATTATTTAAAGAGCTTCAGCAATTTCAATATACTTTATGATTCCTTTCACTCTCATTTTCGAATATTGAAAGAATCCAAATTTACTGAACAGAAATTACAGAATGAGCAAAATTAGTTAGTAAAATTGAATGTAATCTATATTTCAAGAATGCTTTTTAAGCATTCTTATGTATGACACGTGTGTGAGTGGATATACCTTTGAATTTTGTACTTTGTTGAATGCGAAATGTAAGAAAAAATTGATTGAATGGTGTATGAAGGAAGGAAGGATTGATTGCTTTAAACTATGAATGTTCTAAATGTAATGAGCGAATGGGATTATACGAACGAAAGAGTGCTGTTTTGGATGGATTTGAACGGAGATTTTGAATGGGTATGTTCGACCATTACCTCGCAGAATATTTATGGCCGCGCTCCCACGATTATTATCTTAACGATGAAGCCTTAAAGGCTTTTTGTTGAAATCCGCTGTCATGCTGTACCCTCCACTCGGAAAAGATCAGCAGTAAGAAAGTAAGTGCTGTTTTTTTTCATCTTAAATACGTTTGATTAATTTTTGTATTGTTTACATATATTTTCATTACGATCCACCTTGTACCGCTATATTCACTTGCCGCCATCTCATTCTGGCTTGGCGCTTTTTTGGTTTGTCTCCAAGGGTGTGGGCTCTCCTAGGACTGAACCTAAGAACAAAATGATTAATGATAAAATTAATATCATTGTGGTAAAAGGGTGGGGGACCCTTGTACTACATTTTTACACTAACTTTGTATTACATAATAGAACTATTAAGAAATTATAACAATTGATATCAAGCACCCCACGCTTTTAAATGCAGTTATTATATTTTTTCATTCTCCCCACATTCCAATTTCCATAGTTTTTCCTGGCATTTCTAAATACCTTGTGTTCTGTTTTTTTTTTAAATCCTGGCACACATATTTTTCTAATTGGTTTTCTACAAAAAAAGTACTTACATTTTTGCTTCATAATGTAATTCCTCTTTTGTCAGGAATAAGCTATTCTTTTAAACTATTTTCATGTTGAGTTCTTATTGCGAGACCATCATCTTAGATTGAAAACTATTGGATACCAAAATCTTATTTGCAGCAATTTCAAAACCATGTCTAAAATATATTTGGTGTGTAGTGTACTGATATATGTATTGTTCCAATGTTTGGTATTTTTGAACAGTAGTTTTTATACATGTGAACTTCAAAAAAATACATGCCTTCATGTGTAATATTTAGAAAATCATACTTTTTAAACCTGTTATCGTGTTTCTAGATGATGAATGCTTTATTCTTAATTTGCAGCATTAATTTCATTTCTTCTAGTAAGCAAATAATTCAATATATATTACATTAAAACAATGGAGTTGACTATAGTATTGATTGTATAGTGTTTATAAAAAATAAATTATAGATGAAGGTATGTTGTTTCAAAAATTTCACTTATATTCTTGTTAATTTTTTGAATGTATGATATGTATGTGTCCAATTTCCAGAATAAATATTTCAAAAATATGATTTTGGTTTGTTTTATTTTTCTTGTTTACAGTGAATCATTGAGAAAAAAAAAGAGGCATTGAAAATAAAATGCTGTATATTGGATTATGGTTCTACCGTTTTAGTTGTTTTTACATTCTTCTAAGGACTGAAATTTTTTAAGTATTTTAATTTTTGATTAAAAAAACATTAACTTAAAAACTATAATATTTGTTTTCTTTGGTGATAGGAGAGTATAAAATCAGTTGATATGAATAAAAAACTAGCTTAATTTGTAATATATATTGCAAAGGATTTTTCTATATTTCCATCTAGATGAAGGTTTCTATTTAAACAAAACAATTCATAAAAAAGTGCTTACACACACCTGGGCCTAATGAGTGTTATTTTAGTCAAAAGGCTTTTTCTTCATTACATAATATGTAAAGAACAATTTCTTTCTTACTTTGTTTTGAAATTTTTACTGTATAAAATCTGTTATTCATCCTAATGTTTCCAAGATATTTCTAATAACTTATTATTGAAAGACTGAATTTAAATAAAAGTTAATTTTCTGCTTGTATAGGATTTTAAAAAAAGAAACAATATAATTCTTTTAGAAACGCACACACATAAATATAACTTGTAATAAACCAAATTGCTTCTGGAACTAGTTCAAATGCTTACAAATTTGTTTAACTATTTAATCGAATCTATTTTTGTTATTTTCAAAGATTTAAATCTGATGTATAAGTTCGAAGACAAAGTGTTTGATCAAATAATAGTTGTATTTTTTTTCTTAAAGTAAAATTTTTGTTGTATTGGCGACAGCATATAAAATTAAGTACATGGTTGCTAATTCAACGCGTACGAGACATGGCGAATTATCTTGAACGTTGGAATTTTTGCGATGATACTAAAGTACCTTTTTGTAACACAATAAATGCAAAAGGAATTTAGATTTTCGAAGTTAAGTGGTAAAAACTTCATAAAATGTAAATTAAATAATATATAAGATAGAAAAAAATGAAATTTACCAACTTAAGTATCACATATTTAGATCCCTTTAAATTTGATTTGATGTATATTTTTATGTTAAAAATTCGTATTGGATACAACAGTATCGAAAATAAATAACATACAAACTCATATTTGACCCATAAATACTCATAAATAAGCGCATTACACACTCATCTAGCTGTTATATTCTCAAATTTGATCCAGTAACAGGTTCAAAAATGAGTATGCGATGTTTACAATTTTGAGTACGTAGTCGTTGCCAAAGATGAGAATGGGCTTTTCTCAAATTTGAGTATGTTTGCATCGGAGCTATTTTGAGTATGTGACGTATTCAAAAGTGAGTATTTTGTACTCCGTTCTAAATACCGGTTTTTCTCAGTGTATAACAATATATTTAAATGGTGATAAATTGATGCTCTAACTCAGGGGTGGGCAGACTTTTACATGGCACGGACAACTTTTAATTTTTTCAAGGTGTCGCGGTCCTCCATTAGACGCAGTTGTGATAAGCAAAAAAAAAACTCAACACAATATTTGTATCACAACAATAATAAATACAGAATGTGTATATACTTGTCTACATAACTACAGCAGAAAAACAAAACTTACTCTTTTAAAACTACGTTTTATAAGTAAAACGTGAATTACAAACATAATAATTATACCTATAAATTTAATATCAAATGAGGCATTTTCAAACAAATCCCAATGCATCACAAATTAAGTAATTTTCCCTTAAAATTAGTTTTTTATAGCTATAGTCTCAACAGACGGCTTAGTCTTCGTATTATTTGCCCCCGTCCCCCCCACACATATAATCTTGAGTATATCTCGGTATATTATTAATAACTGCTGAGATCTTACACTGGATTCTAAGTGGTCGTCTGTGAAACAGGAATATGCTGTCTTAATTATATTATTCGTTGAAAATGTAGATTCTCACAGGTAGATCAAGAGAAAGAACGATGTTAAATGAATTGTAGCTTTTTTAAAATTGGGATACTTTACTTCGACCAATAGATTCAAAATGTTATTCTTTACAAATTACGTCCTTTTGAAAGAGAAAAGCTTCGTTTTCCTGAAGAGATAAAGAAAATATGTAACGTACACTTGCTAGAAAAAGTCTGCTTTCCCCCATAAGAAATCATATAGCAAAGGTAAAATTTAATAGAAATATAATTTTTTTTCTAACGAAATTTCACGAATTTGTTTACTATTATTCAAATATTGAGCATGCAAAAATTCGTTAATTTTGAATTAAAACTACATAGGATAACGGGAGTTTTGAAGCAAAATACACACATAGTAGGCAGAAAAAGTCTGCGTTCACTATTTGAATATTCTTGGTTCTTGAAATTTGTATCAACAGGCAACAGAGTTTTTGCATTTAGTTATCAAGTAAAATAGCTGAAGAAAATTGGGACGCAATAATTGCTTCGTTTTTGTGAGATACGAAGCTATTCAAGGGCATGGAAAATAAAAAGGAGGAAATTAGTACCAGTGAGCGTAAAATCAATGTGAAAATGTGAAAAGATGGAAAAAGTCGTCGGGATATAGCCAGATCCGTTGGACAGCAGTATTCATCTATCCAGCATGTTATTCATAACTTTAAATCTACATGAGTTTACACATCCAAACCTCTCTTTTAAGTCGTCCATCTAAACTCAAAATCAGAGAAAAACGAAGTATGACATCTATGATGAAAAAAAAAAAGATCCGTGTTTATCTGCAAATTAAATAGCAACAGACATTCACGAGCAGTTTAAAAAAATATTTGGGTGGATATCGCAAGAAAAATCTAGAAAAAGGCCGGACACCATAGTCGAGTGGTTCGCAGAAAGCCTTATATTTCAATGACCAACCGGCTTAAGCGGATAGCTTTTGAAAAAATATCATATACGTAAGCCTCTTGAGTTCTGGAGGACTGTGATATTCTCTGAAGAGGGCAAATTTTGTATCTTCGGTATAAAAAGGTTGTAAATTAGTCTGGAGAAAACCTTGCACAGCGCTTCAAAAAGAGCACTTAGTACCAACGGTGAAGCACGGCTGCGGTGGAGTCGTGATGTGGGGGTGCAGGCGAGCAATGATATTGGCAAGTTGGAGTATATATAATCAGTTATGAACAAATATGGTTACTTTGATGTCCTAAAAACAATTTAAAGGAAAGTGCCACAAATCGTCTTAGGATAATCTTTTTTTTTTCAACACGACAAGTATCCTAAGCACACCGCTGAGACTTTGGTTCTTGTATAATGTCCTAAATAAACTGCACAATGCTCCACAGTCATCTGATCTAAATCCTACAGAACACCTATGCGATTTGTTGGAACGCAGGATTCGTCAACCCAATGTATCTAGCAAGGATATGCTGAAGTGTTCTTAAGGACCAATGGGAAAAGATAAGTACTGAAAAAAACCTAAGATTTATCAGTTCAATGCCGAAACGACTTCAGGAGGTTCAAAAATGATGAGATTAACCAACCAGCTACTAAATAGCTCATTATTCTCTTTTTAAATAATTTTTACAGTTACTGCTGAAACAGAGAACGCAGACTTTTTCTACTTAATTTTTGTTACTATCGTTACAAACCTGTGTTTATTTAAAAAAAATCTATGAAGGCAAACCAAATTCACTTTGTGATGACCCCCTGGGTCACACCTTGGACACCAAGATTAATTTGAGGCAAAGAACCACTAAGAGCTATTTTGAATAATAATAATATTTATTTATTATTATAATTTTCTCAAAAATCTCTGATAACACATAAGATAATGTTACGTCTCTTAAAAGGATTTGCCTTCATATTAAATTAAATTACTAAGAATACAATTAATTAATAATCTAGCTCAAACTCAAGTAAGGTTTACCGAAATATGAGATCCGAGAAACACACGTATTCAAATTCTTAACTTTCATTAACTTTAACTAAGTCGCTTAAACTGACGCTTATTTTAAGGACAGTCGGTATGGTAAACACCTTCCAGAAATCGATTTTGAGATTTTGATATTTCTCAAATCTCCAAATTAAGCCCTTTCCAATGATATAACATACTAGTCAATTTTTGAATTAGAAGTATTTTAAAATGTTTTTTAAAAAATAATCAACTGATTTGCCACGCCTACTTTGACAGATAGAAATGTAAACATTGGCCTTTTAAAACTGAGATGCTCTTGCAAAGCCATTATCTGTTTTATTTATTCCCACGAAATTAACTGTAGAATAACTGCAAGTGTAACTGTTAAGGTTGTTTACCTATTTTTGGCGCTTTCGAACACGTTGTGTTTGAGCACTTGTCGTTTATCGATACTAAAAAATTTCTGAAATTTTGAAATGCCAAGATTGCAAAAAGTTTTCAAGAAACGCAAAGGTAAGTATTATCCACGTAAGAATACTATTAATAGCAAAGTAAGTACCACTGATTGTAAATTAAATGCTCAAGCTGAACATGCACATGATTCAAAAAGCAGTCATATGGGCAAAAGAAAAGAAAATTCCCGATTTAAATGAGAGTTTTTCTTCTTTTGGTGATAGCGTAGGTATTTTAAATGCAATGAATTTGAATATTCTTGCTTTTGTTTTCAAGAATGAAGTTCACTGTAAAATGTGCAACAGTGGTTTAGACATGCAAGTTTTAAAAGGTAAGTCTGGACTGGCTATTACGTTTGTCCTGAAATGTTTTTGCTTGTCCATATCGTGTAGAATTCTCTTCAAATTTTCATGAAGGAACACAAATTGCTACAATAAATACCAGGTTTGTGTATGCTATGCGTTCAATTGGAAAAGGTTCAGAAGCAGGGAGAATGTTCTGTGGCGTAATGAATCTTCCACAACCACCTACAAGGTTTTCTCCTTTCGGTAAGCGAATTTTAAATGCTGCTAAACTTGTTTATGAGGATTCAATTCAAAATGCTGCGAAGGAAGCTATTTGTGAAAATGAAGGTAACAAAAATATAGCAGTAGCTGTAGATGGGACATGGCAGAAGCGTGGTTACACATCCTTGAATGGTGTAGTTATTGTGACCAGCATTGATACAGGTAAGGTGATAGATGTTGATATTCTTTCGAAATATTGCGCTTGTAAAAACTTGCCTTTTCATGAAAAGGATTGTAAAAGGAACTACGTTGGATCTAGTGGAGCGATGGAAATCCAAGGTGCGTCTAAAATTTTTCAACGGTTATTATCTTTACATAATGCCCGATATATTACGTACTTAGGAGACGGGGATTGCAAAGCATTTGATGCAGTAAAAAAGAAAAACATTTATGGAAATGAATATCCAATTGAAAAATTGGAGTGTATTGGCCATGTAATGAAGCGCATGGGAACAAGATTACGCCGATTAAAAGCTCAATTGAAAGGGCAAATCTTGTCAGACGGTAAGTGTTTAAGTGGGAAAAATCGTTTGACTGAACATGAAATTGATAACTTGCAGTCATACTATGGATCAGCTATTCGGAGAAATCACAGCAGTGTTCAGAATATGCGGCAAGCTATCTGGGCCATTTTTCTGCATAAGTTATCAACTGATGAATATCCTCAACATGGTTTTTGTCCCATCGGGGAAGATTCATGGTGTGGATTTAAAAGGCTGAAGCATCAGGTAAGTCTTACAAACATAAAAACAGTCTTCCGGTCTCTGTTGTTGAAGCAATGCGTCCTATATTTAGAGATCTTTCCCATCCTGATCTGTTGAAAAAATGTTTGCATGGAAAAACACAAAACCCGAATGAAAGTTTTCATAATGTCGTTTGGTCACGTGTTCCCAAAGCAACATTTGTACAGATTGAAACACTTTCACTTGGTGTTTATGATGCTGTTTGTTCCTTTAATGATGGTAATGTATCGAAATTAAAATGCTTCAAAAAATGGGCGTAGAACCAGGGGAATTTTCAGTAAGTGCCATGAAACTTCTCGATAGGAAAGACTAATGAAAGCAATTTATGCTTTTTCTGGACGCTCGAAGAAAATTAGAAAAGATAAAAGAAGAAAAAGAAAGAAAGAAGAAGATAATATTAAGAAAAATAAGGTAAAATCCGGCTACAGTGCAGGATCTTTTTTGATGAGGTAAAAATTTATACAAAAGCTACTGTGTTTTCTAATTAATATATTTTTCAAGTAATCCGTTCTTTTTCTTTAAATCTACTGTATGCATGAATTGGAGACTTTTACTATATATTTCATATATATTGTTGTGTGTTCTTATTCTTTATGCAAAATTTTTAAATATTTCTTTGACATTTTTCACTAATGAACACATGTCGTAACACAGAAAATGACTATTTTTATTAAATTGTGTATTCATTTTTTCTATAAATCTACCGTATGCATGAACTGGAAATTTTTACTATATTTTTCATATGTATTGTGTGTTTTTATTCTTTATGCAAAAATTTTTTTAAATATTTCTTTGACATTTTTCACTAATGAACACATGTCGTAACACAGAAAATGACGATTTTTATTAAATTGTGTATTCTTTTTTCTATAAATCTACCATATGCATGAACTGGAAATTTTTACTATATATTTTATATGTATTGTATGTTTTATTCTTTATGTAAAAATATTTCTCAGACATTTTCACTAATGAACATATGTCGTGACACAGAAAATGACAGTTTTTAATAAATTGTGTATTCCTTTTTCTATACTTCTACTGTATGCATGAACTGGAAATTTTTACTATATATTTCATATGTATTGTGTATTTATACAAATTTTTAAGCTTTGGTGTTCAATAGTTTTTTAGTAAAAGGTTTATAAATATCTAAAAATGCAATGCCTTTTTCGTTGCACATAGCTTGTTTCATATATAAAAATACATAAATTTCATGTTCAAGAAATCTGTTTTTATGTTTTTGTTGTTTTGAATACCATTTACCAAATATTTAAAGAAAATTTTTAATTCTGCTGCTGTAAAACATTGTGTTAACAGGTGAATATATAAAACACTAATGAAACTTTTCGAAATAGTGTATAATCATGTATTACCAAAGCCATATTTTCATGTATTGACACATTTTCACATGGTATTTATGATGCTTTATAGTCAAAATTTGATGAAAGTAATGTATCAGAACTGAAAATTCCTCAAAACTTGATACAGAATTTGAGTAAAATAATTAAACGCTAAAAAATACCTCGATAGCAAATGAAAAATGCTATAAATGTATTTTCTGAGAAATCTAAGTATAAGAAAAAAACTAAA
This sequence comes from Trichonephila clavipes, assembly GCA_019973935.1. Classification (NCBI taxonomy): domain Eukaryota; kingdom Metazoa; phylum Arthropoda; class Arachnida; order Araneae; family Nephilidae; genus Trichonephila; species Trichonephila clavipes. Next base: position 503,462 of record BMAU01020615.1, read on the forward strand.
AAGCCTTAAAAGTAATAGAGAATAAGCTAATATTTAATAAAATAGGGCAAATACTTGTTGTAATTCATTATTTTTGTGATCAAGTGCTTTTTTACACTAAAAATGCAATTATCTCAAAATGGTTGTTTTCAAACTGCGGGTACAGTTTTCTCAGAATCTACAGAATGAGTGCTCATGCAATTTTTACTGCACATAAATAATATGTAACTCTATATACTAAGCTTATTTTTTTGGAGATTTTCCTGAAATATTTTGCTGAAAAGCAGTTATCGTAAAAAATTTGACAGTTTTCAAAAATTTCAAGGTGATACTTTTACGATGAATTGTTTTGAAAAAAGTAAACAATATATTTTAAATATATTTACCAGTATTTAAATAAAAAAGCCTAATTAATATACAGACAAAATTTGAAGTTTATATATTTAACAGTTTCTGAGAAACTTGAACCTAAAATGGCTCAATTTAACATTGTCGGTATAGGCCCTACCGACTTCCCTTAAGCGTACGTGAATTATATTTACCGCTGGCTTATATCAGCTTTCTGGTACGTCTCGCAGAACGGCATCTTCACGAATCAAATCTACTTGAATCTTCTAGTAATGCGTTTAAAGTTACTGGCTCAATAGCCTATCATCATCTCTCTAGCTGTCTCGCAACTCTCGACTTAAATACCTTATCTAATTTAAATATCTCGTACATCTTTTTGGAGTTGATTAGAAATAAACGCGAATTTATATTCCCCAGAAAGACACCTAAGAAGATTAGTGGAAAGGTTCCTTACAGATTCGTCACAAAGTCCTCCAAAAAGAAAACGGGATTTATTCGAAGGCCACAAATGGCCTGAAAATAAATTACGTAACCAATTCCTAGACTTGATTTATAGTCCCGACGACTTTAATATATATATCTACCAATCGGATACTAAAACTTCTCCTTCCTTAAAGAAAAGAAAAAAAAATACGACCTAAACCTACACTTTAAAGGACGTAACATTTACAGAATTAGATTTCCCTATTTCACGCCCATTTGGCGTGGGAAAAACCATCGAAGTGGTAAAAAACCTGCCTGCGTGGTTTACTTAACTACTTAAAAATCTACTTAAATATTATAAAACATATTTGGATTTGCATGTTGCTTCTTTTGTTGAATATGCAATGCTCAGGGTCAGCTACCCTGAAATGAGAATTTCTTTGTGTGAAAAAACAAACATCTATAGTATATACAGATTCCTTCATTTTTTTACATAACATTTTCATATACATCAAGTGAAGCATCTGTTTCCTTAACATTCCCATTCCATACATGCTGCGCTTGTTAGTATTAAATGTTAGCTCTACCTAATTACGCCCCGTCCCAAGTCACCAGATGTGTGATAAAATATACACATATATATACATACAATTTCAAACATTTTTTTAAAAAAATCAATGAAACAAACAACCAAAGGAATTGTTGCATCTTAGCGAAGTCATACATAGAAGTAAACAAATTCATTCTTACAAATGTTTTCTCCATATTTATACAAAAAAAATTAATACAAAAGCTGATTTTTCTCATCAAGAAAAAACACACTCCTTGTAGTGTCCACTTTTGCTTGGCTTCTTAAATTAAAAATCCGCCCGTGACGCTTCATTGCAATAATTCTGCCGACCACTTGTTCGAAAGGAGAAAAGAAAGAAACGATACAACCTGATATTTTTCTTTGTCCTTTATTCGCTCCTATCCACTGGATCTCCGCCTAAGGCTTCCATGCTGAGGCTCCTTCTCCTGATGTTGTTCTGTGGAATATTTTCGATTCCTCTGTTCCTCCGCTCCTCTGGAAATCCTTCGGGTTGTCTTACTCGGCTGTGTAGGTAGTACGGACAAGGTCTCACTGCTGTCGCCTGTTTAGACCGGACAAGTCTCCTCTCAGCTGCCCTGTTGGTTCCGTTTTTAGTTGTCTTTGTCTACTGCGCCTTGTTGTATTGTCCACTTCCTTCGTGCCTGTTCCCTTCTGTAGGTGTCTTGTCCTTCCTGGAATCTTGTTGATGAGAGGGACCTGCAATGGACTGTGATCCCTGGGAGGGGTTATTAGGTCTTCTATATTTATAATTTCGAGATGAAACCGAGGACGGAATTGCTCTTTTTATCCCCTGTTTTGGTTCAGAGGTTGGTCTTTTCTGGTTTCTATGTTCGGACCCCTGCAGAGAACGTTTTCTGCAAATTTTGGACCTCCTTAAATCCTTCCTGTCCCCTGATCCATTTGACTCTACTTTACGTTTCAATCTTGGATCCTCCCATCCGGCATTACCCTTACTTGATTTATGACCGTTACTCTCCTCACTCGAGGTTTTCCTAGATCCTTTAAATTTTCCTGGTTGCGATCTATTTGACATATTACTCGACCTCTGTCCTTCATATAGAGTCTCAACATGACTGTCCGAACTAATCGTGTCGGATTGTCGTGGACGGTACACTCGCACCTGATCACTAGTAACTGTTACCCTCTTACCCTTCTTCAAAATAATTAAATTGTTATTCCGAACCTACAACACTCTATATGGCCCTTCAAACTTAGGCATAAACTTTCCAACCACTCTCCTACCCGCAGCACTTATAAAATGAGTTTGTACCAACAACAAATCATTTACTTTGATGTTAACTTCCCTACTTTTCCGATTATAATATTTTCCCCAATGTTTGTGTTGTTTCCGCATATTCTGCCTTGCTTCATCGAATAATTTCTCAATGTTTCTTCCTACATATTCAGCACCCTCTGTGACATTTATTAATTTGCTAAAAGGTGTTATAATCTTTCTACCTAAGAATAACTCAGCCGGAGTTTTATTTGTTGTTTCGTTCACTGAAGTGCGCAGCGCGAAAGCGAATTCATGAAGAAATCAGTCCCAGTTTTCGTGATTTTCCTTTACAAAACAGGCTATCATCTGGAGTAAATTGCGATTAACTCTTTCCGTTAAATTCGCCTGCGGCCTGTATGTTACCGTTTTCATATATGTTTTATGTCCAACCTGTGACTTAAGTGTTCAAATACCTCTGATATCAATTGGGGGCCGTTATCACTAATTAAAGAAATCCGAGCTCCGTAACGTGAAATATAATTCCCAAAATGCACGTTAGCTATGGCCTGGGCCGAAGCTTTTCGTAAAGGAATAAACTCGCTCCACTTACTGAAATGATCAGTTATTACTAATAAAAAGCTATATCTTTTGGGTCGGGATGCGGGGTAGGGGCCTAATAGGTCTAACGTTACAATTTCATTGGGGTAATTCGATACTATCGGAATTAAACGACCAGCTGGTAGCGCGTTTTTGTAATTAAATTTTTGACACCGATCACAGGTTGATACATATTCAAATATATATTTCCTCATATATGGAAAATAGCATGTGTCGCGTAATTTTAAATAGGTCTTCCTCTTTCCTAGATGACCTGCTAATAGCAGATCATGAAATTCTGTCATTATTGCTTCGCGAAGCGATCTAGGAATATACACTCTTAGTTCTCCAAGAGTTGTAGAATATTTCGCGTAAAAGAGTAGACCATCTATAAGTTTAAAATCCTGGGACCAACCCTCGCATACAGTCGCATTAACGGAACCGTTGTCTTGGTTTTCTAAATAACGATAGATGCGTCCTAACTCAGGATCTTCCCTTTGCTCTCGAATGAGTTGTTCTCGGGAGTTTAAGGTTAGGGCTCGAAGAGCTGCGCACGAAATTTGTGATCCATCCAGATTGCCTACTGGATTCCTAGACAATACGTCCGCGACAACGTTTTGGCCCCCCGATCGATGTTCCCATTCTATGTTAACTCGGATAACTTGAGTGCCCATCTAATCATTCGACGAGATAAGTTTTTCCCATTCGTTAGCTTTGTTAATGCCGCGTGATCTGTGATTACCTTCACCGGTAGGGATCCGAAATAAGTTTTAAACTTATTTAAGGCCCATATCACCGCCAAACATTCGCGTTCAGTAACAGTATAGTTTCGCTCCGCTTTATTGAGGGTTCTAGACGCGAATGCAATAGGTCTGTGGTTTTGATTAAGCACAGCACCAATTCCGGCACCACTAGCATCAGTAAATAAGTTAAACTGTTCTGTAAAATTCGGCAATTGTGTAAAACTGGTGCCTCTGTTAATGCTCGTTTTATCTTATCAAAAGAATCCTGTGTTTCTGTCGACCAATTAAATTTAGCCCCATTTTTCTTTAACCGATATAATGGTTCACATATATCTGCATACTTGGGTATAAATTTCTGATACCACCCCGCCATCCCTAAAAATTTCGACACTTCCTTGCTATTTTTAGGAGGTTTCATTTCTGTGATTGCCTTCACTTTACTATTGTCTGTTTTGATCCCTTCTTTACTAATTTCGAGACCTAAATACTTCAATTTTTCACGTATGAAGTGGCATTTTTCTTTATTTAGTGTTAGCCCTGCGTCTCTCAACAATGTAAATACCTGATTCAAATTATCTAAGTGTTCATTAAATGATGGAGATGTTACAATAACATCATCCATACAAACCGACTCGTAACACCTAATAACAGGTTTTAATATTATATCAATGGCCTTTTGGAAATTTGCTAAGAAAGTCCAAAAAACATTCTGAGGAATGCAAACGTGCCATTGCGAGTGATAAACGCGGTTTTCTCGATATCTTTTGGACTAATCGCCAATTGAAAATAACCACATTTTAAATCCAATGTGGACATCACTCCCGTATGCGGAATGTTTGTGATTGGATCATCAATCACCGGTAATGGATATCGGGGGTATTTAGTTATTGCATTATGTTTGTGATAATCAATCGCGAATCAATACGCCTCAGGAGAATTCGGAGGAAGGCCATTATTCTTGCACATTAAAAATACTGGTGACGTGTATGGGGATTGAATAGGACGAATCCTACCCTCTTGCAACATTTTCTCAATGGGATAATCGATTATTTTCTTGTTTGAACCTATCAAATCGGTAGGGTCTCGACACTACCGGTCCCTTGTCCCCAGTATCGATTTCATGGTATAAAACATGAGTTAACGACGGCTGATCTGAAAATAGCCCTTTAAAACCATTAAATAAATTCCTTAATTTTTGATTTTGCCTATCACCGAGCTTTGTATCTGATAGATCAATCTCAACCGGCTTTTCCACTTTTGATAACTGCTTAATTTGGTTATCTGGAATGATCAGAGATTTCTGATCGAAATCCAAAGTCAATTTGGACTCCTTTATAAAATCAATGCCTAAAATGCATTGGTACAGCATATTGTTAACAATGTGAATTTCCCAGGTTTTCTGGAATTCTCTGATCCGAATCTGTAATTCGACCTGACCTAAGTGACAACACGGGGCTCCCTGGGCCGTAACTACTCTATCTTTCGTCTTTTGACGAGGTCAATACGAAAAATATTTGCGATAGATCTCTTCTGATATGAAAGATTTCTCCGCCCCCGTGTCACAAAGGGCTGTAATGAATGTCTCATTTAAAAGAATAGGGACATATACGGTAAATCTACTGGAGTCATTCGCAATGAGGATACCCTAATAGTTTGGTGTTCTGTATCTGGAGGATTTTCCGTACATCGCGATCGATCACACCCATACTCGCATCGATCGCTTAAAAGTTTAAATATCTGTTTAGATCATTCTGAACCCCCGAAAGCACTATTCCTCGAACCACCTTGTCGACCGCCTTGATTGTGGAATCTATGATCCGACTGACCACCTCGGCGTCGACCCTCGAATCTCTGATTATCCACAACACCTTGACTGTCAAGTCTATTGAACTCTCTCCGTGGTCTACTATTGTCCGCGTATCTATTGTTGTTTTTTTTTACCTCTTGTTTCCCTCCATTTTTCCTGTCGATTCCTGTTAGGGAAACGATTGTTCTCGTTTGGTTTTAAATCTCGGGATTCCCAAATCGAATCTCTGATCTTTCTATTTAGAAACCGTTCCTCATACTTATCAATAATTTAAAGGAGGTTAGATGTGGTTTGCGGATTCCTAACCTCTACATAATCCAAAATCTGAGGTTTTAACCTACTAATAATATGATCGATCAATTTTTTCTCCGTCATTTCGAGTTTTAAGATTTTGTGAATCTTCAACAAATCTTACACAAAAGACGGTTTTTGGTTATGCTTATGAGATGATGAATAGAAACGCGTTTCTAGCTCCGACCTATTTCTAACCACGGGGAACTGTTCTGACAACGCTTGCTTTAAGTGCGCGTAATCCATCGCCTTGTCTTCAACCACCCTATAACCTAGAACCTCAAACCAATCTAGTGCCCGTCCTGTGAGATGACCCTTTAAATATGCACAAGCGAGTTGTGTGGGTATCTCGTAATATATGGTAAGTTATTATCTATATTTTTCATAAATTCAACCACATTCTCCACCCCCAAAAAATACTCTTCAGGGATGATTCGAAAATTAGATCCGACTCTAAACTCGGGATTTACTCGTTGGGCGCCACTGTGATGACCCCCGTGGGTCACACCTCGAACACCAAGAATTATTTGAGGCAAAGAACCACTAAGAGCCATTTTGAATAATAATAATATTTATTTATTATTATAATTTTCTCAAAAATCTCTGATAACACATAATAAGATAATGTTACGTCTCTTAAAAGGATTTGCCTTCATATTAAATTAAATTACTAAGAATGCAATTAATTAATAATCTAGCTCAAACTCAAGTAAAATTTACCGAAATAGGAGATCCGAGAAATACATGTATTCGAATTCTTAACTTTCATTAACTTTAACTAAGTCGCTTAAACTGACGCTTATTTTAAGCGTACGTGAATTATATTTACCGTTGGCTTATATCAGCTTTCTGGTACGTCTCGCAGCACGGCGTCTTCACGAATCAAATCTACTTGAATCTTCTAGTAATGTGTTTAAAGTTACTGGCTCAATAGCCTACCATCCTCTGTCTTGCTATCTCGCAACTCTCGACTTAAATACCTTATCTAATTTAAATATCCTGTACATCATTTTGGAGTTGATTGGAAATAAACGCGAATTTATATTCCCCAGAAAGACGCCTAAGAAGATTAGTGGAAAGGTTCCGTACAGATTCGTGATAAGGTTAGTATCATTCCACTCTGCTCGTGACCACCTTTCGTTCTTGGCCCAGCTTGCTCTGCTCAAGATTTTTAGAAATGTTTTAATCTTGTTGCGCCAAAGAAGTATAACTCCTTACTTGCGTACATAAGTACACGCACACTTTTTTTGTTGTAGAATGTTTTATAAAATCCAACAAACTAGTCTGCCGGTTTAAAGACTTTTTTTTTCGGGAAAATTTCCTCTAACCATGCTAATAATTTTTTATTCCTTGTTGTGTTGAAAAAATACACCCTTCTTTGGAGTTTGTATTTTCTTAATCCATTTTCCAATGAAACTGAGGGCTTTTGTAAGATTTCCAAACGTCATCCGATCTTCTGATTGGACTGGGTCTCTTCTTACAATGTCTTGCAAAAATGCTCATGCATTTCTATGAGCTCATCAATTGTCAGCTCCCGATTGTGGGGATCTAGAAGTTCTTGAACATCATCAGTATCCGTTTCTAAATTTATTTGTCTGCAAAGATATTCTTCTGTCACATTACCAATTCCATCAGGCTCTAACGCTAATTCCTTCTGAATTTCAGTGGTGAAAAAAAAAAGAACCAACAAGGTTTGAAAATTGCGTAACTCCGGGTTCTCGTAAATCGGGGTAACGTAACAATAAGTGCCAAACCTAACATAGAAAGGGCACTACCTTCTAACTTTCCTAAGCTTAACCTAGTAGTACTAATTTTCAAATGACACGTGTCAAAATTTTATGATAATATATTGTTTAGTTGAAAAGTTACAATAGTTTTAGTGAAGCAACTTTTGTTTGATTATAAACCATGGATGAAAAAGAATTTCGCGTGTTAATTAAACAATACTTTTTGATGGGGAAAACACTGTTCAAGCAAAGCAATGGCTTGATAAGTGTTATCCGTACTGTGCTCCGTCGCCAACAACGGTTAATAGGTGGCAGACTTATATATATATATAAAACGTGGTCGCACAGACACAAACGGCGCTAAACGTTCAGGTTACCCAAATTTTGCAGTTAATCCAGAAAAAGGTGCTGTTCCACAAGACTATGCTCCGTGCCTCAAGACCATTAAAACGATGGTAGAATTAAAGGAATTGCGCTTCGAATTACTTTCCCACCCACCGTACAGTCCAGATCTGGCCTCTAGTGACTACTGGCTGTTTGCAGACCTTAAATGAACGCTACAAAGAAAGAGGTTTGGCACAAATGAAGAAGTGATTTCCAAATTTGAAGCCAATTTTGAGAGCAAAGATAAATCGTTCTACAAAAAAGGTATTAAAAAATTAGAAGATCTCTGAGCTGAATGGATAAAAAAAAGTCAAATTTTGCCTAAAAGGTGTTGTTTTGTTGGTTAGGCCGGGACTTATTGAGTGATGTGTTACGTCGAGGTATTACTGTATGTCTGCAAAAGTAGTTTTAAAGTTAAGTGCCATCTCTCTCTCTCGCTCTTTCATGCAAGACTCCAGTGACAGGATCCATTTGCAAGCTTATCCCAAGAGAAGACGATCTATTTACAGCATCTATTATAGACTCATGTAAACCTTAAATTAAACATTTCCGCTCCTAATCAAATGGACATCAAAGAGGATTCCCGAGATACGATTAAGGACGGGAGGGTGATTAATTTGGTTATTGAGTTTCGCATATCGGCTGCTCTGCACAAGAATTTAATATGAAGTTATGCAATTAATTCGGGAGATCATATCTTTCACATTATGTACGCTCTCTGATAAGGGCAATCAGATCTGGAATCCTTAGAAGTAACAGTTGAGAAAATATTTTGCTTGAGTGACTTGTCAAGAGAAATAAATACGTATTTGAGTTGTAATTTTTTAAAAAAAGAATGTTTCAGGACATAACATTAGAAGTTAGTCTTGGGGTAAAAATAACTGGGGCAAGGAAATAATTCATTAAAGAAATTGAGAAAATCAGAGTTCTGATCAGCATATTTATGTACCGTAAAATCCAACGCATGACGCACACTTTTAACTCAAGAAATAAGATCGAAATTTGCGGGGGCGCGTTGTATGCCGGGTATAAAAATGATAACCTCCAAAATAAACAAAATGATAAACATTAGAAAATTAGACTTCTACAAAGATCGGAATACTGTTTATTTACAAGAAATAAATATCATGAACTTAAAAGGTTGTACTTCTATAACATACTATTTTTGGGGATCTGGGATAATAACTCAAATAAATAGCTTCAAAATACAAGAGTATTGCACTTATCAATTCAGGTTTACCTTCGTAAGAGAAGAGGTGCGCGTTATACGCCGAATAGACCTAAAAATAAAAAAAAATGCAACTTGAAAGTATAGGTGCACGTTATACGCCGGATTTTATGGTAAACAATTTTACAGATAGTGTATATTATTATAGATCTATAAATCCTTAAAATGTACTATACATGTTAAATATCGAGTTTTTAAAATTCGAAACATTGAAAACAATAATGTGAGATTAGAATCCTACACACTTATTTCAAAATAGTTTTAAGTTAATAGAAAAGAATAGTTGAATGCAGCTAGTACTTAAATAGTTACTTCGTAACCTTCTCAACGAAAATGTATTATTAAAAATAAAAACGTTATGTATCACATCTAAAAAAATATGCTATTTAAAACATCTATAAAATTCCAAAATATTTCGATATTTAGATGAGATTTATACGAAATGATAGAAATCTATGAAATGACAAATGTTATTGCAATGGAAATTGTTTATTAATGTTGCACAACAAGATGTCTATTTCGACGGACCTCGTCATTTTAAAATTAGGGTCATTTGACAAGAGGACGACAGAGCAGCTGGAACCTCCATCTCCAAATTACTACACCACGCCAACGAAAGAACTTTGAGCCACGGCGGATTTAAAGTGCTCTACGTGGCAGGTCTTCAGTGACAGCAGTGTCCGAACCCATGAAATGCCGGCCACGAGCACACGACCCTAACTGCAAAGCAACCATGGTCCCCCCACCTTCGCTTTATGATAACAGGAAAAATTATTAAATGTAGTTATAAGTGAAGAGTATGTTGCGTGCAACCCCCTCTACAGAAATGCATTATTTAACGTAAAACGATTACATATGAAAAAATATGATACTTAAAATACTTCTTCGAAATTCCAAAAATTTCTTTATACTTTAATAAAATCTATTCTAAATGAAGAAACTCTGTGGACTGACAGAATTTACTGTCAGGAGGATGGTTAGTTAAGAAAACTTGGTATCATGTTGGTTAAAAATTCATAAAGCGATCACGCTATTTTATCCAATTCATAAAATTTATCTGTTTTTATATAAAACCATTCAAAATAATTTTAATTAAAACTACGCAGAAAAATGTAAACTTGAAATAAAGTAAATCAGTTGTTTAATTTATCCTAAATCGAGAATTTAAGATAAAAATTTATATGTATACATAATCTGGTGTCATATGATAATTTTTTTAAAGTTTTAAATTCTGAAAGTAATAGAGAATCCTACATGTATATGCATTAAGTAATTGAATTATTCTGGCCAGATGATCTACAACTTGACTTAATTGCCACTACAGGACAGGACAACATAACTATTACTAAGGAATTCAGGAATAGTCCATTGCAATTGTTGCTTCTGAAGAAATAGCGGAGAAGCGTGGTGTAGCTGAGTTGGATCGTGAGATGATGGGTGGTGCGTCGAAACGGTTGCACTTGTGAGTGCTCGAGAGCAGCAATTATTAATGTCTCCAGAGTGGAGTGACTGTTTAACTGCACGAGGACTTTAGGCCTCTTAAGTTTGAACCATGGTCAAGTGACGAGGACGATACCTGAGCTCGCACCCCATCTCCTAACTACCACACCAACGGGAAAGCGTTTGAGCTCTCGACAGATTTAACGCTCCTCTGCACGGCGGGTTTTCAGTGATACTAGGCTTCAACACATGTCACGTCAGCCACGAGTCCATTACTTTGAACACTAGGCTACCGTAACCACAACGCTTACAGAGAGTGGACTCCCTAGCAGAAAATCAGGCTTCTGTTCATCCCAGGGTGCTGAAAGTTCGCTCGGAAAGGAGAGTTGTTCTACAGAACAGTGATAGTACTTCAACTTACGAGTACGAACACATCCCACGGTACGGTAGCGGACGACCTGTTCAAAAGCCTCTAATGTTGGCTTTAAACAAGAACAGACATCTCTAATTCGCAAAAATGCACAAGGAATTGGATTGCAGTTGACTGGAAAGGTGAATCAACTGCATCATGTACTAAATCGGGCATGTCAAACTCATGATATTGCAGGCCACATGATCTACTTTATATTAAATCGGGATCCGCATACTGTCAATGTTCAAAAAATTAATAAAATACTATTAGTGGATTGATTATGTTATGCATTTATTAGACACAATGTCATGGGGTTTTTTTAGTAAAAAAAAATAAAAGTTATAATAAGAAATTATTTAAGAACTAGCTGGTATACCCGTTCTTCGAACGGGTGAATTGAAAATTTAAGCAATACAGACTGAAGGATAAACAAGTTTTTAATGAGTTAACTTTACGTGAATTGTAAATTTATTTTATGTTAAATATTTGTTACCCCCCACGACTTCGTCCACGTGGAATTTAACAAAAAAGTGTTTATTACATTCGCAGAGTTTACGAAAACTTAATAATTATATATTCCACGTAAAGAAATACTTATGCAATAAGTATAATGTCATTCTTCTGCTTTGTGAATCAATGTTTCTTTTTTTGTTTTACTTTTTTTCTTTGTTTTTCGTTGAGCAAAGTGTGAGAGGGACGCATGACCTTTGATACTGTCGATGGGGTGAGGACTGTAAAATCATTGCAGTGTTTGTGTGCAGTGTCTGGAAATGAAATAAACAATAGAGGTACGAAATTGGCTTACCTCTATTTAAATGTGGAGCCTTATGAAAAGTCAAATGACGTAACAGGTCTAAGTAGCAGTAGGGTGAAACGAATCTGCAAGCAGAGGGGAGAGAGTCGCGTGACCTTTGACACTGTCGATAGGGTAAGGACTGGGTATGGTGAAACGAACACAAAAGAAGCCGTAAGCAATGGGGTAAGAAAGATACATGACCTTTGACAGTGTCGATGGTGTGAAGACTGTTAAAATCATTAGTATCAGACATGAACGGGAAAAATCGCGAGTGCCAGTAACCCAATTAAACAAAAAAGTTTGATATAACTGCTAGAAACATTGAGACAGAAGGCTCGCGAAATAAAACAATTCCAATTGACTAAAAATAATCTTTAATGAATAAAAATAATCCCTATTGAAATAAATAATCCTTATTTGAAACGGATATTGTTCACCATTTCATTCCTTTTAATTTTATTTTCGCGGAACCCTAATTTTTTTTTCTATAATTAAAGTAACCTAAGTTATTTCTTATAACATTAGCTATCTGCCAGTGAAAGTTTCGTCAAAATTGGTCCAGCTGTTTCAGAGATTAGCAAGAACAAACAGACAGACAGACAAAAATTTTAAAAATTGATTTTTTCATAAAAGTACCGTATATACTTTTAAATGCATTTAGTAAAAAGCTGTTAATTTCAAATTACAAACATTTTTATTGATATGTATAGATTCAAAATTACCAAAATTTTAAAATGCTTCAAATTTTGGTCTTAAAAAAAGGATACCTCGCTAATGTATTATTTTTTTTTATAATTCGACTAAAAGAAAGCTAGAAAATTGAATTTTAATAGGATAAGCGAAATACTACCCCCCTTTTTTTTTCAAAGGGACCAAAGTTCGAACACTGTACTCTCTCTCTTTGTTCTTAAAATCCATTTTGAACAGTTAGGCGAGGCAATTTAAAAACCGGATTTTTTTAATTTTAACAAGACATTCCAGCTACATCTAATAAGTTAATCTAATTAATGCTATAATATAATGCAAGGGTAGTGCTCAAAGCGAAGTAGTAAACAATTAATGTATAAAATATTAGTGTTTTATTATATGGAAGAAACTGTGAGTCGTTGATGACACATGTGTCTGCGAAACTTACAAAGAAATCTAAACAGCAATAATTTAAAACTAAAAAAAAAATGCTAATAAAATAAAGCTCACTAATCCTATTGACTTTAAATAATTATTTTTCAAATATTTTTTTTTAATCATGATAAAAAATATCTCTATTTTTGATTTTCTTAAAATGAGTTCTTGTGTGTGTGTGGATTTTCCCCGATACATATATATATTTTCTAAAAATCTACTTTACCTATAGCACTCATATATCTTGCATATTACAAAATATAATTATTTCCAGTACAATAAATACTTTTTCAAAAATAAACTTTTAAAACTTTTAGATATTGCAAATTATCTTCATATAAAATTAAATAACATTTAAGTCCCAAAATTAAACTTTTTTTAAAAAATATTAGATATTTTTAAAATAAATTTTTTTTAATTATTTACATTTATTATATAGAATATATGTTAACAAGCACTAAAAAGTTCAAAAGTTATATTCTAGTAAGCTTTATGCAAGTTGTACCTAAAGTTAAGTACATGATTGTGAAATATGATAGCTATTAATTGCTCACACATAATTATTTATATTTATAAATGTGATTTTTTTACATACTCAGGCAAATAAGTATACAGATATTAGGGCTTTAAATAAATTTATATTTTTACCTGCCAAGGACGTCCCGATCCCCAAATTACTTTTTAGAAGATGTTTGGCACCATAAAGCAAATCATGGTTGGATATGCTGAGCTGATGCGATCTTTAAAATGGATGATCAATGTTTATCGGTTCATCTTGACCTTTCTGAACTTGTGTTGTTTTCCATTAGCATAAATAAGTAGTTCTGAACACAGCCAGTTTACGCGTAACAAAGCATAACATCTTAGGAAATCGATCTATTCATCAATATGTGTAAAAATGTGGAATTCCATGCATTTTCGATTCAGCCAGGAATCACATGGGATCTGAATCAATTCCATTTGTAAATTTTCATCAACAAGTTCAATGTCGCTAGAGAGAGGCGAAATTGTAATTCACAGCTTTTGAAATCAGAAAATCTTCGCGAGCGATCGAATCCTATTTCTAACAATTTAGTTTGGTGAGCATATTCTGTAAATTTTAATTTAGAGGATTGAATGAATAGGTATTGGCAGCTTTCAAAGTGAGACAGATTTTCTTTTTCTATTTGTTTTCGTCAAAGAAATAATTTTTGTTTAAAAGCGTTAATGTTATTAAATAGTATTGTAACAAGATTATTTTTGCCTTGAAGCTTAAGATTAAGTTAATGAAGGTCACTTTTGATACCAGCTGAGAAGGCCAGGTCCTTTAGCCATTGTCCATCTTTTAATTCTGCACATTCGTATTTCTTTGTATCTAAGAAAATTATGATTTCGTCTAGAAGTTTGAAAAACCGTTTTAATACTTTATGACTCGAAAGCCATAGAACTTCTGAATGTTATGGTAGATCGCTGAATTCACTTTCTATGTCTTCCAGAAATGAAGTGAATTGACGATGATTAAGTCTATGTGCTCGAATATAATTTACGATTTGTGTGACAATTTTTGAAACATGTCCGATATTTAAAACTTTGGAGTACAGTACTTGATGATGAATAATGGAATGAAAATGTTCAAAATTATTGTTTCCGTGCTGTTTTGCATGTTTCTTTTAATCTTGCAACAACTCCTTTGTTAATACCAGTCATGGTAGGTGCACCATCAGTACCAAGATAAAACAAACTTATCCAATGGTAATATAATTTTTTACAACTTCCATAAGTGCATCAAAAATATCAGCTCCAGTGGTAGCATTATGCATAGGAATGACTTCCAAAAGTTCTTCATTTATTTTACAAGAAACATATTGACTATCTTTCAGACAAATTCTGGTGTAGAATTCCGTTAACTATCTCCCTAATTGGGAGAAGCTCTCCTCTATCCTTAGAAAATAAAGGGATACTTTACAAGCAAATTTTCCGCCCTGTGATAACGTACGGATCCGCTGTATGGGGGGCCACGGCCCCTACTCACACTAAACACATTCAGGTCATACAAAACAAAATTCTAAGAATCATAACTAACGCACCTTGGTACTTTAGGAATAGTGTCATTCATCACGACCTACACATGGAGCCGATTGTTAATTATATCACTAGAAACTCTAGGAATATATTTTTCTATTCAAAATCATGACAATCTAGTAATTAGAGCGCAAACACTATTCACGTATCCTCACTCTAAACTAAACTTTGCTTACAAAACTACTAAATGGAATCTGCCCTTGAAACCGCTGCAATCACAACATAAATACTTAATTTCGACACTTTACAATATTCAAATGCATTTGCCTCTCGTCAGAACTGGGATCAGTGTTAAAGCTGGCTCTAGCTTCATTCCACCTGCTGTGGCGTCTGCAAGTGCTACTTTCAGACTCTCTTTTCCACACCGGCTGCGGAAAAAAAAGCAGCATTTTTTCCCACTGCGTTTTGGTGTTCCTCGAACGCGTTTTGGGGCTGTTAAGCCCTCCCTTCCTGCACTCTACCCCTTTCGCCCTTGTGACGTCACTCTTGGTTTCGCTCTCGTTCGGACGCTTCCTTCCTCCAGACTCCCCCTTGCGGGGGGAGTGAATTCAGATATCGGTCTTCGTTTCATCCTTTCTCCGAGATTCTGGGTATAAGCGATTTATTTCGCTGGCACCCGTGTCATCTAGTTTTCATTTTCTTTTCTTCATTTATTTTTAAATTAACATCGCATGCGCGAATAAAAATGGCCAGCTGAGTGATATTTCGAATGTCTGTACTTTCATCAATTGCAATCGAGTAGACTTGAAATGTTGATATTGTTCAATGTTACTAATCTCTCAAATTCTCGGCTATTTCATCAACTCTCCTAGCTACAATATTTTGACTTAAAATAACCCTTTTATATTTTTTTAATTTATGCTCCTAAAATTTTTTATTGTGCTTATAGTACTTCCACCACTTTGATTAAGCATTCACTAATAAAATAACCTTCGGTAAATGATTTTCATCTGCTTGCTATTAAATGGGATAACACATAACTTTTTCAGCAGCTGTATTGTCTTCAGAGAATTTAGTGAACACACATTTTGTTGTTTTTGAAGAGTTGATTTCAAATCCGCCAATTTTTCTTAACGAAATTTTGAAATGTATTGATCATAATTTGTCCTATGATTTGTGTCATAGTGCCTTTTACTATTATACTCCTTAAAAACGGAAATAGAGTTTTTGCAAATCAGGCATAATATTTTACTCTTGCTTTGGACACCAAAATATTACAGTGCCTCTTTTCCTTGAAAAATGCGACGTACATCTTCAATTGATCTTTTCTTACTCATTGTATTTGAAGTTTTTTTTTCATTATTAAATAATTTTTCGATAAAATCCACTTTTACCAAAAGCAACTTTCATCTGCAAACGATTGAGCTAACTCTGCCCTTTATCGTGTATTTCGTCTTGTGACTGCATCTGACAAAGCTCTCAGCTTTTATCTGATTGGATACTTTTAAAGACGGAGAAAGAGAAATACGAGTCGCACACACGATAAATCATGATGCTATCTGTTAAGTCATAAAAATGTTTACACTGTCGTAATACTCTCCAATTCCAGAGGGGACTTTAATGGACAGTCCCTCTGCCTACAGGAAGTGCGAGGTCACTGACCAAATGGAGACTAAACTTACGAGAAAAGTTTAGAAGAGGGAGAATGACTCGTAACGTGGTGTTAATCTCATAAACTTTAATTCCAACCACATTATATTGTGTGAGAAATGTAGTTTATTCAGTCCACTAGGAAATTACTCTCAATTTCATTTAAAATAAAAATATGTTGTAAATTTAACGAAGTTCAACTCAAATCAGTTTTAAAATGAAAAAAAAAGTGTGTGTGCTTATGACCACACGATAGAAGTCATAACTTCAAATTTTAGAATGTTATTTCAGGGTTTAGTTAGGTGAATAAAAAACAAGGAGTGTTAGTATTGTCCTATATAATTATTTATTCATATGTCTGTACTCAAAAACTAATATTTTTGTGTGAAATATACAATCATATTTGAGAATTGTACTCTAAGAAAAGAATAGGTTTATGGTAGCTGAAATAGGTTATAAATCCTTTAGATTAAAAATTTTATTTAAATATCTATAAAGAGAGAAAACTCCATCAAGCGTTGTTCCATACTTCCTCGTGCTTAATTTGGATCATTTGACATAATTAATTGAATTTTGATTTTAAAAAATCAACTAAAGGTTTTGATTTGTCTTTTTAAAACTCTACTTTAATATTCCCACTTAAAATCATAAGCAATTTGCTCAGAAGACCCGATCCGGCTTTGTGGATTTTGGTTGTAATTTAACAATATTTAATTCTATTTATGAATTAATTTAAGCAAAGGGATAGATAATATGACAGGTAGTTGATTGGGAAGAGAGGAATCTACGTGAAAATCTTTAAAAAGGGATTTAATCAGAAGATTTATATCACATATAATCTATGGCTTATACTAGCTCTTTTGTCATTGTATGGGAATTTTGCACAAATATATCCAGTGCTGCTGCAAGGGAAGTCTTCTTAATTGTATATTGTTTTCTTGTATTCAAATTATTTAATGTAACTTTTTATTAATACCTGTATACTTAATTTTGTTCCTTTAAATCTATAATTGTTTTAATTTCCTTTTTAGACTCAAAGTATATATAAGTAATGTGATTAATAGAACTATTTGTTCATTGTGCTATTACGATTCGCTTACAAAAATAGATTTTTATTAAAAGATCACTGCAATATTCATAATGATAATAATACTATTTAATTAGTTCTATAAAAAATTGTCCTTTTTCTACATTTTATGTTTATCTTTAGTGTAGGATTTCTTTTATCTCTAAGCATATTTTTTTAAAAAATATTACGTTTCATTTTCATGCTTCAACTAGAATTAAAAAGAATGCCACATTCATTCCCCTAGAACAGGGATGTCCAATCCATGGGCCCCCATGTGGCCCGCCTTGAATAATTTTGCGGCCCGCGAGTTCCTTTACAACTTTTGAAAATTCGACTATTTTGTACAATATTTTCTGTTTAAAAAGTGGGTTTTTTTGTAAAAAATAAATACCATTACTGTTATTATTTTCTCTCTCTCTCTCTGCTTCTGTTCCTTCGAATCTCTTTCTTTTTTTCTAAATTGAAATTTATCAAACATAAATCGAGCTCAAACTTAACATACGAATATCTGCAACATCAATTACGATACGCAAATACACATACATTGCGATCGACTTGCAAAAGCTAGTGAAATAGTTGAGAAACAGATGTCTCACTAATTAAATAAATTAAACATTATTTGACCATTGCATTATTATTATCATACTATCTATGTTTGTATACATGAAAAACAATGAAAACAGTAATATATCAATCTGTTTTAAATTTTCACTCCAACAAATGTTTGTAATGGATCCAAATCTAATATAAAGATACATATTTTTATATGCGGCCCGCGGGATTGTAAAGTTTTTCCGAAGTGGCCCGCGAGGTCATTTGGGTTGGCCACCCCTACCCTAAAAAGAGGTAAGGGGGAGAGCTCCACTTAGATCGAAGCTAGGAACTTTACTTTTACTTTTATTGGTGTGGGGGGGACTACCGGGTTCATAGTGGCAGGGGGATACCTCCTTTCCTTTTTAGGGGTATGTATGTCCGAATGAAGACGAAAAAAGCCAAATGAGCGTTTCCTTCCCGATCGTGAGGTTCATTCATGTTCACTCTCCGGCAAATCACGCCAATAGAATTTATCACTTCAAAAAACTTTAAAAGCTCGATATTTAAATATTTTTTAAAAAGTTATGGCGGGCCGCAACTTATGTATCGGTGGGCCTCGTGTTTGACATGCCTGGTGTAAATGGTAGGATGCGAATATGGAGAAAATAGAATGAAAGTATGAACTCCATCTACATTACCACTATATAAACGGGTGAAAGGAATATATTATAATACGGGGAAAGTATTCTTGGCATTGCATGAGTCCTTGAATTCATTTGGAATAACGTTTGAATGGCCAAGGGTATTTATGTGTTATCATAGACAAAGCACCCTGCCTGAGATGGATATATTTAGTAGGATAATGCTCTCTGTTATATAGCTAGCGTTGTCTTCAGATGGTTCAAAGTGCATGACAGAAAATTTACCTTCCTTAGTTGGCATGCACAATCACCAGATCTCAATTCAATTTAAAATATGTGCAATGAGATAAAACGACGCATCTAGCTGCTGCATCCAGTTCCATTCAATCTGAAAGCATTGAAAAGTGCAATTCATTGGATATCGTCTCAAATTCCTCTTACCAACTATCAACAACTCGTAGAGTTCTTGAAGAATTTATTCAATATTAAAAGCAAAACTTGGTCCAATATTGTATTGAAAAGGTGGACATGACAATTTGGTCACTCAGTATATATGAGAAACTCAGTGGTCGAGTAGTAGCTTATCGCGTTTTTACACCACAGGTCCGGGTCCTATTCCCGGGCCGGACAAGGTCGACTCGGCCTTTTATCTCTACTGTAGTTGGTCGACAAATGAGTATCAAGTTGCTTGGGGACTGAAACTGGGGGTTTCGCTTCAGACTGATCACATAATTGGGACATCTGCTCATACACCTCAGCACTCAATGGTCACGTATACTGGGATGGGCACAGTAAACCCTGGCCCCATGGGCTGTGGGGACACTGAATTTGAGTTTGAGTATATATATATCTATCTATATATATATATATTTCAAAACAATTTTTATGAGAGTATTAGAAATCCACAGTTATTTGACATTATCACCACACGACAAAAGCTTAGGTTGGTATTTTAAAAAGAGCTATGAAATTCTAAACTAATTCTTAATCTTATAAAATCTATGCAACTTCCATAAAATCATCTAAGAAGTGCTGTGATGTATTTGTACCATCGATAAACATATTTGATATTGCTTTTGAATTTGTTGAAACGAGCTTCAATAAAATTTGACGCATTTTGAAATAGTGAAAACATTAAATATGCAAATAACTGCATAAAAGTGAATCAATACTTCACAAACTGTAAAAATAAAAATATTTTTGATTTAATTTACGCCGCACTCTTAGTCAAGAAGCACGCTATGGATGCGGTAACCTTGAAGTCAAGGGAATGGACTGGCTGGCGTGTCGTGAGTTTGAGCCACTGAAGACCTGCAATGTAGGCTGCGATGCACGTTAAATTCGTCGAGGCTCAAAGGTCCTCTCTTTGGTGTGCTGCGGAAGTTAGGGGAGGGGTCTCCATCACTTGAAAATGGTTCAAAATTACGAGGTTCGTCGCAAAAAGCCCTCTTGTAGCTGAACAGTGCGGCGTTAATATTCACTCACTCTTAGGGACACAGTCAAGAGAACGACACTGGAGCTGGTACCCTCCTCCCCTAGCTACCACATCACACCAACAGGAGGGCGTTTCAGCTCTCGACAGATTTAACGTGCATCGCTCCCCTACTTGGCGGGTCTTTAGGGGGTACAGGTCTTAAACTCGTGACATGCCAGCCAGGATCCAATATCTTGATCGCTAGGCTACCGAGGCCACGTACTAGAATTCGAACTGGTGACTGGGAAACTCCAGCCAGAAATTGGTGACCACGGCTACTAGGCTACCGAGACTATAAAAGCATTATCCATATAAAATCCTTAACAATTATATGAATATTATAGAACGGTGGTCCCCAAGTCCTGGATCACATTTCATCGGGTCACCCTAAGTACATTAAATTATTTGCATTTGATTATTGAGGTGTATTCCTCTCGGTTTTGTGCAACTTTCCATGAAATCAATTTATATTCCATATTAAATCACTTAATATTCAATTTTTGGTGCAACTGTATTTTATTCTGAAGTTATAGTTGAATACAGTTAAGTTTAAATTAGTATATTCAAATTATCTAATATAAACAAACAACGTCCCACTCAGCGGGTCGCAGTAAAGTTATCAAATGTTGACTGGTCCACAACGATTTATCGGAAGGAAGGTTCGTTCTGGGTAACTTCCGTTCCGAACGAATGCGAGTACTTAACTGATCACGCCAAGACGACCGTCTTCGCGTGATGCTCATACTATTTCATATACACCGCCATAGATTAAAAGGTTGATCTTTCTTTAACACCAAAATTTCATCAAAATAAGTTAAACCATCATTAATTATATGAATTCTTTTAAAACACAATATTTATATCGATTTAAAACGATTACTATCAAGTTTTTAATCCACACTTATTTCGAGAGATTAAATCTCAAATATCTCTAAAAGGAATCAGAATGAATAAATACCTTCCACAACAGTATTTACATCTGCTTCATTAAAAAGAAAATGGGAAGTGCATGCCTTATTTTCCTTGCCCATTGAAAAGAGCCCAGAATGTTTTAAAACTATCTTAATCGCGCCAGCGGAAGCGGCTCCACGAGGAGTCGTTAAAAATGAAATGCACGAAGTGGATTCAATTGGAAAAGTCGACGGCTTTCCGTTAAGTAACTGCTGTATTCTGCCTCAGGGAATGGATTTCGTGTTTATTTTAAATTCAATAGAGATGCGGGGGGATGTCATTTGCTTTAGTGCCAAAGAGTCTACGCGGGCTTTATTTCCTCCTCTTTTCTGCATTTCGAATAAATGGTGCTTAGTGTTTCTGATAGTATCAGAAGGGATTCAACATTCTATCTCATGTTCAATTCCGAAAGTGAAAATGAAAAATACTGGAAAAGATTTTCCTGTCAATAGGGGTGAATTTAAGGAGGGCGCACGCCCAGGGGCTCTGATTTCTAAGGCATCTCTCTTAACATCCACTTCACGCCGCTTTCAATAAAAAATATATAGTTCATGTAAAAAAATGTAAATAAATATGAGAAACTATGAGGCCCTAAAATGTGGTATTGTATTTTAAAATATGATCAAGATGCATTTTATTTTCCCTTTCTTCCTTTTAAGGGGTCTAATACAGCGTTTTTCGCACTGTGGGAGCCCCCTTTATCAAAAAGTCAAAAATAAAAGATTTAAAAAAACTATAAATTTACTGAAAAGAAGCAAAACAAAATACCTTTTGACACTGACATACGATTAATATACTTATAAATATATCAGTACTTCAAAAGGTGTTCGATAATTAATTTATCAATACTAATATAAGAGAGAGAGGCTGCACATACAATTATGCACCCTTATATCAGATTAGGAAACAAAAAAACATTTAATGGAGTGAAAATCTTATACAGAATAAATTATTGTTATAGTTTTCATTATTTTTCATGTATACAGACATAGATAGTATAATAATGCAATGATCAAATAATGTTTAAAATATTACTCTCTCTCGCCATTTTCCTGAAAATTAGGGTGTTCCTTTTGAAAAAATTGATCTTTCGTTATTCATTGTTAAAATCTGATTATGCTGTGATTCGCAAACGATTAAGTATACATTGCCCTTTATCTCAACCATCCTGAATATTAGTTTAAACTTTAAATAACATCTTTGCCTGCTTTTGCTTTTCTTGGGCACTCCAAACTGAAAAGGAGGAGAAATGAAAGCCGTACACACAGAGAATCAATCATGTATCATTCATAGTAAAGGATATGCATAATACAATTCGGAATTTAATAAAAAAAAGTAATTTATTTTAGTAAAATCAAATGTAACTGTTTGATAAAATATAAATCTATTTTAATCTAAAGGACATTTCTATTACCAAAAAGCATTTATTTTAAAACAAGAGCAGGTAACAAGCAAATACATTGTAGATTTTTATATATATATATATATATATATATATATATATATATATATATATATAATATAAACCAAAACATAAAAATACACATATAGTTAGAACCTAAGATAACTATACTAAATAGGAAGAAATATAGGCACAGTAGTACAATAACAAACTCCTGGCCTTAGGAACCAAGATTGCAGATTTATACAAGTTTTAGGACCAGGAGTTTGTTATTGTACTACTGTGTCTATTTCTTCCTATTTAGTATAGTTATCTTAGGTTCTAACTATCTGTGTATTTTTATGTGTTTTGGATTATATATACTTTTATATTTGTGGCTGCATTGCGCCTAAATATAGAAGAACTTCATAAATTACTATTGTCTTTCCATTATATATATATATATATATATATATATATATATATATGGATAATTAAATTAGATTAAAAATTAAATTCCCTATCTTGCACTTAACTCATATTTTTCATTTTATCTTTGAGTATGAAACTAATCACCCATTTATTTCTTCCGAACATATGGCTTAGCCAATAAACATGTCGATTCCAGGTCTCTAGATTTAATAGCCCTATATGTCAGCATTAACTTTGAAGTACAATCATAAAATCCGCGATACTTACCCCATGTCTTAAGTGCTAACCCTCCCCCTTCCCACTTAAAACACACCGAGCCGTGTTTTTTCCTCCCTGCTCTTAGCGTCAGAAGATATGTATTTTTTCTAGAATAAAGGCTCTGGCTCAAAACATGTCAGAATAAAACCCGGTAGGATTCTATCTGTGAGGAATCTTAATGTAAAACTAATTTTAATAGTAAAATAATTTTAAAATAAAAACGACGCCTACGACTGTAATAAATGATGTAGAGAATTTGATGGAACTTCGACGGCACTTTTCATATCTTTTCTGAAGACATCAGGTTGCCGGAATTGAAATGAATACTCTATGGTACGGGAAAAGAAGAAACTTGCTCTCAACACCGGGAAGAACGCAGTCTTTACCGCCGAACGATTATTCTGTCTTTGCTTAAGAGGCCAGATTATCGCGAATGAAAGAAACAACGTTCTAATGGCGAACAAAAAAAGAAGAGAAGAGTGAATCCCCTATCTCCCCCGTGAAGAAAGACGTAGCTCCTTCCACCAGAGAAAAAAAACCTTCGTCTCCGGAAAGCCTGTACAGTAATGCCGTGAATTTGACCAACATCGAAAAGAAAAAAAAATTACTAGTGCAAATCAAAGGGCAAAAACATGTGGATTACCGTTCACCAAAAATTTCTGCCGTTAAGGAAGGTCAGTGAAATAAATATATTTTATTTTAGTTACATTAAAATGACTGAGTTTTGCTGAACAAAACATTAAGAAGAAGAATATAAATATGATATGAATGATATTTTTAACTTTTATAATATAGTTGTGTTAAATGAGATATTCTTTATATTTTAATTGAGAAAGCAGAGTGTATGTGTTTTATTATACAAAATTTTCAGGAAATTTTAATATACTTATCATAATTGTATCTTAAGATGTCGAATGAGTTAACATTTATGATAGAAATTGGTGTTTTAAAGGTGAAAGGTATAAATTAAGTTTTTAGAAAAATGACTAATGTACTAATACTAGTAATATTGATTTTTATAAGAAACAAAAGAAAAGTCACGTTGCATTCATTTTATCCACTGAATTTTATTGTTTTGTTAATTATTTTATTCAGCAGTAACCTTATTGCATGTTATTTAATTTTTCTCTCTCTCTTTGAAATTGTGTGTTTTGATATACCGGCCGTATATCAAGATTCACTATTTCTCGAAATTTTCCTTACCTAAATTTAAAATTAATTTAATAATTTGAAGCTCTTATTTTTGGATATTATACAGTGGATAAGGGAGAATGCAATCATTACAATTTTGTATATGTCTTGAAACATTAAAAGGACAAATGTGTTTAGTTTGGTATGTACACCTCTTTGTTTTTTTATTAGCATCCCTGAACATCTGTGATTTGATCACGCAGATTTCTCATAGAGATGTGTTCAAAATTAAGTAGTGTGATACAGTTTATATTAGTGAATGTGTGATGTAAGAGAAAGTCAAGAATTTCGTTCATGAAACAAATATTTAGAAGGTTACGGAAAGATTCAAAATATTGTATGCGATATTGTTAATTTACAGTGAATATTTTGAAAATTTTACATAAATGCTAAAGGTGATAATCGAAAAGAGTCCACATTTCCGACTCACAATTATTTAAAGAGCTCTTTTATTCTTATAATAATTTTTATATTCTTATATTTTATAACGCATATGAAATAAAATATTGTTTATTGTGTTGAATAGTGCATATAAGTTGTTGTATACACAGTTTTCATATTATTAATAATTTCATTTTATTAGTGTCTATATTTTTTTGTCTTTTTAAAAAATGTATTTTATATATGCAAAATTTTGTGTAGCACTATAAGGTATTACTACGATGGCGCCAGAGTAGATTTTTATACAAAACTATTATTTTAATATTTATATGATATTTTTTTTATATTTACTATCTTAATGTTTGATAAGATATTATTTTCCAATATGATTTTTTTTAAAAACATTACCTGCTAGCTATAATACGAATCTATTATTATGAAGGAATAGGAGGAAACACGAGCTCTTATTCCAGACGTGGAATAGATTTGAACAAGCTAATCTACAGTTATATGTACGGAAATTCATTTTTATTAATTAATATTTTGGAAGTGTTATTACTATGTTTGTTGTTGTAGTTTCGTTTATTTTAGAGCATTTTGTGATTTCTGTTTTCCTATTACTTAAATATTTCTACTATCTGTAATACGTGTTTCCAAATAATGTTATGTACTGTTTTGTTTTTGTTGAAAATTGATTAATTTTGTAAAGAAAATCACGCCATGACTCCCTTTTAAAATTGAGGGGGGGAATGTAAGGATAATTAAACTAGATTAAAAATTAAATTCCCTATCTAGCACTTAAGTCATATTTTTCATTTTATCTTTAAGTATGAAACTAATCACCCATTTATTTCTTCCGAACATATGGCCTAGCCAATAAACATGTCTAATTCCAGATCGTTAGATTTAATTGCCCTATATGTCAGCATTAAATTTCAAATACAATCATAAAATCCGCGATACTTACCCCATAGGAGTTTTAAGTGCTCCCCCCTCCCCACTTAAAACACACCGTGGCGAGTTTTTTCCTCTTTGCTCTTAGCTCCTTGCTTGTACTTTTTCTAGAATAAAGACCTTTTTAAAAACTAAGTCTGATTCTGGCTCAAAACCTGTCATATATATATATATATATATATATATATATATATATATATATATATATATATATATATATACAGTCGATTCTCGATAATTCAAACTTTCGATAATACGAACCTCTTGCCAATTCGAAGTATGTGCTCAGCCCCTAGAAAAACTCTTGATATTTCGAACTAAAACCGTACGTTTTGGTACTCTCAATATTTCGAAGTAAAATTTGTGGTTGGCCAGACTACAACACGCTATAATTCGAAGTTATTCTATAAAACTCTCGAACCTTTAATATTATGAAGTTAGATTCACTTCCTGTACCTAATTATCCCACGAGCGGTTTTTTTACTGAACTTATTTTCAGTCCAAATTGTGCATGTTGATAGAATAACTATGTTTTTTTAGAGGTATAGAACTTTAAATTGCAATAAAACAACGATGTATTATTCGATTGACATGAATTTTTTTTATTCGAAAGATAATCTTGTGGCATTACATTTTAAATATGATCAAGCAAGGCGTAGATTCGTCGAATGGGCCCAAAAGGAGATTGCCGTTGTTCCCGATTTTCATAAGCGAATTTTGTTTAGCGATGAAGCGCACTTCTGGTTGAATGGCTACGTCAACAAACAAAACTGCCGCATTTGGAGTGAAGCTAATGCACAAGTGTATGTCGAAACACCGTTACATCCAGAAAAACTGACTGTTTGGTGCGCTTT
Source organism: Trichonephila clavipes (assembly GCA_019973935.1). Classification (NCBI taxonomy): domain Eukaryota; kingdom Metazoa; phylum Arthropoda; class Arachnida; order Araneae; family Nephilidae; genus Trichonephila; species Trichonephila clavipes. Next base: position 530,338 of record BMAU01020615.1, read on the forward strand.
ATGGGCTGGTGGAATCATTGGTCCGTACTTCTTCAAAAACGATGAAGGCCACAACGTTACAGTCAATGGTGATCGGTATAGAGCCCTGATTACTAACTTTTTCATTCCTGAATTGAATAATCATAATGTCCAGGAGCTGTGGTTCCAACAAGACGGCGCAACATGTCACACAGCTCGTGCCACAATCGATTTATTGAAAGAATTGTTTGGTGACCGCCTAATTTCACGTTTTGGACCTGTGAATTGGCCTCCAAGATCTTGTGATTTAACACCGCTAGACTATTTTCTGTGGGGCTATGTAAACTCATTGGTCTATGCGGATAAGCCACAAACGCTTGACCATTTGGAAGACAACATTCGCCGTGTTATTGCCGATATACGGCCACAAATGTTGGAAAAAGTCATCGAAAATTGGACGTCCAGATTGGACTACATCCTAGCCAGTCGTGGCAGTCCTATGCCAGAAATCATATTTAAAATGTAATGCCACAAGATTATCTTTCGAATAAAAAAAAATTCATATCAATCGAATTATACATCGTTGTTTTATTGCAATTTAAAATTCTATACCTCTAAAAAAAACACCCTTTATATTCATCCTCCCCTAAAGTCATCAGCAGCCTGGTGGTGTACTGGTGGGCCGCGCTTCGTACAGGCTGTACAGGTTTACCCATCCCCACGGAAAAGTGCATTGAATGGCTCGCTGTCCGGTAACGGGATTTGAGACTGGTGCACATAAAACATACCCGTCGCTAAAGGGTTAATATTGAGTCATTTTTCAACTTGTTATGGGAAAATCAAAGATAAAAGTAAATATGTGTAATTGTTAATTTATTTGCTACACAAGCTTTTTTTATAAAATTGATTTAAATCACTGTTATTTAACAGGTAGCTATTCAGATACTTATTTTTAATTTTCATAATTTTTCTCTTACTTCTGTTTATTCAATATCTCTTGATCCACAAACAATCTTTGTGACGACAAATTATGTTTCGGCACAGAGTCCAAAATTCCCGTAAAAATTATATAACGGTGAATAGTGAGTAGCATAAAAGGAAATTCTGTGTTAACACATGTAGAGTTTTATAGAATAGTATCTGGTATATCCGTCCTTCACAGCGGTGAATTGAAAAAATTAAACAACACAGATTGAAGGAAAAAGAAGTTTTTAATGAGTTAAACAAACAAAAAAAAAGGTTTTTGCATACCTCAGCTGGACAAAAAAAAACATATTTATTAAATTTTAAGTCTGTATATCTAATAGCTAATAAAAAGTTGTTTTTTTTTATTTATTACTCCCCGTAACTGTCTTGTTGGTTGATTTTTGAAAACACCTTCCTAAGCTGATCTCTGTTCAGCAAAAGTAACACATTGTTACACATTTCGTGTACTGAACGATTAAAATAGTGTAAATAATTTATGTCTGGATATGAAATACGTTAATATTACTTTCTGTTGTATTTATTTTAAATTGTAATTGTAATAATCGCAATGCCGTTCCTTATATTATAATGGCGATTCAATAGATGCATAGCGAAATATGTTAGCAATAGAGCCAAGTTGGCTTCGTTTCTGTCGACCATGTAGAAAACTTGGCGATTAATTGAACGGTGCATAAGTTTATATGTCTTAGCGCCACCTGGTGTGAAGCTGCAACAAAGATAATAAAAATCTTCTTCAGAAAGGAATACATATACATGCCAATTTTCATAGTGATCGGTTGAACGGTTTTGGAGTTTCATATATGCAACCATATATTTTTATATATATAGAAGTGTGTAGCGGGGGGGGCCTATCCGCGAACCTCTAACTAATCGTCTTGGGATAAATTGATTTCTTTTAAATGTTATTCTATTTAAAACTTTCTCTCGAAGAAGAAGATTTGGTTATGCATATTTAAGCATTGACTTTAAGGTACGTGAATTTAGTGGAAAGTAGTCGAAAGTTAGTCGACGATTAATTGCTGAATGATCAAAGATTCTTAATTGATTATTTAGTCAATATAAATTAGAATTGGATAATAACTGAGAAGGGAATTATGGTAATTTAGACCGTAGCGTTCTAATAGTAAGTTGACTGAACTCTACTCAAATATTGCCGCACGCATAAGTCCCGATACCAAGTCCCGATAGCCGAGTTGGCAGAGCGTTGGACTGAACTTCCTCAGGTCTCGGGTTCGAATCCCGGCCCGGCAGATTTATCCAAAGACTGGAATTTTGTTCTCGTTTTTAATGTATTGTTTCTCTAGGTTCTAGATGAATCCAGATCATTCTTTAGAGTGCATACTGGGTATTTCTCGAATATTCCGAAGTGTATAAAAGCAGAGTTCATCGCCAGTTGGGCATGTTCTCAGTCCAGTGATGTATCGAGCTCCCAGCGTTAGAATAAATCTAATTGTTTGTTTAATTGAACTGTGTACTTCTTTCGAACTCCGTGACAAGTTTGGTGGAGGCGCGGGGTACAATTACGTCAAACGTGGATAATAGCGACAACCTTCGCAGGAGCCTCCGGTTAAGAGGATTATCCCCCGAATTCGGACTGTTAAAAGAAAATAGTAGGAAAAGGACAAAAATGCCGACCGAGCAAGAAGCCAAGCCCGCTGTAGTAACACCTTCATTACAGCAATGGAGGAGCCCATCGACCTTCCGAGGAGCGCCTGGGGAAGACCCTCTCAAATGGCTTAAAGAGTACGATCGAGTAGCCAACTTTAACAAGTGGGATGACATGATGTGCCTGGCTAACGTTTATTTCTTTCTTGACGGTACTGCGAGACAGTGGTATGTCAACAACGAAGACGCCTTAGATTCCTGGGAAGCGTTTAAAAATGGACTAAGTGGACTTTTCGGTGACCGTCAAAGATATACCAGAAGGGCAGAAGAACAACTAAAATGCCGAGCCCAGCGTTCAGGCGAGAGTACACAGTCCTACATACAAGGTGTATTAGGACTTTGCCAAGAGGTAAATCCTCTGATGAAAGAAGACGAAAAAAGTGTCACACCTAATGAAAGGTGTTGCTGAGGATATTTATCAGGCCCTGTTGACGAGAGAAATCAACGACACAGCAAGTTTTATCAAATGGTACAACTATATTGAAGATATGAAGCAGAAGAGAGTTGGTCGACCGAAATTTGAAAGGCTTCCAAACGTCGTACCGGTTGCATCCCTGACGGATGAGACTGATTTGGTCTCTCTTATTCGCACAATCGTACGAGAAGAAGTCCATCGACTAGTTAACCAGACGCAAGAATCTTTGGACTCCGATCCCCAATCCTTAGAAGAGATCGTTCAAGACGAAGTCGAAAGGGTTTTGGCCCCAGTATCAACAAAACCTACAGAAACTAGACCACGACCAACATACGCCGCTGTAACCAGGAAATACAGAGCTCCTGTTCAGAAATTCCCACCTGAACCAAGAAAAACAGATGTGTGGAGAACGGCTGACAACAGACCTGTTTGTTTCCACTGCGGACGTCCTGGACATGTTATGCGCTACTGCCGAGAGAAAGGCTGTCTTTGACACCTCTCGAAACCGCCGACGGAACTTCGACGACGTTGGCACTGAAGAAGAAATACGCCGACCAAACTCTTCTCGCCGTTTTACGCCAAGTCCACGAGAGGCCGATCCCCAATACGTCGTTACAGATCCCCGTCGCCATATCGCCGATCCAGTCAGTCGCCAGGCCGTAGGAGCGAGGAAAACTAAAGAGAGCGACCTTCCAAGGAGGTGAGGCCGCGTGTACTGGAAATCCTCCGTCGACCGCCAAGATGACTGGTAACCAACTAGACGTAATAATAGATAAGAAGCCGATACGTGCTCTAGTAGATTCTGGGGCATCGTTTTCTGTCATATCCGATAAGTATCGCCGATTTTTAAAGAAAGTTCTGTTTGCTGATGCCAAGAGCGTTATGCTGAAAGTTGCGGATGGAAATTTTGTTCGGCCGATAGGGAAATGTGTTTTACGTGTCCGTATAAACAATCGAGAACTGCCTTTTGAATTTATTGTTTTATCCCATTGTAGCCATGACGTCATCCTAGGATGGGACTTTTTAGAGGCGTCTCAAGCCGTTATAGACTGTGGACAAAATGAACTTGTTCTAGAAGACATCTGTCGAGACTCCACAGCGCCTGACGCCTGGAATTTGTATGCCACCAGAGACTATACACTTAAGCCGCATTCTTTAAATAGAATAACAGTATCAGGATATCAAATCCGAGGAGACATAAATGTAGTTCTAGACGGCAGCAAACATTTGCTCTTCGAGAAAAATATTGCTACACCGTCCATGGTATCCACATATCGTAACGGAAAAAGTGATGTCTGGGTTACCAACCTGCAGTTCCGAAACCAAATCATCCCTAGAGGAATGTGCATAGGCCAAGCTGAACCACTAAATGAAGGGCATCTATGTGTTATTTCCGACACATCGGGTTGCTTGATGACCAGCAAGAAACTTCGAGTCACGGATGAATTGTTCGTTAATGATGTCACCCGAGTTAAGTGACGAACAGAGAAACAAGCTATCCGAACTACTCCGGAAATTTTCTGGGCTTTTCACGAAGACCGACAAGTCGACAGCCGCGAAGACGAATGTGAAACACAGGATTTTTACTGGTGATCATGCTCCAATCAACCAACGAGCCTACAGAGTCTCGCCGACTGAAAGACGCATCATTCATGAAGAGGTTCAGAAAATGCTTGATGAAGGTATCGTCCAACCCTCTGAAAGTCCTTGGTCATCACCCGTTGTGCTCGTAAGAAAAAAGACGGTAGTTGGCGTTTTTGCGTCGATTATCGCAAGTTGAATAGCGTCACGAAAAAGACGTTTATCCTCTGCCTCGTATTGACGATACGCTCGACTGTCTGAAAGGTGCCAAGTTCTTTTCTTCCATGGATCTCCGATCTGGTTATTGGCAAATAGAAATAGACGAAGCGGATCGTGAAAAGACGGCATTTATTACCCCCGAAGGCTTATACGAGTTTAAAGTCATGCCGTTTGGTCTCTGTAATGCACCTGCGACCTTCGAGAGAATGATGGACAATTTGCTACGCAATTTTAAATGGACTATGTGTCTTTGTTACCTAGATGACATAATAGTGTTCTCAGAAACTTTTGAAGACCATCTTATACGATTAAGACTTGTTCTAAAATGTCTTCAGGAAGCTGGTCTTAAATTAAATTCAAAGAAGTGTCTTTTTGCTGCCCAAGAAGTAAAGATTCTAGGCCATCATGTATCTAGTAATGGCGTTCGTCCCGATCCCGACAAAATAAAAGCCGTAAGAAATTTTCCCACCCAAAGAATATACATGACATACGAAGTTTTCTTGGCCTTTGTTCATACTTTAGAAGATTTATTAAAGGTTTCTGTTATCTCGCCGAACCTTTGCAGTCGTTGCTGAAAAGTGGCGTGGAGTTTCATTGGGGTCCTGAAGAGGTGGAAGCATTTAACAGTCTTAAGAAAGCACTTACTTCGGATCCAGTATTGGGGATGTACGACGAAAGAGCTTCTACAGAAATCCATACTGATGCAAGCGGGTACGGTATCAGAGCTGTCCTAGTACAAATTCAGAATAATGTCGAGAAAGTTATAGCATACGCTTCTAGAACTCTGACAAAAGCCGAAAAGAATTATTCCACCACAGAAAGGGAATGTCTTGCCATCGTATGGGCTACCAACAAATTCCGGCCGTACATATTCGGAAAACACTTTACTGTTGTAACTGACCATCATTCCTTGTGCTGGCTCATGAATTTAAAGGATCCTTCAGGAAGGCTTGCCAGATGGGCCCTCCGACTTCAAGAGCATGATTTTGACGTAAAATATAAAACCGGTAAGAAGCATAGTGACGCCGACGCTCTTTCGAGAAATCCAGTGGAAGAGGAAACGGAAACACCAGACAAATTTTTAGCAGTCACGACGAGTATGAACCTTGCGATGGAACAGAAAAAAGATCAAGACCTTGCGAAATTAAAACTTTTGAGCAACTCATCCAAAAACGAAGAATTCAGATTCATCGACGGTATCCTTTGCAGGAAGAATTTTGATCCAGATGGAAAGTTGTGGTTACCAGTCATTCCTAAACATCTACGAGCAGACATACTAAGGCACTTTCATGACGCCCCCACCGCAGGACACCTTGGTTTCGCGAAAACTTATGACAGGATTCGCAAGAGATTTTACTGGCCGGGAATGTACCGAAATGTCGTTCGGTATGTCATGCATTGTCGGGAGTGCCAAAGGAGAAAATCCGTTCCTCAACGACCACCTGGACGTTTAGTTCCCATCCCTCCAGCTATAGCTCCTTTCCATCGCATTGGAATTGATCTCCTTGGGAGATTTCCAAAGTCTGCTCATGGAAACAAATGGATAATAGTCTGCACGGATTACTCAACGCGATATGCAATAACAAAAGCCTTGCCGACAGCCGAAGTCGACGAAATAGCGAAGTTCTTACTTGAAGAAATTGTCCTCAGGCATGGAGCTCCTCGAGTAATCATCACAGATCGTGGAGCCGTCTTTCGATCCAGACTTGTTTCCTCTCTCGTCGACTTGTGTAACATTGATCATCGTTTCACAACGGCGTATCATCCCCAAACAAATGGACTGACGGAGCGCTTCAATAAGACCTTGGCCGACATGTTGTCAATGTATGTGGATGTAGAGCAGAAAAATTGGGATGAAATTCTACCATTTGTAACCTTCGCTTATAATACCGCTAAGCAAGAGCCCACAGGTTTTACGCCGTTCTATTTACTTCATGGTCGTGAAGCGGAAACGACACTAGATACAATGCTACCATTCTGTCCTAACGATTTTGATGACAATAACATCACCAAGATAGCAGCCAGAGCCGAAGAATCACGACAGCTAGCCCGAGTGCACACTCTGAGAGCTCAAGACAAAGATCGTCGACGTTACGATTCCAAACACCAAATGGTATCCTACGCTCCCGGAGATCTCGTATGGATTTATACTCCAGTTAGAAAAGTCGGTCTCTCCGAAAAACTCTTAAGAAGGTATTTCGGACCGTATCAGGTGCTACGCCGTTCATCAGCCGTGACTTACGCAGTACAAGATTTTGATCCTGCTTCACGAAAAAGAAAACTAAGAGAAGTTGTCCATGTACTGCGTATGAAACCGTACCATGATCCCGCCGAGCAAATCGAAACCGAGGATATTCCTCCCAAAGAATCATACAAAGGACCCATCACTCGTTCCAGAATAAAGACCCTTGAACAAAATGACAGCGGGGCGCTGTCTTCTTTTTCGAGGGGAGCAATGCCGCACGCATAAGTCCCGATACCAAGTCCCGATAGCCGAGTTGGCAGAGCGTTGGACTGAACTTTCTCGGGTTCGAATCCCGGCCCCGGCAGATTTATCCAAAGACTGGAATTTTGTTCTCGTTTTTAATGTATTGTTTCTCTAGGTTCTAGATGAATCCAGATCATTCTTTAGAGTGCATACTGGGTATTTCTCGAATATTCCGAAGTGTATAAAAGCAGAGTTCATCGCCAGTTGGGCATGTTCTCAGTCCAGTGTTGTATCGAGCTCCCAGCGTTAGAATAAATCTAATTGTTTGTTTAATTGAACTGTGTACTTCTTTCGAACTCCGTGACAATATTAAGTATTCTTTTTGGCGTGTAATTTTTACTATACTTAGTAATGGTGTGCATTTTCTCTGCCCTGGGTTGTTAATTTAAGTGAAAGAACAATACATTAGATTATGTGGCTAATATTTCTTCTAATCCTCCCGCACCGATAAACGTGCGTTTATCACAAGTATATTCACTGCATTTGCTTCAAAATTTGTTAAAATTTCTTGCACAATATGCTTGATGACGGAGAGTATGATTGTAATCAGAACAGCGAAGCGTGATAATTCCGCTCCTCTGGTATCTCCTCGAATCCGTATGCAGTTGTGGGAGTCGCAGTTATCACAAGAATAAATTCACATCTCAGTTTTACAAATTTCATTTTTTAGTTCTATAACTTGATTTATGGCGGAAAGAATTTCTCATCTACCGTTAAATCTGGCGCGCATCTGTAATTTCAAAAAGCTGCATTTTATAATTTTTATATTCCCCTTTTTCAAGAAGAAACCTGAGCGTGGTGCTCTTATGTTTTGAAGTCATTTATTTGAGGTATTATTCCAAGCTTTAGAAAAAAGCAGTAGATTTCTAGAACTACAACCCTTTACGTTCACAAGGAATGTCATTTATTTTAAATAAACAATATTACGATATATATAAAAGTTTATTTTTTCTATGTTCATCTCTTTTTTATTTTTAGTTTTTAGTACTCTCATTTTTATACCAGGGGGTATAACGTGCAACTATAGATTTCTATCTTCTTTTTGTTATTATTATATTTACATTTAAATAGTAAGCGTTATATGCCAGATTTAAATGTCGATGGTCCTATCTCCCCCAAAAGAATAAGATTACATAAAAACTGTGTGTGTGTGAATTGTATGATCCCCTCCAATATATTCTTCCTAAATTTTTAATTCAGTTGACTCCTAGAACCGTTTTGCTGACGGAACACTGGACAAGCTTGGCTCATGAATTGCTTACAAATCTTTCTCAAGCCTTCCATTAGTAATAAACCTCATTCACTATTTCACATTTCCCTATATATAATCTTTCTCATTCTTTATATATCATACACTTGTTCTATTAAAAGGTTGAAGAGGTAGACTTGCTACAGCGCATCACTTATTACACATGATTTACACTTTTTTATTATACGTGATTTGTTTATATACTTAGAAGGATTTTACGCGTGCCAAATATTCATTAGGAATATAGTCTTGAGCAGATTCTCAGATTTCCGAAGTAACAAAAATATACATTTATTATTTTACATCAAGAGAGAAACAATACTTGTTAATGGTGAGATAAATTCTAAGATCAGTGTTTAGAATTACATTGATATTATTACTGCTGCAACTACAAATTTGTCTGAAAGTGTCTCAATTGTAGAGTAGTTTCGAATGATATTTAAATTATTATGAACACCATCCCTTACATTGTTATGACGTTTCAATGGAAACAGTGAATTATTAGAGATATAGCCAAGTTGGCATGATTGGAAAAGTGTGTGACGTCATGACCCATGTTCGAGAAAGCACTGGAAGGTAGCCGAGCACACAATAAATCCAGACGGTTGCTTTCAGAAACTGAGTGAGTTCTGCTTTAGCTGTTGAAGTGTTCATTTCAATGTGTCTGCCAATGATCGAGTAGTAATTTATGAATAGTCTTGACGCACCCGTATTTTTATACACTGATAATAAGGGAGCGAGTGAATATTAAAGTCTCACTATTCAGCTACATGAGGGCTTTTGGCGTCTGACGTCGTAATTTTGAACCATGGTCAAGTGACGAGGACGACATCTGAGCTGGTATCCCCATCTCCTAACCACCACACCAACGGAAGGGTGTTTGAGCTCTTGACAGATTAGGGCGTTTGAGCTTTTCCCTACATGGCGGGTCTTCAGTGGTACTGGGCTCGAATTCATAACATGCCAGCCCCAAGTCCATTACCTTGACCACTAGGCTACCGTGACCTTACTGATAATGTTACCTGAGGCCTGTAGAAGGTAAGAGGACCTTGTGAAATTTTTTGTATGAGTTTTATTAATGTTTATCCCGTGTTTTAAGGACTATTTTGATCAATAAAGTTAATCGCTCTTGAATTGTTTTGTTCTCTCTTAAGATTTTACCCCGATCTACGTAATAATAATATTTGAGAGATAAATGCAAAGTTAGCATCTTTTAAAAAACAAAATAAAAAAAATCCAATTGATATTCAGCAGAAATCTGTCTTTTTAAATAGTGTACTACACATCCGTCTCATTTAATAATTAGAAGAAAATAAATTTAAAATTATAGAAAATCCGAACAGAAGTTTTGATGTAGATATAGGTTCTTTATCAAAAGTCTACTTTCTTGATAAAGGATTTTTTTTCCAACAACAAATTGTTGAATGTAGCGTGTGGAACTATGTCAATAGCGGGGAAGAGATCTTACGATGGTAAATATTACCAAATCATTAAATATATCGAACATTTCTTTTTGTTCGTCGCTTCAATCTGGAAATGTAAATATCTGAAGTATAGAATAGTTTCTTTTTTTTCGAAAACTAATATGAAGTTTTCTCGAACAAAGAATTTCTCATCAGAATTAATAGTGTGATTATCTAATTAAATATTTCTCTCAAGTGAAAGTTTTGTTACTGTGTTACAATATCATTGTTTTGGAATCGTACCGTTGGGATTGATTTTGAAGGGAATTGGACATTATCCTTTTGTGTTTTGCACATTGTTTCATCTCTCTAGGGGATATTTTTTCTTCCTCACATAAACTATAGATTGTTCCTTTTGGTTAATTGGTTCCAGAGCATATATGAGTCTCACAGTCACGTAATAAGATCCGATATCCTATTATTTTTGGAACATGTTTCGATTACCCTATTATATTTGAGTTATTTTATTTTAGACTATATGTTATAATACTTTCAATAATATATTCCTCGCGCTTATTAATTTCTAGCATATATTCTGCAATCCTATTATAGTAGGTTTGATAACAAATATTACTTTTGGAGTATATTACGTGATACATTTTACTTTTGAAGGATTCTTATTCTGGTATCATTTTATAGAAATCAATTTCATATCAATATATATATATATATATATATATATATATATATATATATATATATATTTTAATACTATTTTCAAATAAAGAGACAATATAAAACATTATTTCAAATATTCCTATTTTACAACTCAAACATTATTTTGGATTTTAAAAAATGTATATACTACTGTGAATATATATTTTTTTAAGTAAATTCCTACATAAGCCAACAATAAAAAGTTTTATTTTTGCTACTTTTTATTAAATAATTACAATTAATATAAATATGTATATCACTGGCGTAGCTAGTTCTGAATGGGCCCTGTATCAAGATTCCTTCGGGATCCCTGTTCAGATATGAACGTACTGTTAATGGGACTGTAGTTACACATATTGGGGCCCCCGTATCATTGATACGGCTGATACGGTAGTAACTACACCCCTGATGTATATACATTTGATAGAATCACAATATTAAGTGGCCTAATACCTTTTAAATTAACATTAAAAACTTCTTAAACACATTAAATTTGTAATTACATTTTTTAATGAAAGATGAATATATTATGTAAAAATTTACCATAAAACCAATGTAAAAGAAATGCTGTTGCCTAAATAACATATGATTTTATTCGGATTAAGTTAAATCTTTTCGTCTCAAATTTAAAAAATGGTCCAATGGTGTTTGTTTTCCAATGGCGTTGCTATCTAGAGGAATAATATCGACTGTGTGTGAATTAAACTATAATTAGTTAATTAAACTTAATTAATGGATTACTCGTAATATTTGGAAAAAAAACTGTATTAACATTAAGTGTCATCCACTACAAGTTTAATAAAATATATTTGTACTTGAAAGATGAATAAAAAGTATTTCATTAACGATTGAAAATTTGAACAAGATATATAATTAAATATACATAGGGAGGGTTTGAACTAATAGTAGGAATTGAACAAATTGTATCATTTATGATATACGAACAGAAATTTATTTGAATATTTCAAATTGCATATTTGTATTCATTGAATTCGCCATTATTGACGTCATTTGTAAATTGTAACTACGTCAAGCCGCGATTGCTATCATAGGGATTTTTAAAAGAAACGCGGTAGGTGGATTTTGGTCCGTTAACCCAGTGATCCGCAACCCCCGTCGGCAGACCGGTACCGGTCCGTGGATCAAAAGGTGCCAGGCCACCTAAAGAACATTCACCTATTTCCATTTTATTTTAAGTGGTGCATTTCTCTCTGATTTGCGCGACTTTCCACGGAAATCACTTTATATTCCACTTTAAATCATATTCATTTTCGGTATAACTGTTTGTTTTTTTTATTTTGAAGGTATATTTAAAAAACACATGCTAAAATATAAACACTCTCAGCGGGCCGCGGTAAAATTATCAGCAATTGACCGGTAGGCAGCGATATAAAGGTTGAGGAGCACTGCTTTAACCCATTTGAGTGACTTTAGGTGTAAGTTAACAGTTATTCATTTATTTTCGGGTGGCTCATGTTTTTTTTCCGTGCAAAGAACATCCTCGGGGAAATTTTCGGTCTCGTAATATTTTCTGGAATTCATTGATCGCATCTCGTGTATACATTTGACCAGTGTTAGCCCAGCCCCCCTTTTTTTCCCTTCTGTATCTCTAGACGTCTGGCTTGCATTCCTTCTCGGCTGTTGTTTCGACATTCTTGAGGTGCAATGATATTGGAGAAGGGAGTGAACTGGAAGTGGCACTTCTTCCCCTTCTGTCCTGATTTCTTAACTAGCCACCCCACCCTCTCCTTGTAAGGGTATCGCATCTGTTGCTGCGCGAGTCCTCCCAACAATGTATCAGGGGAAAATAATGTTTGGGCCTTATCTAACTTTCCTTCTTATTTTCGCAATCCCTTTGGGGAGTGCTTTCCCTTCATGTACTATGTCTTTTTCAGGGTCTTTACTTTCTCATTAGAAGAGAGCACTTGTGTGTGTTCGTGTTTGCGTGTTTTTGAAATTAAACTTCTTTAGCTGGGTTTTGTTCCTAGAGCACTTAACCCGTCAGGGCTTTGATCTCCTACCTGGTGATTTGAAACTTGAGGATAACTTAATTGCATTGCCCATTTTAATTTAAGGTTTTAAGAGAATTTATAATTTAAGAATGAATGAAAAAATTTACTTTAAGAGTGAGTTTAAAATATTATATAATAAATAAAAAGAACAGCTTTTTTTCAAAGCTACTAAAACATTTACTGGGATATGGATTTAGAAATTAGCTTGAGTTTCCCTCGGCCAATGGGAGCCTCGGGCTGGCTGACTGCCTGTCCAATGGGGTAGCAGCTTTTCGTGACGTGTTGTGTGATGTGAAAGCTAGTGTTCGACTGCTTCTCTCCCGCGTTTGCGAGAGGAAGCTCTCTGATTGGTAGTTGCGTTAATTGTATGACTTCGGTCCCGGAGGGGGTCCCGTCGCCATGTGCGGGATCGGAGGCTACTAGAGTCCGTACTGTTCAATGGAGCTTTCCAATTGGTTGATGAGTTTCGTGAATTTTTCTCGGGAAGTGTATGAAATGATTGAATTTGGAATGCAAATTTTAAAAAGTGGTGTCACTACATAAAAAAAGATAAAGTATGTGTCGGTGGAGATATTTAGGGCGCTAATCTAGTAGTATGGTTCTTGGTCTGTGTATGAATCTCTATGGAGGGTACTTCTCGATTTTTTGGATCGAAATGTTATCGGAATTATCCATTTCCGCGAAGAAATTTTCTGCTAATTTTTGCATGAATTGTCTAATGGTTTTAAATCTCATGGCCTTTCTGAGAGCAGAGTTTCTCATGTACCATATGGCACATAGAATCTGTCTCAGTGTCCTGTTTTGAATTATTTCGAGTTTTTGGATGTGTGTTTTAGCTGGGTAACTCCACACTAGAGAGGCGTATGTTAAAATTGGTCTTAAAAGTAGACTATGAATAAGTAGTTTATTAGATCTGCTTAATTTAGATCTTTTATTAACTAAGCGGTATAACGTGTGAGCTTTCTTGATGAAGTTGTGACGTCTTACGTGTCTTTTCTTTAACAAGTCCTATGGGTTCTTTGGGCCAGAATTAATGGCAACTCTTTTCCAACCCAATCCAAGAAAAGAGATGTGAATAAGAGATGCAAATAAACGGACTTAAAATATCGAATCTTAGAGTAAGTGGGATGGCAATGTAAAAGAATGTTAGACAATTGATGTGCGTTGTGGCAGTTGATGATTATTACAGTTCGTGTTTCAAGATTGAATAAGTTGTGCGTGACGTGGATACATATATTGGTGCTCGACTCGAAGGTAGCCGTACAGGTGCATTCCATTGCAGATAAAGACAAGTACAACTACGAGATATAATAAGGTAGGATTGATTACTTAATATTAGAATCGAGGATTAGGCGGTTCGCGCATATTGAGATTGGTCTGAATTGTGTGTGTGGATTAGATCTTATTATAAATATATATATATATATATATATATATATATATATATATATATATATATATATTGTGTATTGCGTATTGAGTCATCGTAGATACTCTCATATTAATTATTATAATTGAATTTGTTAAAGGTTTAAGTTGAATATCTTAATAAAGTCAAATTAAGATAATGTTTGATCCTAGCTCTTTCGCTAATCCTACACCTCTAGCTCACGCTGATGCTTCGAGAGATGAACTTCCAAGGGGAGGAACATCACAAAGTTCTCACGTATGCGTGTGACATGTTGTTTAAAAGTGAGTTTATTATCTAATGTAACACCAAGGTATTTGGTGTTCTGAGACCAAGGAACTAGTTCATTGTGTAAGAAAATTTCTGTGTGTGTTGGACGCATTTTCCTAGTGAAGAAGACTCTGCTTCCGTTTTTGCAACATTAAGTGTAATTTTCCATTTGAAAAACCAGTCTTCTAAATCTAGGAGGTGTCTGTTGAGCGCTTTGGCAATGAGATGTGTGAGATGCCAAAATTGCTGTGTCATCAGCGAACATGCACAAAATTGTGCTGTCGTGAATCGGGATGTCGTTCACGTAGATGTTAAATAAGGGAGGGGAAATTCAAGTCCCCTGAGCCACACCCCCTTTCGTGGGTCTGTGGCTAGAGTAGTTATCGTTAATTCTGACAGAAAAATTTCTGTCAGTTAAATAAAAAGATATAGGTTTAATCATGGGAGGTGGAAAATCATATTTAATTAGTTTATAGAGGAGGCCTTCTCGCCATACTCGGTCGAAGGCTTTTTAAATATCTAGGAAAACCGCACCAGTCGATTTGTGTTTTCTGAATGCCGACTTGATCGTTTCCACCACTCTTAAGAGTTGGTAGGTGGTCAGGCCGAAATCCGTGTTGTTCAGGTATAATTAGGTTATTAGAGTCCATATGGTGGTACAATCTTTATAAAATAATTTTCTCGGCTACTTTGCCGAGAATGGAAAGGAGCACGATTGGGCGAAAATTTTCCGCCCGTGTCGGGTCCTTTCCGGGAAAGGAATGACTGTTGCGGTTTTCCATTTAATCGGGATGTTAATTACATTGCAAATGATATTGGTTAGTTCAAAGAGGGGGATTAGCGGAATATGCGATTAGTAATGCGGTCCAGTCCCGCTGCTTTATTTTTCTTAACTTTATCGATGGAATCGATAATTTCACTTGGTAGGATGTTAGTAAAATTATTTTCGTTATTCAGATAGGTGTGAATGACATGTGTTATTGCCCTATCTTTGTCATTTGAAATATTATTTAATTTAAATTGATTTTGGAGTGAGTCAGCAATTATCTCGCTTTTGTCTGCGTCACTATATGCAATTTTGGCAGGGCCTTTAAGAGCCGATATTGGGGGAGCCTTTTTCCTGAAATCCCGGGCGGCGCTCCAAAGAGTGCCATCCTCGGCTTCCAGGCAAGCAAGAGACTCATCCTATTGTCTTTGTTCGTGTTTTGTAATAGTTTTCTTGATTTGCCTTTGCAATTTATTTTAAGTGTTTTTATCAGCAGGGCTTCTCGTGTAGTGCCAGGTTTTCCTCGCCCTATTACTTTCCTTGAAAAGTTGATTGATTGATGTAGAAAGTGTCGTTTTGTTTTAGTAGTTTGGATGCATTAATGTAAGCGTGGATCTGTGAAGGCGGCGATCTGCTCGTCGATGTCTTCTGGTGTGTTTGCTTCTGATAGTGTGAAATTATCTGGGACAGTTAAGTTTTGTGCGAATTTCTCCCAATTTGTTTTCATGTGTGTGTATCTTTTATTCGGGAGAAAAAAGAAGTGTGTAGTTGAAATGAAATCGAACATGATTGGGTTGTGATCAGAGCTTAGCTCTGATCTAGACGTGACTGTGCACGTCCAATCAGCGTTCAGTGTGATGGCGAAATCTAAGGTGGAGACGGAGTTATATCCGTACGTCGCAGGAGTTGGCGGTGCTAGGACGCGATCTTTCAATGTGGTTCCTCTTGAATTATCAACATCGCATCCCCAGGAGCTGAGCTTTGCTTTAAAATCTCCCATGGTAATTGTCAAGGGAAAACCTGGATTCATTAATATGTCTATAATACGAGTGGAGTTATGAATGATTAAACTTGGTGGAGTGTAGATTGAAATAATCAGTGTTTTTTCACCCCTCTCTGGAGGGAGGTTGCTTCCACAACGTCCGGATTGGGTGTTGGGAAGTGGATTTGTAATCAGAATTTGAGTACCGCCGCCTATTATGGTCGTGTATGCATTTTGATTTGCATGATTTCTATCATTGCGATAGATTTTGTAATTTGCCAGAGCGTTGGTCTCAGCCATGTTTCTTGTAGGGTAATAATATCTGGTTTATACTTATTTATGAAATCTCGCAGTTCCCACATGCCAGATCGTAAACCGTTGGCATTCCAGGTCACCATCAAGAGTCTTTGTGGGTGCTCATTTTTGGATCTTGCTAAAAAAGCGCGCTACGCCCATTAGAAAAATATTTAATTTGTCTATGTCATTGGTTGTTTTGAACATATCCCCAAGTGCCTGAAAAATTTCAGGGAACTTAGAGGTGATATTTTGTAATTCCGCAAATTTTCCAAAACTTATTCCTGCTTCTGGGTTGGGGGAGCCTCTTCACTTTGGGTGTTAAGGCGGGGGGACTCTTGATCGTGCGAAGCAGTGATCTCCCCTCGTGGCGCTATCTCTGTGGGTTGATTATCCCATTGCAGACGGAAAAGCTAATATTAGGTTCGACTGGTCTGGCTTTGGGAATAATCTTATTTTTATTCTTATTTGTATTATTATTATTTGGGGTCGATTCGCCCTTTTTAGTTTTAATTTTTGGGAAGACGGCACATCTTCTTAAGGAAGCTATGCGTCCTTCTTGTTTACAATTTATGCATTTTGGGGTTTACCGATTTTACCAATTATCGTGCATTCGCCTGTGCTGTGGTATTTACACACTTCAGGCATCTGGGTATCATCTTGCAGTTTTTGCTAGAATGGTTGAAAAAATTGCAATTATAGCACTGTGTGGATCCCAGTTTCTTTCGAAACGGATCGACAGTCACACAGAGATAGCAAACATTCTTAACATCATAAATGTTTGTCGCCGTTTCTGTTCGGCGGACTTCTACCTTGAAGATCGGTAAAGGGGCTTTGGTCAAAAATCCACGCAATTGCACAACCTTTTCGATCGCAAAGCCCTTTTGGACGAGGTCGGCCTCGATGCCGCCACATCGGAACCCACCGGTAGTCCCTTGATGGGCCGATTGGCGAGCGGTTCAATGACGTAGTGCTCTGCTTTTTTCTCTTCAAGCAGAGTCGCGATGTCTCGGGGGTCGTCAACGGACCCCGGTTGGATCTTAATGTGATTCCCGGTCATTTTATTGACCGTAGTTGGGAATTTTCTGCTGATATCTTGGGCTATTAAATTGTAGTCCTTGACTATTCTTAACATGATGGGCTTTGCTTGGGCGGGGGGATCACTGCTTTTTTCCCCGGAAGTCTGATCGTCCTCTACTTCCAAGGCCGCGAATTTATTATTCGAGGTGCATATTACCTGTTCGACAGGTATTTCCTTTATGGTTCTAGTGGCCTTTTTTGGGAGCTTAAACTCCTCTTGACCGGCCCTTTTTTAGTTGTTTAGGTTTATCTTTAGTTTTATCATTGGTTTTCGGATTTGTGAGTCCGATTTAATCTTAACGTTAGCGTTACTAGTACTATTATTATTTACGGGATAGTGAATAAAGCAAGTTTTAATTGGGCAAGTAACTAAGGTTATCTCACCATAAGTCGACTGGAGCTCCGCTTCGAGCCTCTTCTGGTCATCCTTCAGTTTTTCCAAACCCTCATCAGAATAGATCGGCATCTTGGTATTGAGTTCAAGTTCAATCCTCACGCAATTGAGCTTGTTTTCCTTTGACCGTGCTAGGAACCATAGGAGTTGCAAATTTTTGCACACCTGATCTGGTGTGATAGCATTGGAATCATGACCATTTTAGCTTTGGTCCATAATTTATTCAAGAGAAGCTATATTAGACATGTTTTCTAATACGCTTTTGGATACGTTTGGAAACTTCTTAGCACTCGTTAGTGAATGAGAAATTTGCCCAGTTTTGCTTAACAGGAAAAAGCGACCGGATGTAGTCTCCCCGCCTCCCCCCGAATCGTTACCATGATGACAGGATAGCGAGTTGGGAGGATAAGGGGGAGCGGAGACATAACGTGACTTGCGTCATATCCGTGTAAAATGTGGATGATTGCTCACCTCCGATTGGTCAACTTTCCCAATTTCCTATTGAAGGTTGCTTTCTCTCCAGACCCGGGAACCTCTGTCAACGGTTGTATGAGATGCAGTGACATTACGGTGTAAACAAAACAGCTCTCGCAGTAAAAGCGTGCTTTTTTTAAATAGTCTCTTAGATTGTTTGCTACATAGCGATGTTTTCGGCGGCTAATTTGCTGTGTTTTGACTTTTCTTTGCATTGAATTATTATATTAATTCTAGTCCAAATGCCTAAATCAAATGCACAAAGAGGAAAAGTGTTTCGTGAAAGAAAGAAAGAAATACTAGCAACAAGTCCAATCGAAAAATTGACAAGAAAAAAAGCAAAAAGCAAAAAAAAAAAAAAAAAAAAAACAGAAAAATATTGCAATTTTATAAAGTGCTACTGCGGAATCTCCATCAGAGTACATGGGAGAATATAGAGCACGGGGAAAAAACACTGCAAAATACTCTCTTAATACACAGTTTAAGGGATGGGAATTCTATTGAGACTCTTCTAATGACTGCACAGATTAATACGGACTTAGTGAAACACCCTGTACCATTGACTACAGAGCCCTCAACAAGTCTAGTGCGTGTTGTTACTGATGCATGTAAATCAATAATAAATTATATCTTACGTTAAAAAGACTATGATTCCCATAAAAATGCTTACAATGATTTTCAAATGCGATTCATTGATAATCGTTCAATTGATACGGACATTCAATCTATGATATATTATGGTTTAGAGATGATTTGATAACGTCTGTTGCTGAGCACAAAAAATATTTTACTAAATATTTTACCGGGAATTGATTTAGAAGACACATTAAAGCATGCTACAATTGCCGACAAAGTTTAAATAGGAAAAGTATACGAAATTTATCCAAATATAATGGTATTGTATACCCAGGAATTCCAGGACATCTTTCTACTTTGGATTTAGTATCAGAAAGACTCATTTCTCCACAAATACCTTATAGGCGCTTAAGACATGTGTTCGGTCAATTTGGAATATTAGGGTAAATAATCAATGTTCCAACGTTGCCAAGAAGTTTCACTTCTATCACGTGGCGTTCCGCGCACCATTTTTTTCTCTTTTTGTACTTGCATTGCAACTGTAAAGTGCTTTTGCTGTATTCTTCCCCAGTTCTCAAGAATTTTGGAGGAGGGTCCCTCATTCGGGACCTTTTTGTACATGTTTTCCTTTAATTTGCAAATAAAATAACTTCTCGGAGGGTCGGATGAAGCTCTAAACCCTTTGGGGGAACTCTTAAGTAAATATACATTCATCAAATTTGGTGACGCTCACTCATTTTAGTGGCAGGATGCTCTACATAACAGACGCTTAATAATTTTAAAACCACTCCACCCAGGACATCTTAGCTGTGGCGTGCCGTTTTTGCTTAATTATTTTTGCCAATTCACTTATCATCCTCGTTATTTGACCAAGGCTCAAAATAGCGCAATTCGTCACCTTTTAACAGTTTTAAAATGTTATTTTATTTGGAAACAAGTTATATAAAAAAATTCTAATTTAATTCTTTAATTAATTCTTTGAATTAATTTGTAATTTAATTCTTTGTTGATCCAAGTAATTCCTACTTAGATCAACAAAATTTTATTTTAGCTACTTTTTGTTAAATAGTTACAATTAATATAAATATATGCATATACATAGGACATAATCACAACATTAAGTAGTAATTATAGTATTATCATCAAAAACAACCGTGTGTGTAAAATTTCAGTTCAACTGAATGCTATAAAACGAGAGAAAAAAAATATTTTAAAATTTTGATCCAAGTCGCAAAAAATTAAACCAACGTGGCTGTATCTGTAATTCTTTAAATAATTAGTTTCAGTCAATTATTTTTAATTAATTATAATTAATTTATCGTACTTTTACCCAACAGTGTATAGAAAATTGCTGCTCAAACGAGCACTTTTTTAAAGTGCTCGTTGAGAAAAAAACTTTTTCAAGCTTTGACACGCCAAAAGGGTCACTAAGTGGCCAAAATTGATGCCAATGTGGCTGTACTTGTAATTATTTGATTAATTAGTTTTAATAAATTAAATAACCACGTATATAAAATTCCAGGTCAATTGAGGGCTATAAAATGTATTTTGTTAGCGATTGGAAATTCCACGAAAATAAATAAATGTATAGAGAGTGTGAGCTAATAGTAGGAACTGAAAAACAATCAAATCCAGAGAGAAATAATTGTGTAATAAAATGAAATATATTTTGGTAGTTTTTTACATTATAAATGAATTGCATCGGATTACTGGCAACACGCCATTACATTTGTTCTATTTGGTAGTTTATTGGTTACATAATTCTTAGGGAATACTGCAACGTTTTTTACTATAGCAATTATAAGGCATTTTAAGAGATAATTTAGTTTCAATCATGCATTTAAATTGAAAGAACAAATTCAGCGACTCTGACAATGACCAATTTGCATTGGAACTGATGCGGCATTGCATCAAATCACTGTACTTCATTAAGTTTTTCTGATGTTTTATTAAATTAAACGCGGAACCAATTCCAAACTTTGTTCGAGGTTTAAAACCAAACCTAAGTGATTGATTATAAAAGTCTGGTTAAACGAATAAATTAACTGTATTACTTAATTCACTTATTTCTTTGAATCGTTAGAAGGAAAAGTAAAAATTTTATTAACTACTTGTAAAGAAGTAATTATATATAAACTCTACGTGAAAGTAATTGGTTTCATTAAATTTTTAAAATCTCGTAGATAGTGTTAAAATGAGTTACGAAAGTTTACTTATTTTATATTTCTGATACGGCCGCATTAGAAAGAAATTGTAAAAAGGGACGGAGAAAAGTAAATGTGTGTGTGTGTTTTTGCGCTAATATAATATTGATATAAATATCATTAATTATTGTATACTTTATTCAAACATCATTTGCTTAAAAGTGTATTTGAAGCCTTTAAAATTTATACGAATGTGTTAAAAGGAAATAAAAATGTCTTATCTTATGTACCTAAATAAATTAAGAAAAGTAGGTATATTTTTCCGAAAAATTTTCAGATTTTTTATGATAAGAGGGCTTTGAGCAAATATTCACTTATATATATATATATATATATATATATATATATATATATATATATATATATAGTATAATAAAATAAAAGTGAAAAATAACTAGAACCCACAGTACTAAAGAAGTAAGAAATTGGAATTCAGCAAACAGAACAAATATAGATACAAAAAGTCATAGGACTAAACTGGAGACCTATTATGATTTCTAAAGCTGTCGCTGAATTAGGCCAGCGAATTAGGGTTAGCAATGCTTTAAGGATCCACTTTCCCCGTACAGCAGAAGTTTTCGACATAATAGAAAAAAAATTTTAAAAAAACCAAGTTGAAAAGTTAAGCCTAATACAGCACGTGGTTGAAGAACCTAATAAAATCGTAAAAAGAAATTGGGAAAAAAGAACACTAATTCAATATATGAAAGAGAGGAATAATAAAAAATTTTTAATAGAAAAAATATAAGGAAAAACTTACTTGTAAAACAAAATTCCTGAACTCAAAAATCCTGTCCGCAAAAACACCTCCTACTTCAATGAGATCCATCGAGAAATGGCGTAAAAGATTGAAACGCTAGCGGAGGAAAGAAAAAACCGCAGCGCAATCTTGATAGTTATTTTGCAATTAAACTAACCACAAAGATAAATAATTAAGTAAACAAAACACAAGAAGTTTTAAATAAAATAACGAACAAAGTTCAGAATAGATAGTAACAAATAGAAATATATTAAAGTAAATTTACTTGGATGATTATATACTAGAAAGTTATATTGCAATTAAATTAAACGCATAAAATTTTTAAATATATATATATATATATATATATATATAATATTTTATATATATATATATATATAATATTTATATATTTATATATATATATATATATTTATATATATATATATATATATATATATATATATATAATATTTATATATATATATATATATATATATATAATATTTATATATATATATATATATATTTATATATATATATATATATATATATATATATATATATATATATGTATATTAATAAACTCAAGAAGAAATATTAATTAAAATAACGAACTAAAATAAAACTAGATTTAATTAGAAATAGAAATATATTTAAAAGATAAATTTACTAGGATAATTGTATTATAAGCAATTATTGCAAAATTTCACAAAATTATTACGTATTAAAATTTTATCAGCAACTGAATCATTGTTTCTTTTCATAAAATTTAAGATAATATTTCTAAATATTAATAGGTGTAGATTACTACCCCAGAAAGGCCTTTTTATAATGTTAAAATCAAATGAGTCTCTTTTATAAAAAATATTACTGGTAAGCAAATTATTCTTAACGTTTAATTGAAGGCCCAAAAAGTTAGCTGACTCATTGTTGTAATTAGTTTTTAATAATTTTAAATAATGGGGATAATAATTAAAGCAAGGAACATAGTCAACTATATTACTAAAAATAATTAAGTCATCTATGTATCTAAAAAAGTAACAAGAATCATAACTAATACTTTCATTTTCATAAAAATGCAGGTAAATATTTGCTAAGCAGTTGCTAGCTGGTCCACCTTGTGGTAATCCTTTAATTAGATAATAATGAGCATTATTATAGAAAATATAAGTTTCTTTTAATACTAATACAATAATAGAAATGTATTTATCATATTTTATTATCTTATTCAAAAAATATTTGCTATATGCTATTTTAAGAATCTTAAACATGTCTTCTATATAAATGAAGTTAAATAAGTCTTCAAAATCATAGGTATAAATAGAAAAAAAAAATTTCCATGCATATACTTAATAATGTCCATACTATTCTTAACTATAATAGATATATCAATATTGTCTAATGTAGATTGAATAATATTTTCTAACTTCTTGCCCGGATGTGTAATACAAGTTTTAAAACCATTCGTAATAGTTTTAAATTTAACAGGATTTTTATGAAATTTAGGAGTTAGAAAAATATGTGGGAATTTAATATCCTGAATACGTAAATCTATTTTTTTATAAAAAGCAGAGATTCGATTAAAAATTTCTTTTTTGCTTGAATTAGATTTTTTAAAAGCAGAATTATTATGAAAATATTTGTTTAGCAGATTATTATAAAGCCACTTACAAATAATTGCATAATTACCCGGTACTTTATCAACATAAACGATAATAAAGTTCTGTCGTAGGTCTGCAATTTGGTGCTTAATATTATAGTATGTTATACTATTATCAGTTTCATAGTTAATGTTCAGTAATTCATTTAACACTTTGCATTTAAATTCGTTAAAAGCTACAATAGGAAGACTGTATTTAATAGCTAATTTTGTAGTGAAGTTACTAATATCTTTAGAAATTTGCTTTTTGATAGCATTGTTATTGTTAGAGATCATTAATCTAAAACTAGTACCTTTGGACATTATTTCTCAA
Source organism: Trichonephila clavipes (assembly GCA_019973935.1). Lineage (NCBI taxonomy): Eukaryota > Metazoa > Arthropoda > Arachnida > Araneae > Nephilidae > Trichonephila > Trichonephila clavipes. The sequence goes on from BMAU01020615.1 coordinate 554,195, forward strand.
AGAGTATTATCTTTAACAATATTTAAATTACCAGTTACCACATGCTTGGCATGATCATTTATAAAATCAGAATAATCTTCGTGAAGACCCCCCTGGGTCTCACCCTGAACACCAAGATTAAATTGAGGCAAGGAATCACTAAGAGCCATTTTGTATAATAATAACTTGTATTTATTATATCAATTCTCAAAAAAAAAAAGCTTTAATAACATATAATATTACTATGTTACGTCAAATAAAAGGGATTTACCTTTTATATTAAATTAAATTACGAATTAAGAAATTAATTAATAATTATGCTCAAGATCAAGTAAGGTTTACCGAAATAGGAGGTTCGAGAACTACACGTACTCGAATTATTAGCTTTCATTAACTTTTACTAATTTTACTAAACTAACGCTTATTTTAATCGTACATAAATTATATTTACCGCTGGCTATAGCAGCTTTCTTGTTCTTCCGTAGAATAGAAGCAATAAATCTTCACTAACGTAATCTCCTGGAATCCTCTAAATTTGAGGTTACTGTTGCTGGCTCAATAGCCTTCATACCTGCTAGCTTACACCGCTCGACTTAAATACCCTATCTACTTTGCATATCCCGTTCATTTTTTGGAGTTGATTGGAAATATATATATACGCGAATTTATAATCCCCTAAAAGACGCCTAAGAAGATTAGTGGAAAGGTTCCGTACAGATTCGTCACATCTTTACAATTACATACAATATTATTATTATTTTGCAAATCATTAATATCGTTGTAATTAAAAATTGAGCCACCTATTTTTTTTATTATATTTAAAAGCCTTCTTAATGCAAACGTTATTAATAGGCAGGCAATGAACATATTTATTAAAAATATTTGAGAAATTAATGTTATTATAAGATTTATTCATGAATAGAGTATGGTACAATACTCACAGTAGAACTATTTACTAAATCTATATCTACAATATTGAATTTGTGAATGAGAAAATTAATAATATGTAAGGCAGGACAGTCTTTAAAATCAAACTTTTTGAGGATATCTCTTGTATACTTAATTTCTTTTTTATTTAAAGCAAACATGAAATGCTTAAATTGTTTAAAGTTAAAAGACTTTTCGAAGTTGCTGGAAAAATCTTTAATTATAGAATCTATCTCCACTGGAAGTCTATGCGTTCTCTTCCTTCTTTTTCCTCTTTTTATTCGCCTAACTTTATGAGCATTGTCACTATTATAGAAATAATACTTATTGTCAGACTGTGTTGAATGCAAAGTAAGACAATTTTTCCAAAGTAAATGGTATTCAAACCATATGGATATATAGTGTTATAATAATTAATAAAGGGGTTTTGGCACCACAGTCTATTTTTAACTTGTGGTACTATTCTGAGAATAGAAATATCAATATTGTCAAAGCCATGTAAATGAAAGTGCCTAAGTTCAATTTTATTAATATTGTTATTATGCTTGTAATTTTTGGTATTTGGTATTAATGCGAATATTAATATTATTACATGTTTGGCCAATGTATTTAAAATTACAAATTTTACACTTCAGCATATAAATGCAATTGAAGGTTTTACATAAGAAAAATTTGGATGTATTATCATATTGCTCTATATTTAACATTGGACATGTTTTACATCTACTATTATTGCATTTATTATAACGAAAATAATTTTCGTGTAGAAATTGCCTAGTATCACACAAAATAGTAATCGTTAATGTGGAAATTAAAATGATTATGTGAGTTTAATCTATTGGAAATAGAACAATGATTATGTTTATTCTGAGAGTTATTGGTAACATAATCATAATTATAATTATAAAAATTGTTATGCCTAATAAAATCAGAATTCTAGAATGTTCTAGTCCTATAGGAATTTGCCTTTTCTCCATTAGTATATATATAGATAGATAGATATGTGTAAATATATATACATCCATCATTCTTACAAATAAATCTAAAATAATAAAATTTTCCAAAACAAATTCACCGTAAAAAGCCAAAGACAAAAAAATCAACAAAATTTTTTAAAAAATGCAAGAGCCCCCCCCCTTTTTTTTTAAAAAAAAATGAGTTTTTTTATTATTTATGTTTTTAGTTGACGACGTCACCACTTCTTGTTGATATGTTTGGCGCTTAATTTGTCCTTCAGTTTAACGAACAAACACACACACACACACACAGGTAACATAAAAAAAAATTAAGTCCATTCCTACTTAGATCAACAAAGAAAAATTTTACTTTAGCTACTTTTTATTAAATAGATACAATTAATATAAATACGTGTATACATATGATAAAATTACAACATTGGTAGTTAATTTTCATTAATTATCATTAAAGTATCGCATTGTCATCCAAAACAATCGGGTATATAAAATTTCTGTTCAACTGAATGTTTTGAAACGTGAGAAAAAAACCTTTTTAAGTTTTGACACAAGACACCAAAATGGAGGCCAACGTGGCTGTATTTGTAATTCGTTAAATAATTAGTTTTAATCAACTAATTTTTATTAATTATAATTAAATTATTGTATTGTCATCCAAAATAAAATCATGTATATAAAATTTCAGCTCAATGGAGCGCTTTACAATGTATTTTATTAACGATTGAAAAATCCACCAAGATAAATAAATAAATAAATATATAGAGAGTATGTGCTAATAGTGTACAAATTGAACGATTCAGCATCGGAAGGAGGTTCATTCATTTAAGACCCCTTCCCCCATTTTTTTTAAATAAACATAAATGAGGAAAACAGTAGTGTAAAAGAGAAAAGGAGAGAAAAAAAATAAGAAATTATTGAATTTTATTGGAGATAGCTTTCTTGCTTTATGAAAGCATAAAATTCACCTCAAACGAATACTCGCACTGTTAACTGCAAGAAAGTGCAATATATTGTGTGAGGAATATAAGTATAGGGTATAAAAATTGAGAAGTCCCTCTGCGCCCGTTAGCAGGAGAACCTGATCACATATAAGAGTAGCAATTCCATCTCATTTGTAGAATTTGGTCCCGAAATGTGTACAGGCAATTCTAATAGATGATTTTCAAGCACAGTGAATGGAAGGATTTTAAATGATAGATTGAAATCAAGTATTTTTTAGCATTTCGTAATGAGGAGACCAAAGGAAAATTTTGACTTCGATCCCAGTACCACAAAAGACTCGCCGTGTAGGGAGCGATGCACGTTAAATCTGTCGAGAGCTCAAACGTCCTTCCGTTGGTGTGGTGTGGTAGTTAGGAGTGGTAAGTGCCAGCTCAGGTGTCGTCCTCGGCACTTGACCATGGTTCAAAATTACAAGGTTCGTAGCCAAAAGCCCTTGTGTAGCTGAAAAGTGTGACGTTAATATTCACTCACTCACTCCACAACATAACCAAAAAGACAGCTGGAAGTAGCTCTATTGGCAACGTACTTCTTAATTATGAACCACGTTCAAATGACGAAGAGGACAACTCCCTCTCCAATCTTCCACCCCACGCCAATGGAATCACTTTGAACCCCAAAAGATTCAACTTGTAACAGGGCTTTTACGCACAAGGTTTCGCGTCCACGATTCAACAAAGAGTTTGCGTTTTCGAGTTTTAATTGTTGCCGCTATTTCCTTGAAGAATTTTAATGTAAAGTATTTCTGATCATAATACATAAGGCTTATGTCACGGTTAATTTATTTATTTCATAAATTTTAACAGGGTATTCCATCCAATAACTAACCAGGCTGGTAAAATGTGTAATAGATAAATAATTTCGTTCTTAATCTAGTGTGTTATTCTATAAAATAATTATATATTCTACATAAGTACAAGAATGGCCGTTGAAGTGAAGACAAAGAATCCGCCGTTGAAACTCGCCTGTTGTTTTATAAATTATATGAGGAAAAATAGTTTCTCGAAAAATACATTTCATATGACGGAAAAATAAATTGATATACACTAAGGAATAACAGAAACTTTTTGATATATTAGTAAAATTACTGCAATTGTTATATTAAATTTTTAAAACTTCTATAACTATACAAATTAAGTTACGTAATCCTGGCAAAAAATTAAACTACATAAAAATTTAGTTTACCCAAAACGCAAAGTATTGTTAATGCTTATAATACAAAAAATAACGCTATTAAAATATTAACAAATTATACAATTTTTTTTAAAGTCAATTCTTTCTTAGGTCAACATTTGTTTTATTGTAGTTAATTAAATTTAATTTTTAAATTAATATTTGAAAAAACTGTATTAACATCAAGTGTCATCTACTAGAAGCTTAAAAAATGTATTACTCAGTGGATGAGTAAAAAGTATTTTATTAACGATCGAAAATTTGAACAAGGTATATTTATAGGGGGAGTGTGAACTAATAGTAGGAATTGAAAAAAATGGCAATATTAGATTCAAATAGCTTTTGTGTGTCGTAATTAATGCTCTTTAAAGATTAGGCAATTGCTGTTCTATAAAATAGTTTATTAAGTCGTACAACCAAATGATCTTATATTCTTTTGAAATTTCTACACACATATTGGTTACATAACAACACGGTAACATATGTAATTTCTTTGAATTATGCTTAAAAAACCTAAAAGAAATTTCAACTATGTATTTGAAAGTAATAAATTTAACAGAATTTAATTGCAACTTAATTATGGTTTGGGAATTTCACATTAAATTATGTTAAGTCAGTGTTTCTCAAACTGTGGGGCGCGCCCCCCAGGGGGCGCGATAAACGTACAAGGGGGGCGCGAGCATATCGAAAATAAAAGATTAAAAAAAATTTATTTACTGGAATGAAGTAAAACAAAATACTTTCTGACATAATAAAAAAATACACATTTATACTGATATAATTTATATATCTGCGATATTACGTCATAAAAAATTAAAGCTACTTCTCTTTTCAAACCAAAATGAGAAAAAACAAAACCCAGACCCATAATCGAAAAAAAATTTTAGGAAGGTAAAAAATTCATCACTGTTATATATTTGTTATCAGATGTAGGCAGCAGAATGTAGCTGCTGCGGTTTGACCTTCGAACTTACTTGTACGGTTAGTTACGTCCCTGCTCTTATGTATTTGTTTTTTCATTTAGGGAAGTTGCAAATAAACTATTTCTGCTGCGATTTTTTCCTTGTAAAATATTTTTATGATTTTTGGAAAAGCACAGAGAACTCTTTGAAGGATTACATGGCCAAGATTTATTTCTATGAGTTATTCCCAAACATATAAAAAAGCATAATGAAAAAAAAACGTTTTACATAATTGTTTTTGAACTTCCATATTGTAATAAATACGCTTTTATTCCGGAGCTGTCACGCCGAGCACAGAGTGCACGAAATGGGTAATTCTGGCAAAACTGTTTAATTGTTACCAATGGCTCTGACACTATCCTCCTGTTTGACAGTCTTAACGTGTGAACTAAAATATATTTGTCACATAGCTCCCTCTTTTTTGGGAGTGACAAACGTTTTTTTTTACAATCTTAAGGTACTTGTTTAGACTGAGTTCCCGGTGTGATAACTTTTTCCGAAATATTTTCTGTGTTCTTGAAAGTAGGTGAGTATATTTTCTCTTAATTAAATTATTCACTGGAATTACGATTTTTATTGTGTACTATAAAAATAATTATAAAAAAAAAGAGATTGGGGTGGCTGAATAACCCAACTCGACCATTAGTATCGAGTGCGTGCCTGCTCCATGTTTAAAACATGTTGAAGTCTTTTCACTTTAAATATTAAAAATAATACAATTATTTCTCATCGGAATTTTATATTATTGTTAATTATTCAACATCAATTCTAAATGCTAATTCTGTGAGGCTTAAAATTACAGTTCGCTTAAAACTAATTATAATTTGAGTAATGATTTTAAAAAATCATTTTACATTTTTGTAAACATTGTTGCGCACTTGGCTTTACTCTCCTTAAAATTCAGCAATTATATCAATAATGTTTTATTTTCTTATGAATGAAATCGTGCAAATAGCGGGTATTTCAGCCGGTATACTTTTAATGTATCAGTGCTGCACAGAGTATTTTATAACTAATTAATTAATGCTAAATTAAGAACAAGTTTAATAAGTATTAGCGACTTCCTTGGGCTTGTCTTACAGAGCAAATTTTTCAAAGGAATGCTTATATGATTAGACATTGACCCCCTGAGTTCTTTCTAAAAAAAGCTGATATCTATATTTTGCCTTCTAAGCAGCCGCCGCATTTTGCAATATGCTCCAATTTAAAAATTAGAGAAAGGAAAAATAACATAATAGTTATCCTATTACTTAATATTTTTTTGCTTAAAAGCAACGTATACAAAATTTAATACTTATGTCACGAATTTGTACGGTATATAATTAATATTATTGCTTTAGCGTAAAAAAAAGTGCATTATTATTGCATTCAGTACATTATTAATGTATAAGGGGGGCGCGATAAAAATTGTGATTGATAAGGGGGTGCCAGTTTTGAAAGTTTGAGAAGCACTGTGTTAAGTGTATGAGTTTATCAAATAACTTTAAGGTGGAGATTACCTGTTGATTTTTTTTCATACAAAATTTCTTAAAATTGGATTGGTTAATGAAACTTTTTTTTTAATTTGCAGCACTTTGCATAAAATAATTTCTAAAAAATAAGCTTCTTACTGGTAAAAGAAGACGTAGAAATTGAGAGAAAAGGTATTTTTTCAATTAATTTTTCTTCCGTTGATCGAAAACAAGATAAATTTACTGTTCAAAAATACTGCAATTTAAAATAGAACATTAATTACATCCTATTTAATTATCCAGCATTATTTCCAGGTGTGACACAATAGCATGTTGGATAGTCCACGGAAAGCACTCTCAGACGCTATCGAGAACTGCATCCTCATCGCAGGGAGCCATTGGATGGGGGTATTGAATTATCCGGAGAATCTCGTGGAGCCGGATAATCGGTAATAAGGGATGAGCGTTGCGATTCAGTGGATTAGAGATCGGGAAGGCGGCCACTCCCCTTTCAGTGACGCCCTGAAACAGCGTTGCGGTCCGGTCATGGTCTATTGCTCTGAAAAATTCACTTATTAAAGAACATTGTGTTAAACATTGGGAGGGTTATGCAGATTAGATAAAGTATTTAAGTCAAACGGAATAGTAAAGTAAAAAGCAGTAGGAGAGAGAGATTGAAGCAGGAAGGTATAATAGTGAAGTTAAGAGATTTATTGGAGATTTCTAGGAGGATAAAATCTCAGAAAGCTGAGCTGAACTGCAGTGTGGTAAATATTGATTGAAGTCTCATTAAAGCTTTATATTAGGAGTGAGATTAAAATTAAATGTTCAATAGGAATATTGAATATAATTCTGGGATCTCTTATTGCGGTAATCTCTACGTGATCGATATTCTAATTGTTAATTAATTGGATCATTAAATATTTAAGTTGATTTAAAGGAAAACCCTTTTTAAACCTCATATAGCTAATTCGATTTATTTGTTATTAAAAGTATTTGATTCTATTTGGGAAAGATAACCAAATAAAGAAAGTTATTTATAAAAATGGCTACTGGCTCTTATCTGTCTCCAACTTATTCTCGTTCTCAAAGTGAGGTCCAAGGGGACCTTCACAATGGCGCCTAACGAATATATCCCGAGAATAGAGTCGGATCCAGTTTTAGAATCATTCCGGAACAATATTTTTCGGGGGTTGAGAACATAGATGATTTTTTGGAGAATATTGATCATAATCTCGCGTATTATGAGATACCTGCACTACTAGCGTGTGCTTACTTGAAAGGTCATTTCAAAGGACGGGCACTAGACTGGTTCGAAGTTCTTGGTTATCGGGTCATTGAAGATAAGGCAACCGACTACGCGCACTTAAACAAGGCATTGTCGGAACAATTCCCCGTGGTCACAAACAGGTCAGAACTAGAACGCGATTTTATTTCTCATCGCAAAGGCGTGATCAGCAGCCTTCGGACTTTATTTATGAATTATTGAAAATTCATAAGGTCCTTAAACTAGAAATGTCGGAGGAAAAATTAATTGATCACGTCGTTAGTCGATTAGAACCTCAAATTTTGGATTATGTCGAAGTTAGACATCCACAAAATACTGCCAATCTCCTACAAATCGTTGATAAATACGAAGAACGTTTTATGCATAGATAGATCAGAGGTTCGAGTGAGGGATTTAGAAGTTCAAACCCTAATGAAAACAATCCTTTTAATACCCGGCATAGACAAGAAAATTGGAGGGAAAACGGAAATAATGCGAGATACGCCAATAATAGCCGACCACAAGGAGAGTTTAATCGATTCGAAAACCAAGGTTTCGCAAATAATCGGAGATTCGAGGGTCGAAGCCAAGGTGGACAATCGGATCAGCGATTCCACAATCAGAGCGGTCGACAAAGTGGGTCGAGAAATAGTTCATTTCGGCGTCAAAATGAACGAAGTAGACATTTAAACTTTTAAGCGATCGATGTGTATATGGGGGTAATCGATCGCGGGGCACGGAAAATCCTCCAGTTTCGGATCATCGGCCTATCCGAGTATCCTCTATAAGAATGACCCCAGTCGAATTACCGTATGTCCCTATTCTATTAAACAAAACCTTTATTACAGCACTATGGGACGTGGGAGCGGAGAAATCTTTTATTTCGGAGGAGGTATACCGCAAATATTTTTCATACCGACCTCGTCAAAAGACGAAAGACAGAGTCGTGACAGCACAAGGAGCCCCATGTAGTCACTTAGGTCGGGTCGAATTGCAGATTAGGATCAGGGAATTTCAGAAACCCTGGGAATTCCATATTCTAGACAACATGCAATACCAATGCATCTTGGGAATCGATTTTATGAAGGCGTCACGATTGACATTGGATTTTGATCAGAAATCCTTGATCATTCTCGACAATCAGATCAAACAATTGCCGAAAGAAGAGAAACCGGTTGATATTGATCTCACAGAATCAAAACTTGGTGACGGGCAACAGAAGCAATTAAAAGCTTTATTTAATAATTTTAAGGGGTTATTTTCCGATCAGCCGGGGTTAACGCATGTTCTATATCATGAGATAGATACTGGAGACAAGGGACCGGTAGTGTCGAGACCATACAGGTACGACCGGGTCAAGCAAGGCATTATTGATTATCACATCGATAAGATGTTACGGGATGGTACAATTTGTCCTATTAATTCGCCTTACGCATCTCCAGTCGTTCTAACACGAAAGAAAAGTGACCTTCCTCCAGATTCTCCCGAGGCGTATCGTTTCGCGATCGATTATCGCAAATTAAATGGAATTACCAAATATCCTCGATATCCATTACCGGTGATTGATGACTTACTCACCAATATTCCTCACACCAGCGTTATGTCCACTCTAGATCTCAGAAGTGGCTATTTTCAATTGGCGATTAGTCCAAAGGATATAGAGAAAACCGCGTTTATCACTCGCAATGGCACTTTTGCGTTCCTCCGCATGTCTTTTGGTCTTTCTGGGGCGGCGCCAAATTTCCAACGGGCCATCGATATCATACTCAAACCTGTTATTGGGCGTTTCGTGTTAGTCTATATGGATGATGTTATAATCGCATCTCCATCGTTTAAAGACCATCTCGATCATTTAAGTCAGTGTTTTACTTTATTACGAGACGCAGGGCTAACGTTAAATAAGGAAAAATGTCAATTCGCCCGTGACAAACTAAAATATCTAGCCCTGATTATTAGCAAAGAAGGAATCGAAACTGACAATAATAAAATTAGGGCGATTACGGAAATGAGACCTCCCAAAAATAATCGGGAAGTGTCAAAATTTTTAGGGATGACGGGTTGGTACCAAAAATTTATCCCGCGATACGCAGATATATGCGAACCATTGTACCAATTAAAGAAAAAGGGGGCTAAGTTTAACTGGTCTGGAGAAGCACGGGATTCTTTTGATCAGATCAAACGCACACTAACGGAGGCACCAATTTTACAATTACCAAATTTTTCTGAACAGTTCAATTTATTCACTGATGCTAGTGGGGTCGGAATTGGTGCTGTGCTTCAACAAAATCGAAAACCTATTGCTTTTGCGTCTCGAATCCTTAATAAAGCAGAACGTAATTATACGGTTACCGAAAGAGAAATGTTTGGCAGTAATGTGGGCTCTAAATAAGTTTAAAACTTATTTTGGACCCCTGCCTGTGAAAGTAATCACAGATCACGCAGCGTTAACAAAGTTAACCAATGGTAAGAATTTGTCAAGTAGGATGATCCGATGGGCATTGAAATTGTCCGAATTTAACATAGAATGGGAGCACAGGCCTGGTGTTCAAAACGTGGTCGCAGATCTTTTATCGAGAAATCCAGTAGACAGTGTCGAGGGGTCACAAATTTCGTGCGCAGCTCTTAGAGCCCTCGCAATAAATTCACGTAAACAATTCATTAGGGAACAAAGGGAAGATCCTGAATTAGGACATATTTATCGATATTTAGAAAACCCTGATGACGGTTCTGTTAATGCGAGGGTTGGTCCCAGGACTTCAAGTTAATAAATTGTCTCCTCTTTTACGCGAAGTATTTTTCTACTCTGGGAGAACTACGAGTTTATATTCCTGGTTCACTTAGAAAAGATATTATGAAAGAGTTTCATGATCTGCCACTGGCAGGACATCTCGGAAAGAGGAAGACATATCTTAAACATCGTGACACGTGCTATTTTCCTTTTATGAGAAAATATATATTTGAATATGTTTCAACCTGTGACCGGTGTCAAAAATTTAATTATAAAAACGCGCTACCAGCTGGTCGTTTAATGCCTATAGTTTCAAAATATCCAAATGAAATTGTAACGCTAGACTTATTAGGCCCCTACCCCGCATCCCGACCCGAGAGATATAAATTCATATTAGTTATATCTGACCACACTTCACTAAGTGGTGTGAGCTGATTCCTCTTCGTAAAGCTTCAGCCCAGGCAATAGCTAATGCTTTTTTTGATAACTATATAGCGCGATACGGAGCTCCGATTTCTTTGATAAGTGATAACGGCCCCCAATTTATTTCTGACATGTTTGAACATCTCAGTCACAGGTTGGACATCAAACATATGAAAACGGTGACGTACCGACCGCAGGCTAATCTCACGGAGAGAGTGAATAGAAATTTAGTTCAAATGATAGCCTCTTTTGTTGAAGAAAACCATGAAAACTGGGACCAATTTCTACATGAGTTCGCTTTCGCACTGCGCACGGCGGTAAATGAAACGACAAATAAAACTCCGGCTGAGTTATTTTTGGGAAGGAAAATCATAACGCCGTTTAGCCAGCTCATAAATGTTACAGAGGATACGAAATATGTTGGTAGGAACATCGATAGATTATTCGATGAGGCAAGACGAAATATGCGAAAAAAGCATAAGTCTTGGGAAAAATATTACAATCGCAGAAGGAGGGATGTTCGCATCAAAGTGAACGATTTAGTTTTACTTCAAACACATTTCTTAAGTACTGCGGGTAGAAAACAGGTTGGAAAATTTATGCCTAAGTTTGAAGGTCCTTATAGAGTTTTGGAAGTAAACGGCAATAATTTAATTATTTGGAAAAGCGGAAGAAAAATGACAGTTAATATTGATCAGGTTCGAGTGTACAGACCTCGTCAGACAGACACGATTAGTTCGGATAGTCCGGTAGAAACTCTGTATGACAAGCAAGAAGTTAGTCATGGGTCGAATAGATCGAATCAAGGGCAGTTTAAAGAACACAGGAAAATCTCTAGTCTGGAAAGTGAGGGGTGTAGATCACGGCAGGGTAACACCGCGCGGGAGATCCCCAGAAACAAACGTAAACTAAGTTGGTATGAGTCGAAGGACCAAGTTTTAAAACGGTCCAAGATGTGCAGGAAGAGATCACTGCAAGGGTCTGAGCACCAGGACCGGAAAAGACGCGCTCCTGAGCAAAGGCAGGGAGTCAAGAGGTCGATCCCATCCTCGATCTCGTTCAGGAATTACAAATTTCAGAGACCTAATACCTCTTCACCAGGAGTAGAGTCCATTGCAGGTCCATCAAGTTTGCCTGATCGCAGATGGAATGATTCCACTACAGTCGGATCCCGGACGGAAGGTAGTGGACGTGATACCCAGACCCGCCAGACCAGAGCAACAATGAGAGGACGCAAAGCGAAGAGACCAGTTCGGTTGAATCAAGCCGCTACAAGGAAACCTTGCCCTTACTATCTACGCAGCCGAGTGAAGGAAAGCGACGGAATTCCTGAGGAGCAGAGGAACATCGAAATCAACGGCATACCTCACAGCAAAATAAGGAGAAGAAGCCTCAGTATGGAAGCGTTGGATGGAGATCCGGTACATAGGAGGATTTAACAGACAAATACCAGGTTGTATTGTTTCTTTATCTTCGCGGTACGAACAAGTGAAGAATTTTTGCAATAGAAGAAAGTCACGGGCGGACTTTAAAATTAAGAAGACTGGCAAAAGTGGACACTGCATTGTGTGTTTTTTTTTCTGTATCAGAAAAAAACAGCTTTTTTGTTAATTTTTTGTATTTTGGAGAAAACATATGTAAAATTTGCATTTGTTTACTTCGATGTATGACTTCGCTAAGATGCGACAGTTCATTTGGTTGTTTGTGTTATTTGTTTATTGCAAAATGATTGTTATTGTATGTGTATATATATGTGTATATTTTGTTTCAAATCTGGTGACTTGGGGCGCGGCGAAGTTAGATAGGATTAATTATTAACACTAACTAGCGCAAAAATTTTTAGAATGGGAAGGCAAAGGAACCAGATCTATATTGTATGTAAAATTCATGTAACAAGTGTATATATTCATGTCTGCTTTTACCTACCACTCAAATGGAAATTCATCTTTCAGGGTAGCTGACCCTGAAGTCCTCCATGTTCCAGTGCTGCAGAAGAATGAAATTGTTTTATGTATAGTGATTAAGTAAACTCTATGGGGCTGGTTTTTTACCACCACTAGGGTGGTTTTTCCCACGCCTCCGTTGCCAAATGGATAGAGTGCAGGGATTAATTTAAACTTGTAAAGTGTTATGAGGTTTAAAAATTAATTATAAGTCGTAATTTTATTTGTCCTTTTCCTTAAGGAAAGATACTTTCAGTAATGTCCAATGAACAGTTAAAGTCTTCGGAACTATAAGACAAAGATAGGAATTACGTAATTTATTTTCAGGACGTGTGAGACCTTCGAATAAATCCCGTTTTCTTTTTGGAGGGGATTGTGACGAACCTATACGGAACTTTATCACTAACCTTCTGAGTCGTCTTTTTAAGGGAAATTTAATTCCCTACCTATTTCCAATCAGCTCCAAAAAGAGGACAGGATTCCTTGTTATGCAGATTAGATAAAGTATTTAAGTCAAACGGAATAGTAAAGTGAAAAGCAGTAGGAGAGAGAGATTGAAGCAGGAAGGTATAATAGTGAAGTTAGAGATTTATTATTGGAGATTTCTAGGAGAATAAAATCTCAGAAAAAGCTGAGCTGAGCTGCAGTGTGGTAATTATTGATTGAAGTCTCATTAAAGCTTTATATTAGGAGTGAGATTAAAATTAAATGTTCAATAGGAATATTGAATATAAGTCTGGAATCTCTTATTGCGGTAATCTCTGCGTGATGGATATTCTAATTGTTAATTAATTGGATTGTTAAATATTCAAGTTAATTTAAAGACAAGTCTCTTTTAAACCTCATATAACTATTTTTTTGATTTATTTGTTATTGTCACAAATATACCAAGTATTTCAAATAAAACAAAAATTCAAGGCTAAATTTGAACAGGGAATTAAAATAAGTTTTTTAACGTCTTTGGGTTTTTTTAGGGGAGGGACAAACTTTTTCAGAAAATAAAAATAAATAAATATTAATTAATGCAAAGCAAAAAACGATGCAAAAATACAAATAAAAGGAAAGAAGAAGAATAAACAATTAATGATGCATTGATATACAAAATGCCTCCCTCTACGAAAATCAGCCGAAAATTAATCAAAATTTCCAAACAAAACTCATGTTGTTCATTATGAATTGAAAATATGTGGAAGTAAAATGTAAAACTATTTAAAAAATTTAGAAAATTGTCACAATTTTTATATAGCAATAAGAGAGATTATATGAAAACTAAGAAACATATAATCACTATTTTTTGTTATTAAATTAAATTTAAATATATATACATAAACTGATGCATACAATTATAAAATTTCATTATAATAATGATGAAATTGTAAGAACAAACATTTGTCTCTGCTCAATTCATATTTTTTTCTGTATTTCACATAGCAATTTTTTTATATTTATTAATTTTGAAACATTTTTATCGTACCTGCATTTTTCCCCATAGAATTGTGACGAGGCAACATCAAAAATATATTTGAGGCGAATAAATTTGTCATTCGAATGAGAGCTTCGAGTCAAAGCTCCGTAGCTGTGTGAGAACTCTTTTTTGTACAAAACTTAGTGTTTATCTTTTTCCATTTTCTTCTTATCTTTCCCCAAAAGAATTTTCCTTGGCTTTGTATGCTTGTATAAACTCTGTTTTGTTTACTCTTTTTTTCCTCTGCATAGTATGTCTTCAAAAAAGTTTTTGTACTTTTTTTTTATTTTTTAAAAAAATATACTCTTAGAATAGTTAAATTTATAAAAACGGTTTTGGTATTAGTTTTTCAAAGCTTATGAACTACCATTATTTGTGCCTCCAGTTTCGAAATATTTGCTGATTTTGAATTTTTTTCTCCCTTAGGTATTCCTTCCATTTGCGAATATTCATTTTTTTTTTGCTTGTTTGAATCGCGTCTGTACAAAGGACTAAAATGCATTGAGTTTTTCTTTCAGTACGTATCACAAGCAAGATTGATTCTAAAATGACAGAAGTAAAATATAATAACTTACATTGTGACATCGACTCATAACTCAATCTCCTTTATCTTTAACTAATTTATAAACCCGAATGCACTATTTCGAAACGCGCCTCAATTTATCTTTTCCTTATGCCAGTGTTTCTCAAACTTTCAATGCTGGCCACTCAATTTTCGATCATAATTTTTGTCGCGCCCCCTCCTGTACAACAATAATGTATTGACTGCAATAAAAATGAATTTTAACGCTAAAGCTACAATGCGATCCCAATTATAAACTATATAAGTATTAAATTTTGTATATGTTACTTTTAAGTTCTATATATTTTAAGAAAATTACTTAAAATATATATTACTTACACTTATTATTATGTTATTTTTCTTTATCTAATTTTTAAATTAGAACAGATCGCAAAATGATATATTTAATTAAAGGTATATTTCCTTCAGCATCCATTTCTCATAGTACAAATGTCATTAGAAAAATTGTCTAGTCTATGTTGCTCTCTGTCATATCCATCACATCTGGCATTATCGGGTACGTTTGCGTGAGTCTGGGCAACCTATCGGACGTCTACGCAAAACATGAAAAAATGCTTTTCCTCCTACAATTCCAGTCAGTTTTGGTCGACTCGATACTTCTATAGCTACCGAATCTAGCTTGAATGTACATTTTTTAATTTGCACGTTAATTGTAATTCACGGTAATTAAGTATTTACGGCAATAGATTAAAACAAAATCATACATAAATTTTTAAGTCGTAAGCGAACATTCGATGACAATAAAGGATCAACAAGTACACAGACGGGCACGGCTCCAAAAATTAAATCAAGGAAATATTCTCAAAAATACTTAAATTTTAGATTTACCATTACTGAAGTAAATGATGTGTGTGGGAAAAAAGCCCCAGCTCGTTATGTGTTAAAACTTACAAATCTGAAGAAAAACATGTTAAAGTTGTTTTTAAAACCATGTAAAATCATTTTGCCGTGTTGGCAAAGAGTTTTAAAAAGTATTTCCTTGATGATAACAACTTGGTTGCAAGTTACGAGTGGATTAAGGATCTATTTCAAGATACTCCAGAAGGGCTCTCAACTTCCGAAGAAGAAATCTTCATAGATTTCACATCCTGTGAAAGATTAAAAGGCAATTTTGTAATAAATCGCTCTTTGAATTTTGAGTAGAGGTGGATGATTAATTTTCTGCTCTGAAAACAAAAGCACTTCGTATACTATTACCATTTTCAACATCCTACCTTTGTTAAACCAGATTTTCTACGGTGGCTGCTTTGACGACAAAATATAGATCTGAGCTAAATATAGAAAAATAACTTAGAGTGTCAATTTCTCATATTAAATCTTCCTTTGAAAACCTTTGCTCTACAAGACAAGCCCATGGAAGTCACTAATAATTATTAAATTTGTTCTTAATTTAGTATTAAGAAATTAGTTACAAAATACCTTCTTCAGTACTGATACATTATACGTATACTGGCTGAAGTACCAGCTCTCTCTTCACACGAGTTCATTCTTTTAAAAAAATAAAACATTATTATTGATATAGTAGCTGAACTTTTAGGAGAGTAAAAACCCACGGGCACGACATAGTATACTAAAATGTAAAATTATTTTTTTAGATGAATGCTTTTATTGTAAATAATTTTAAAAGAACTGTAATTTTAAACCTCATAGAATTAGCATTTAGAATTAATGTTAAATAACGAAAAAGAATATAAAATTCTGATGAAGAATATTTGTGTTACTTTTTAATATTTAAAGCGAGAAGGCTTCAAAATGTTTTAACCCGGGAGCAGGCGCGCACTCGATACTATCGCTAATGATAGTGCGGGGGGACCCTAATCATTTGCTTATAATTATTTTTTCTATACACGATACAAATCGGAATTCCAGTGAATAATTTAATTAAGAGAAAGTGTACTTACCGTCTTTCAAGGACTATTCAATTTTTCTTTCGTGATTTGAGAAAAAATCCAATAAAACTGAACTAAAATGATTCAAAAAATGCAAGACCTTAATAAAGGACGCAAATCAGAGAAACTTTTAACTAATATTACAGAAATGTTATTTTGCTGGCAAAGCTGTCATATTTTGTTCCAAAGTTATTGTAGTTTTAATGAGCTTTCATGATCGAGTGAGGGAGTATTAATGTCGCACTGTTCAGCTACACGAGGGCGTTTGGCGACGACCTCGTAATTTTGAACAATGGTTGATGAGGACGATACTTGAGATGGTCTCTTTTAACTACAACACCACTCCAACAAGAGGACGTTTGAGCTCTTGATAGATTTAACGTGCATCTCTCCCCTACCCGGCGGGTCTTTAGTGGTACTGGGCTCGAACTCGTGACACTTTTGGTGATCAGCAAATAGCAAGTGGAACTTTTTCTTTCTTGTGTCTTTTTGACAAGGCGAACTGAGCCTTGTGATACACTTATGGCATCATATTTTAGTTGATGGAGTTCTCTAGGAAGTATTTGAAAAATTTCATTTCATTTCATGTTCATCGCGTTTCTCAATCATGAATAATATGCATTCTTTCAGCAGGTTCTTCTTTTGCTTGATCAGTTTAAACTTCCTTCAATAGAGATCGCAGATGCCCCACGCCACCGCTCCAGGGTTAAAAGTATATTCAGAAAAAAATACGGGTGTTCTAAAAAGGATTATTACGTTTCTCACTATACTTTATATGTTTGAGAATAATCATAAAAATAAATCTTGGCCAAATAATCCTTCAAATCAATCAGTTCTTTTTCAAATATCGTAAAACTCTTTATTATTTACAATTTCATTAAGCGAAAAACAAACACGTAAAAGATCGAACGGAACTAATGTAGAACTAACCATACCAGTAAGTTTGCAGGCCAATTAAATGATCAGGCCAATTAATGGTCTGGGTTTCGTTTTTTCTTTTAACGAGTAATACTGTATGTTCAAAAAAGAAAACGTAATAAAAAAATCTCTCATTGAAGAAATACAGCAAATTAAACAAAATGTTTTTTTTTCTTTAATTTGGTTTTGGGATTAAAGATAGCTATTTAATGAGGGGAAAACGCCAGATGATAAACATAAATTATATCAGTGTTTTTTGTGTATTTTTTTATTATGGAAGAAAGTATTTTGTTTTACTTCTTTCCAGTTATTTTTTTAAAAAAATTCTTTAAATTTTCGATATGCTCGCGCCCTCCAGGGGTGCACCCCACACTTTGGGAAGCACTGTCCTAAGTCATTAAAACGTTATGTTGGTGTAGGACTGATTCTTTAGACCAGGGGTGTCCAACACGCAGTCCGCCGACTCTTTTTAAAAATTTAAACATTAGGTTTTCAAAGTTTTTTCATTTATTTGCCGAGAAATTTATATATATATATATATATATATATATATATATATATATATATATATATATATAAAAATGTTGTATGCTATATATATATATATATATATATATATATATATATATATATATATATATATATATATATATATATATACATAAAAATGTTGTGTCGGTTTGTGTATGATCGCATAACTCAAAAAGTTCTGCATGGATTAATCTGAAATATTGACACAACGTTCCATGTGACTCCGGTCTCAGGATCTTATGTACTTATTGTTTCAAAATTCTCTCTAAATTTTTTAAAATTTAATTTTTAAGTGATTTTTTGGTGTTATGACGTCATACAATGTCACGATTTGCTCCGAATGCGAAAATTTAAACTTTACGATTAGATATTTCCAAATTATTGTATAACTCTTCTATGGTTAAGTTTATGCGTTATCATATTTATCTATTTATTGTCCTTTGATACGTAATTCGGATTATTTTTCGAATAAATCATTTTTTTAAAATTATTCTTTTCAAGAACTCAAATTTTGTTTTGTAGGTTTGGCAACAGTCAGATAGCATTATCACGGGATGTTTACAACTTTGATTAAATTCTACATCGTGTTTTTTCTGTAATTTTGAGCTAAATTTATTTCTCTTTATTAAGCGAAAATGAAACTAACATAATTCACTTCTGTACGCTACTTATTTTTCTACCAAATAGTTTCTGTCAACCATTTACCTGAAATAAACAGACGTAGCCAAATGCCGCGATATAACATTCATTGTTTAGAAACAATATTTTTTTCCCACTTGGAGATATTTTAATGTGACGAAATTAATCGACGGAGTTTTTAATAGGAATGTTTTTTCTTTTTTAGACAACTTTTTAAACTTCATTTGAATCTTACGTATTATCGCAACAATCGCCAACTTTAATGATAACTCGCAAAGTTGGCCATTCCATTTTCGCAGATGTTGTACGCGCGGAATTGGCAATCGTGCTTCGTTTTATGCAATATTGCTAATAGGTTGCGATAATACGTAAGTACCTTTCATTTGATGTTAGTATTGAAATACAAATGTTAAAACTAAGATTTTCTGATTTTGAGTCATCAAAATATTGCACCTTATTTTGTTTTTCATTGCTTTATAACATTATAACCTTCTTAAACAGATTCCATTAGTAATTTGTTAAAAAAAATACTTGAAGTTAGGGTTTGCTTTTGTCAGGGACGTAGAGCTACCGCTGTATCAATGATGAAGGAGCCCCAACGAAAGTTATTACAATTCCACTTACATGGTGCTCATATCTGAAAACAAATTCGGATACAAGGCCCACTCAGAGCTGTTTTTTAATTTCATATGTTTTTGTTTAAACTTTCACTTTAACTGCAGTCAATCGGCTTGAGTACATAAAATTGTATTGCAGAAACTCGAACTTAGGTCATCATACTGGCCAAACAAACACAGTGCGAGGGATAGATGCTGATCAAATTAGAGTAGGCATCAGTGAATGAGCAAAACAGAGGGCTCAAATACATGCTGAGGAAGCAGTTGGTCATAAGATTGTAATTTTTTTTCAAATTATACTTTTGCGTTGATAAAGATATTTCAGCTCTTTTTATGTCAATTACTGTTAGTATTGTATATCATTTTTCAATTTATTTTTAAACGCAGGATATTTACTTTGGATAATTTTTATATACACAATACTAAATTTAATTCTGTACACTATGTATGTGTTTGGCGAGTAGCATACCGATTAAAATCTTCCACCTACCGTAAAATCCGGCATATAACATGCACTATGAACACAAAAAATAAGATCGAAATTTACGGGTGTGAGTTATACGCTGGGTATAAAAATGAGGGCTTTAAAAATTAAAAAAAATAAATGAGCTTAAAAAAGGTAAACTTCTGAATATTTCGAAATACTATTTATTTAAAAGACATGACATTCTTATTGAACTTAAAAGGTGGTAGTTCTAAAAGTATACTATTTTTGCAATTGCTTAGATAAACACCTTAAATAAATCGCTACTAAACATAACAGCATTGAATTTCTACATTTCAGGTTTCTTCGTAAAAATGGGATGCACGTTATATAGCGAATATACCTAAAATTTAAAAATTGCTGCTTGAAAGTATGGGTGTGAGTTATATGCCGGACTTTATGGTATTTTTTCTTTCTCCAATGAATCTAAATTAAATTAATATATAATTTTTTATTTTTTCTTTAGTCGGCCATTTACATAAAATCAAAAGACATCGCCAAATACTGCAACATGCATTCAATAAGGGAAGAACATTCTATGCCTGTTTGTGCACAATAATAATACTTTTTTGCACTTGGTAGTGAATTTTTCCGCGAAATAGTTATTGTATTTTTTAATAGTTGGGGCAATAACATTAGACTCACCAAATATCTATTTTGTGTGATTTCAAAATTTTATTAGAGAGGTGTTACTGTGAAATATAAATCGAAAAATTAAGATTTTCTGATGTATATTTTGTGTTTGCGATATTTATGTATTATCGCAATCATATTGGCAACATTAGCACTTAATTGTCAATTCACCGTGTATGATGCGAACAAAATCGGGTTTGATATAGTTGCAACAGTACCCAAGTACCTTTGTTTGCAACTTTTTTTGGTGATTTTATCAAAATGATAATTTGTTAATAATAAATGGTTTTTGATACCTTTTTATCATTTAAGTTATAACTAGCTGTACCCAATCACGTTTTCCTGTGGCTCAGTCTGGTTAAAAAAAAAGAAAAGATAAAGCACACATTTCTAATATTTTTAATCACTTGCACTTGAGGTATGATTTTTATTTTATAAAAAAATGTGGAAATATACATTAACAAAACATTTCTAAACAGATTTCATTTGTAATTTGTTAACAGAATACTCCCAAGTTATTATGGTTTTAAAATTATTTGCATTGTCTCCGTAGAAGAGGTGCCAAATTTGAAAATAAATTTAAAATGACTCTTCTTGCGGTGAAAGGGTTAATTTTACAATGCTTATGAGTAGACATTTTGTGTTGCTTCATTGTCTGTATGTATACAGAAATTGTCTGCTGTGCCTACTTTAGAGTAGTTGCCGTTTTTCAACACTTTATGAATCACTTAATGTATAACTTTATAATTAGCGTTTCACTAATAGGATTGACTTCTATGTGGTACAGCACTATAGCTATATTTACGTCTTTATTTAATCTTCTATGCCCTGAAAATAAGCTTCATGAAAAGCAACAATCAACAGACTGAAGTGCTTTGCCTACAATTTTCCAAAAATTGGTTGAGGTTACCAAAAATCGCTAACCTCAGGAATTTTTTTATTTTTTTTAGTTATTTCGGTAACTAAAAGCTTTTAGTAAAGAATAATTAGTGTTCCGTAATATGTTATTTTGTTGTTCATCTTTTTTTAAAACTGAATCTTCATAAAAGTTTAAATAATTTCCCAATTTTTCTGCATACCATCCAAAATTTTTCACGCATCACCAATTGGTGACTGCTGCTCTGTAACACACATCAGTAATTATTTATTAGCATCACTGTAACAAAATTGGTGTCATGTGTATCGTACCTTAATATTTAAACAATAAAGATTCTAACATTTTTTTGAGAAAAGAAATGGAGGGAAAATGTTGCGATTTGCATGGCGGTAATTTCGCTGCGGTGATGCTAATATTTAAGTACACAGATAACAAATAATTGTCCATGTGAAAAGCTGTCTGTGTCTAGATATAAGCCACTCTGTTTTAAAGATAGGCCCTTAACTTTGTTGATAACAATTGCTAATGCTAATCGAATTGTGAATTGCAAAGATACTCCATCATTATCAACACTTTGTCGTAGTTTTCTGTTGCAAAATCCATGTTTATATTGGAATTTTCCTGGTGTATTCAATTAAAAATACCTTCAGCCTCTCATTGCGTTGGATTTCAGCTGTGTCAATTTATGCACGTTTAAAGTTAAATATTTCATTAGCATTTTTCTTTTTGTTCCTGATTTTTCTTTTTTTTAATGTTTTGAAATTGTATATGTTTTTGTTTTAATTTTCTTTTCTTTTTAAGAGTAGTTTTAAGTTTTTAAGAAATTTTATATGCTTTGTTTGATTTTTTTCTTTTTAAAGCAGTCAATTGGCTTCAATAGATAAAAATAATGCCTCGCAGGAAATCAAACTTAGGTTGTCATACTTGCAAGGCAAGAGTACTACAATGAGTGTAATTGCACGTCAAACTGAGAAAGAATGGATATCAGTAAACAAGAAAAGCAGACAAAGAATGTCACAAACACAGGCTGAGGGCGCAGCAGAGCAACATGCAGCCAGACTTGAGGATGCACATTTGCGAGCACATCATTTGTGTTTTACAACATCAGAAAGATGTTAACCAGAAACAGCACATCTGCATCAAACATGACTTTGTGGTGAGCAATCACACAATAACAGTCACCTTGCATTCCGGTACAACCCAGTGGAAGATTCTAGGTTCAGGCATCATGTTCTCATTTACACAATGTGATGGAAGTGTATTCTTATTGCAATGTTCTGGAATTTAAGGGAGAAACCAAAGGAAGGTTTTATACACCACTGAAAAAATTAAATTGCCTCAACTCGGAGAACAACAGAGCCATTACAATTTTAGCTTGCTAGATATACTGCGGAATCAAAACATTTCCTATATAACATCAGGAAATACAGTTCGTTTCCACGTGACATTGTTTGGGTAAAATGTGCATTTGTAAACACACCTCTGATTTAATAAACATATCCATAAGCATTGTAAAACTAACCCAATTCCCTCAAGGAATCCAGAGTAGAGCCATTGAAAATTTACCTTCAAATTTGAGGTCTCCACTTTAAAGACAATGTAAATAAATTTAGAGGTTCATAACATGACATAAGGACAGAAATAAGCTGTAATAACTTCAAGCATTTGGTTAACAAATTATAAATATCAGCCTAGGAAAATTTTTCGTATATATATTTGTACATTTTTTTATAAAAGATCATACCTGCAATGTAAATTATTTAACATATTGAAAATATGTTCTTTCTGCTTAACAAGACTGAGCCACAGCAACGCGTGGCAGGGTACAGCTAGTATAGGATAAATATAGGATCTTAGAGTAAGCGAGATGGCAATGTAATGGCAATGTAAAGGAATTGTAAGGAACAGCTGCCTGCACCTGGCAACAGTCGAACGAGAGACGAGATAGAGAAAGGGATCTGGCAACGACGGAGGAGGAGGTCGGAACGGGGAGAGAGGAGAGAGGGGCGAATAAAGCCGGGGTCGTGAAAAGTAGACACGGCTGAACGATGTATCGTAATCCTGTAACATCGCAATATATTCTTTATTTTAAGAAATGTCCCATCGAAAGTGTGGAATAAAACAGTGGGACCAAATCCTGTCTGCAATTATTTTCTTGTCACAATTCGAACACGGTCGGAAAAGAACTCACGAGTTTACACTGGTGTCAGAAGTGCGGTGCAATGGAGCAAAAGTTAAAGGATTAAAATATTTCAAATTGATCGGTGTTCGTACTACAAAGTTGTGAACAAGGGCTAGTGGACATTCACAGTTTGAAAGAAAATTTTTAAGAAGAAAATGGAATCCTGCGGTGTATTTTCAAGTTGATGACCACGTGGATCCCGGGAATTCTCTTGCAGCAGTTTCAAGTGAAAAATCATGATCTTCATACAGAAATTTGCTATCACCTGCCGAGTTGGGCTATGGAATAAACAGATGCCGTATTTTTCTTCAGTTTCTGATGAATGGAGTCGTGATCTGAAAAGTGTTCAAGTACAGAAACAGCTTTCATGTCGAGGTAAGTGGCTATTGTTCCCCTAAGTTAAAATATTGTGTGAATATTTAAAAGAGTAATGGGATGCATTCATATTTAATTTGTTTTTTTAAAAATAAAATAGAAAAAGCAGATATATCTGAAAAAGAAAATTTCATTGGTTTATTGCAATATTATATGTTGTTGGATTATTGTGTAGATGAAATAAGAAAATTGTGTACTTATTTTACCTGGAAATGATAGGGTATCATTTTAAATGTTGTAAAATATGGTATTTAGAGTCCTAGTGTTAAACTATAATTTTTTTTTATCATCATTCTTTACTGGTTTGAAGTTGTCTCAAAAATTAAAATCTGGGTATAGAAAGTGTTTTGCATAACAATTCAGTTTGCAGAATTAAAAAAAAAGAATTACATTAATTTATCTTGAAATAATGGTTACGAAAAATGTATGTTTGAGTGGGTGAAAAATATCCATTAAAAAAATGTGTATATGTATTTCAAGTAGACGGACTTCCTGTTAAAATGTTGTAAATAAGAGATTTTGTAGGTTATTTATGACTCAGAATATATGGCATATGTTTTTTTTTGAATATTATATGATAGTTTTTCATTTTAAGCGAAAGTGTTGCAATTTGTCAGTTAGTTGATAGTTTAATGCAATCTGAGGTTATTTCCTTTACTCGTAATTTATGATGTATATATATATTGGTTTTTTGTTTCCTGCATAAGATTCTTCTTTTTTAAAAAAAAAAAAAGAAACTAAGAGTAGATTTATGATTTGAGAAATAATTCTATGGTAATGTAGCTAAAGTATGTTGTTTTAATTGTGTTTTTTTTATTTTGAAAAAGGTTCTGCGTTCTGATTAGTAACAAATAACTGTGTCTCATATAAGTGTTATTGTAAACATATTTCGTATTGTGTTTCTGGAATTTGAGTACTCTTAGAAAAAACGAGTAGAATCTTTCTTGCTTGTTAAATATATAGTACTAGGTCATTTAAGTGTTTGTAGTTAAATTTGTCAGAAGGTAATTTGGCATTAGGTTTAGCTTGATTAAAAATGGCATTTCTCATTAGAAGTAAGAAAATTGACTTAATTCAATTAGCGCGGGACTTAGATGAGTCACCTGATCCGTCTATGTCTAAAATTGTTTTAAGGAATTTAATAATCTCTAGTAAATATTACAAGGAGGAAGAGGCAAAAGAGTTATTGGAAGTTATTACAGCCGAAAGGTTAGAGACAGAACAGCAGCAAAAACTAGAACAACAAGAACAATTATCAATTGAAAAATTACGCTTGGAAATAGAATTATCTAGAAACGCTAATCAGAGTGCTACTCAAAATAATGGTCAAACCTCACGTGTAAAATCTTTAGATGAAATAGTTAAAACGGTTAGGCTGTTAACTGTAAAGGTACCCAATAAATCAGACGGGTGGGAATATTTCTTTTCTAGTCTTGAAAAGGCTTTCGCTAGTGAAATGGTTAGCGACGAGTTAAAACCGAAGGTTTTGTTATGCATGTTAGGAGACAAAGAGTCAAACTTATTAGTTAACCTAGGCGAAGAAGAATTAAAAGATTACGAATCTTTAAAACAGGTTGTACTCAAGGAGTATGAACCATCACCAAAAATATGTTTAGAAAATTTTAGAAAGGCCAAACGTAACTCTGACGAAACTTTCTCTCAGTTCGCGACCCGTTTAACATCGATGTGGTTATACTACTGTAAGTTAAGAGGTGCGAATGATTTTGAGTCAGTTAATCAACTGATCGTAGCAGATAAAATGTTTGAAATGTTGGATTCTGAGACGGCGACCCATATTGGTGTGCTCCAAGGGGAAGAATGGTACAAACCCAGGGACTTGGGCAAACAATGTGATATATTTTATGCTTCCAAAGGGAAATCCTACGATGAACCTGAGAGAGCTAAATGGAATGATAGTGAAAAGAGAAGTTTTAATGGTAGTTGGGGTAAACAGCCATTTGGGGAGAAAAAGTTAGATAATTTTTCTTCTAGGAAAAACTTTGATAAGGGTCAAGTAACTGAAATTAAAAATTCGCTTGTTTCACCTGCGGATCAGATAAACATTTTAAGCGGGATTGTCCGAAAACAAAGAGGTAAATAATAAAAGACTTAATGAGAATAAGGTGTCAACAGAAGGGACGGAATTGGTAGATGGGACGGTAGCTGCTAGAGTTGATGTGCTAGGTAAAGTCATTCCTAGACGGGCCATTGAAGACAAATTAAGTAAATTAGTGAAAACATCTATTAGTGTAGATGGGAAATTAGTTCATGCTTTATTGGATTCTGGTACGGAAATTACTGTTATCAAGAAAGACTTAGTTCCTGGAATCTCGGTTGAAGGAGCTTCCACGATTTATTTGAAAGGTATTTTCGGTCCAGCGGTTAAATGTCCTTTAGTATATGTTCCAATTGGTCTTGCTACCGGTGGCCAGGTTAATGTGGTGCACCAGCAAGTGTTATGTGCTTTGGCAGAAGTTTTGGTAGAAGACGTGTTGCTTCCACCAGATGTTTTGGATATGTTGGGAGGAGCCCAGAGTGAAGAGAATTCACTGGCTCAAAGCTCTCAGGACCTGAGGGTTGACTCAGGAAATGTAGATGAAACCGAGGTTTCGTCGGGTATTCTGCCAGAGAAAGCACAGGAGCACATTGAGGATTCTCAAAGGAATATTACTTCATGTCGGAATGAAGTGGGAACATTGGGTACTAAGGATGAGGAGGTGACCGCTGAGATGGATAAAGGAATCATGGTGGCTGATAGTTTTCGTTCGAACAGGAGTGTTGTGCCGAGTTAGCATTGGTTTGGAAGTATGCTAAGGAAGGCAAAGGAAACTACTATGAAGTAGATGGATATCTATTTCGTAGGGATAAAATACCCGGGGAGAGTATTGGGCAGCTGGTAATTCCGAAGTGCAGAAGAACTGAGGTGTTGAAACTAGCGCATACTTCAGTGTTCAGTAGTCACATGGGGCCCAAGAAGACGATTGAACGAATCAAGTATTCTTTCTTTTGGGAGGGTCTGAGGGCCGATGTGAAGAAATTTTGTGAGTCATGTAAAGAATGTCAGCTCACTCGATCGGTTAGGATTAAAGACCGACCACCCATTACACCTGTGGCAAGGCCTGAATTGCCATTTCAGGTGGTGAATATGGATCTGATAGGTCCAATTGATCCGCCAAGCTCCAAGGGACATAAATATATTTTATGTCTGATTGATCAGCATACTAGGTGGGGCGAGGCGGTGCCATTGACTAGTCTCAGTGCGAAGGTAGCCTGTGAAGCTTTTGTTAAGCTAAAAGAATTACCTTGTGAAGTAACTAGTTTTGCTACCCCTGATGCCAATTTACCTTTCCAGGTGCATTGTGATGCATCAGATTATGGGGTTGGTTGCTGTCTGATACAGCAAGATACCGAAGGAATTTACAGGCCAATAGCTTTTGCTAGTCAAAAATTCAATGCTACGCAAAAGAACTGGGCAAGCATCGAGAAAGAGGCCTGGGCAGTGTTATACGGGTTGAATAAATTCGACAAATGGATTTATGGTGCCAAGGTGGAGATTATTTCTGATCATAATCCCCTTAAGTACCTAAATCAAACCACTCCAAAAAGTCCCAAGCTAACCCGTTGGGCACTGGCGTTACAGAGATGGAATCACCCCATTACTCACAGGCCAGGTATACAACATAGGAGTGCAGATGCATTGTCTAGATTAAGATAAGGACTGTATTGTATATATTTAGTGTTTTGTTTTGTATAATGTGTTTTCCATGTATCTGTTTGCAATCCCATTACAGTTTAGATCTTTCTGGGAACATAGTCACTTATTTCAATTGGGTGAACTATTCATATTATTTCATGTGTTGGTATTAAGGAACTTTCACTAGAACAATCATCAAGACTTTCGACTGTTGCAATTATTGTGTGTTCTGTTTGTGAATTTTCTGTTCCTGGTGTCTGATATGGTAAAATCAGCCACAAGGGGCAAATTTTACTCTTAGGTGGGGCGTGTAAGGAACAGCTGCCTGCACCTGGCAACAGTCGAACGAGAGACGAGATAGAGAAAGGGATCTGGCAACGACGGAGGAGGAGGTCGGAACGGGGAGAGAGGAGAGAGGGGCGAAAAAAGCCGGGGTCGTGAAAAGTAGACACGGCTGAACGATGTATCGTAATCCTGTAACATCGCAATATATTCTTTATTTTAAGAAATGTCCCATCGAAAGTGTGGAATAAAACAGTGGGACCAAATCCTGTCTGCAATTATTTTCTTGTCACAATTCGAACACGGTCGGAAAAGAACTCACGAGTTTACAGGAATGTTAGACAATTGACGTGCTTTATTGAGTTGATGATTATTGAAGTTCGTCGTTCAAGATTTAAGTTCTACGTGTCGTGGATAAACATATTGGTGATCGATTAGAAGCTAAACGGCAAGCTACATACCATTGTAAATAAAGACAAGTTTATTACAGAATAATATAAGGTAGGATTGTTTACTTATTAGTATATTTGAAGATTAGGCGGTTCGATTATTGAGATTGGTCTGAATTATATTGTGTGTTGCGTATTGCATCATCGTAGATTCTCTCATTAATTATTAATATTATATTTGTTCAAAAAGTTTAAGTTGAATATCTTAATAAAGTCATATTAAGATAATGTTTGATTCTAGTTCTTACGATAACCCTACACCTCTAGCTCACGCTGATGCTTCGAGGGATGTACTTCCAAGGGGAGGTACATCCCAACCGGAGTAGAAAAGGTTTACAAATGGCACCCGATCGTGGGGCTGAGGAACCATTGAATCATTTTTAAATTACAAAATTAAAATACGATATTACAAGATTGAAATGAAGATGGTCTCACAATCAATTGCTTATTGAAAAGCTTGAGAAAATTTGGCTTGGCTGCAAGTAACCCCCAAAAAGTAAAGCTCTGTTAACTATCGCTAGTTAAATTTTTTCATTTCATTACTGTTAAAAATACATCGAAATCTGTAATCAAAGATGAATGAAATTTGGGATGATACCAGATGCCTCAAAAAAAAAAGTGACCATTACACCAGCTGGTGACAAATGGTGCAATGAATGCCAAAAGTCTATAAATGTCACCCGAGTGTTTGTAAGAAGTCTGGTTGGTCTACATCCCTATCAGTCCAGAGAACAGAAGACTCCGTTTCAAGTGTGGCTGAGATCATGGAGATCAAAGCATGGATCAACTGGTGACTGTTGAGTATTTCCTGAGAACAGAAGAGGCTGTTTCTAATGAAGCAGAGATCATATAGATCGTAGCATGGATCCACCGGTGACTGTTCTCTTCGCAAATAAATATTTCCTACCGGGAACTATTTTACCGGCCCAACGTAAAATTATCAATTCAAATTTTGAACGCCTTGTTCATAAAGAATTTTAAAGTGGATTCTGAAGTGTAGCTGCCGGCTACGAAGAAGTTTTGGGATTACTAGAAATTTTGGATTGTATATTTCCTACCGGGAAATTAGAAATTTTGCACAGGGCTGATCCCAGTAAGTGTGCAGCGCGTGCATCGCACGCGGGCGGCCGCAGGCCGTATATGGTTCTCTCAATCAAACAAATTTTCTTACGAATTTATCAAATGAAAACTTAAATAAGTCAAATATATATGCTGAATTTTTCTGAATAGTTATTGAAAAATTAAGTCCCAATAACGCAGCATAGTTTAAGAAAAAAAAATAGAATGTTAGTGTGTTGTCAGATTGTTCATAAATATCTACTACTCTTTACTAACATCCTTCTTCTGACAGCAAAATTCGTGTTGGAGCCACCAATACCGCATTAAAAAAAGTGGTTTTTTCTGTTTGTTTATTAACTACACTGTGGTTCGATGCTTAATAAAAGGATTCAAAAAGGATTTTTCTAAAGTTGCTTTGCGAAAATATTGAATAATATTTAAATTCATTATGAAAGTAGGAAAATTAAAAGTTTTTAATTTAATAATAACCTTCTAATTTAGAAAAACAAAATAGGGGAACGAAGTGATTTTCCCTATGTGGTTTTATAGGATTTTCTATTTTAATGTTACAATATGTGAGATTTAGAATTTGAGTTGAACAAAGAAAAGGAATACAGTTTTTTTTAATAGATTGAAACTTTGTAACAGATTATTATTATTATATTTAACATAAGAAAATAAAAGCAGGTAGTTTCATTGTCTAAAAAATCCACTGATATTTGTATTTCCTTAAAAAAGTCTTAATTGCAACCAGACGTCACATAATCAAACAGGTGAATCAAGCGATTCACAACATATTGCTAAAATACAGAAATAAAAGAAAACATAATTTAAATGCTAATCCTGATCTATATGCATCTGCCCGCTTTCATGAGTACTCCTAGTTGGAGAGTAATTTCATATGATCTAATCCACTTAGCCCCTTACCGTGTTTACTATTATCGCTATGTTAGCAGCAGGGGCAACTCTAGGGCCGGGAAAATTGGTCACATGTCCGAGGCGGCAAATTTTTAGGGGTGGCATTTGGACCGAATTTGAAAAATACTTTTTTTTTCGTTACGAAAAAGTATTTCAATAAGTAATTAAATATAAAAATATTATAAAATAAGTAAGTAAATATGTAAGTATTGTAATAAGTAATTAAATATATAAGTATTATAAACGAAGTAAGTAAATATATAAGTATTATAAAATAAGTAAATATGTAAATATTGTAATAAGTAATTAAAGATATAAGTATTAGTCAAAATATAAAAAATTCTCTAGAAGGGCGGCACATTAGGTATTCGCACGAGGGCAGCCTACACCCTAGGATCGGCCCTGATTTTGGATTCACTCGTCTTCACGGAACATCAGCTTAGTTTTCTTTTATTTTATTTACTGATCCATTTTGATTTTTTATTGAATTTTACTTGGAACTCTGAATACAGCGCTCTCTGTTTGATTTGTATAATTGATTTACCCTCGATTAGCATCGATATTTTTCACTTTCTTTCTGAGTCTTTAATTTACGCATGACGCCAGGGCGTCACTGAGATTGATATTTTCTGTTTAGTATTATATTTACGTATTGTTAGAAACGTAAAAATCATCACTCCATCTTCGAAATAGGGGGAGAAGCTAACTATGGACTACATTCCTGAAGATTGAACTTATTGTCTAGATCCACGTCAGAACAAGTGAAAGCAGACTGTAACATACTTGCTGTTTTCGTCGATTTTCCCATATGTTCACCTAAAAAAGTTCGCCAAGAACAATTGAAGGACGAAGTTAAGCCACTCGAGTGATTCCTCTCAGAAGAAAGGGAAGATCCCGATAAAACTATTTTGATGGTTCCTCATCGAGGACGATGTTAAGGAACCAGAGGGGGAATGTAACGAATGGTAAAAAGACGGACGGTAGCGCGCACTCTTTTCGCTGAGTGACTACTCCCAGTAAGACGGCCAGCTCAGCGAAGAAAGCAGATGCCAATGTCTGCACGCACAAACCTCTCGTTATTTCTGTAGCATTAACTGTTTTGATATAATTGTAACTGTGATCCTTTTGAGTGTGAATTAGTTTG